>JANHMN010000006.1:46488696-46634527 GCA_030674055.1 Rhabdomys pumilio
TGCCTGATGTTTGTTGCAGGGTGTGGGGGAAGGACAGGAAGATGTAGAAAACATTGTGGAAGGAGAACACACTGCATGAAAAAGATAGTGAGAAGTTGACAAAACAGACACTGGCTTCAAGCAGACTAGTAAAAGAATAAGAAAGAATTCACTGAAGATGTGTAAGGGCTCCCTGTAAGAGACATACTCCTACCTTCATAAAGAGAAGGTTTAATATTTAAAAATTAATAGGACACAAAATAGTTATTTCTGATTTCAAAGAAAAAGTTCTGAATAAATAGTGAAAATACCTAATTAAAATATTCTACACTACAAAAAAAAAATAGAATTTTAAGTGTCAGTGCTGTGGTCTCTTTATGGGTTTCTTGCCCCTCATGCCCTCCTGAATATGAACTCATGCATAGATCCATCACAGAAGCATGCTTAGGTTTATGTCTCAGTAGCTATACTTCCCAAGGTTGAATAGCAAGCACATATGTATTTTTGATGGATTAAGTCATCAAAAGGTAGAATAAGCAATTCATAAAAGACATACATCGTTATTGCATTATTGACAAATCAACTCTTCCAAGAAAGAGTTTAGATGAAAAAGTGAGCATTGATTTTCAATATGCATTGCAAATAGTTAAGAAAGCGTGAAAATGTGCACAGATGCCACGCAGAGCCAGCAAGGAGAGGGTGGATAGATATGATAAAGAGACTAGGAAGCACTGACCCCAAATCACATTTGAAGTCTATGGGACATAAATAGCAAGGCTGTCCTACATGCCCTGCAATAGAGAGCTATAATGTTGAATTCATTATTCAATGTGTCTTCAGCTCTCCCAGCAACATTATCTGTAATTACAATGAGAAAGAATGGCTCACATTATGAAAATCCAGTCTCTGGCAAATGGGCCTCTTGTATGATCCAACCTGGTCCATTCTGAGGAAGGATCTGTGCCAGAGCAGAAAGGGATTGTGTGGTTTCAATCAATGCTTTGTTCTCTTGTCTGTTATGTAATGGAGAATGCTGTGTCTAATTACAAATTCATCAATAAAACTCAAAAATTAGTATGAATATAACATTTTTGTTGAATAAAAATATTCTAGGTCAGTGGAGAATTTGATTTTTTTAAAAAAAAAATAGACTCATAATTCTTGTGGCTTCAGATTTATTCCTATCTCATCTCTTGGTATCAGGATTCAAAATTTTCCCAGTCCCAGCTGTTACCAACAAGCTGATAATTTCCTACTTCTTAAAATGCTTATAAATTAAAATAAGCCAACAAATTATATAATCCAACAAAGCCACAGACCCCAGAAAATTTCTTATTACACATTTCCAGTGTGAATTTATACATACATACATACATACATACATACACACACACACACATACACACACACTAACAAACAAGCACACATGTGCATGCACACACACACACATACATAAAGTATACCTGTGCATACACACACATACTCACACACATATATGCAGGCACACACACTCACTCACACACATATGCACATACAAAAATACACTCATACTCATGCACACACCAATTGTAAAGTTATTTATCTGAAAATCAGATCTTATTACGCCACTGCCATTTCCCAAGTTAACTTTTACTACTGATTGTTTCCCTTAGCAGGCTATCCAATGTTATATATACATCATAACCCAAACATATGGCTGTCTGCCTGTTTATCTGTAGACCATTATTATAGTCAAAAATGATCCTAAAGAAAAGACGATATGTTGTTAATGTTTATAGCATGTGGTTTCAGACTGTACCTTGTGTTGTAGTGGTAATACACTTCACTTGATACTTCTGTTCTAGTGGGAAGGGCAGAGAGCGTGAGGGCAAGGGATAGAGTACAGCTAAAATTAAAAACCATTTGAGGGGTGGTTTGAAAACTTACTACTGTAGAAGCTTCCTAATGTGTGTGTGTGTGTGTGTGTGTGTGTGTGTGTGTGTATGAAATCTGTCCAAGTAAAATCACCCAGTAATAGAGAAGACAGAGATCCAGTTAGACATCTCACATCAAATGAAGCTTCTAGTACAAATGATGGGTTACATTTAATTGGGTTGTTGGCAGAGACTGAGACAACATGCATAGGACCTGCAAGGCTCTGCCCCAGATGGACTCCAAGAACTAAAGGAAAACTAAACACTTCAGTCATCCCTGAACCAAACTGTAAATCTACCTCCAACTGAACAGTTAATAACCACATGCAAATGAATTTAGTTTAGTTGAATGGAATCTCATAGAAGAAAATGATTTATTCTTAAGAGTACGTTGTATGCCCAACAGTAGACGGACAACAGAAAAAGAACTCAAAGTCATGTCTTGAGGTTCCTTGTCTTACAATGTTGTGGCAGGGGTCTTCAACATGTTTTGTTTGTTTGTTTGTTTGTTTGATTACTTTTACCTTTTTCATTTAAAATTTTTATTTTATTGTATTTTATTTATGTATCATTTTCTTCTTTCTCTTCACCTTCAAGGTCTTCTGCTTATATATGACAGCTTCCAGTTTAGTGTTTTACAGAATATCTAAGAGTGTGAACCAGGGACTCTCTGTTCTTGTACCATCTCATTGGCTCTTTTCCTCCAGTTAGTTTTGTCCAGTTCTGGTATATTAGTTTTTATTTTATCTTCTTTTATTATTATCCCATAGATGCTTATTTGCATTTTAATTAGAGATAGAGAGAGAGGGGGGTTCAAGATGAGGGAATGTGAGGTGGAACAGGGAGGAGATGTTGAATGGGAGAACATCAACTGGATATATTATGAGAGAAAAAACTATTTTCGACAAAAGGGAAAATACATAAACAGAAAATAAAATCTAAAGAAAATATTAACATATTGAATGAGCAGTAGATGGGATGTAATGGGGCCACACAAGAAATCAAGGGAGTTTTTCTTTTTTAAATGTGAAAATTAAATGACTGAAAGATGAAGAAAATAGGTATTTTCTGCACACTAAATTGAGGTGAAATTTCTATTAATATCAGTGAATTTATAATAGTAATTCACCGGAAAGAGCTATCTTGTAATCAGATTATTCATTTGATGTAGCTACGGACATTCCTCCATCAATTTAAATTTAGATGCTGTTTGGTAAAAATGCTAGTCGTGTATTCAAATTTTAATCTCAAATATGCCTCTGCTGTCAGCCCTCTGAAATAAGCCCAATTTTTTATATTTATATATTTGTATGTGTATGTATATGTGTATGTGTATTGGTACTGGTACTGGTATTGGTATTTGTATTACTATTTTGGACTCTTCTTGAAAGAAAATGTCATCTGAACTCCAGATTTGTACTGTCATTTGGGTTCTCAATTCTCTTCTTGGATGCATTGTTTTCCTGTAATTCCCATGTTAAAAAAAAAACTATCCAATAAAAATTAACAGAAAACATATGAAGCAAGATAAAGACTAAAAGTCACAGTCTGATGCTGTTGTATGACTCTTCCTGTGGAGATAATAATAGATATCCATTTAATCTTTTTAATCTAGAAGGGATACCTAGATGGAGCAAATAAGCCATTCCACTCAGTTCTAAGTTAAAGAAACAATGCATTTATTAAGGTTATTTATTCATGCAGGTATGAGTAAGAAACAATGGTTTCACTGAAAGTTCCAGCTTGTCTTAGGTAGTAACTCATAAAATATTGTGCTACTGACTTTTCTACTCAGCTTGTGGCCAACTCCACTGAAACTTCCTCCTTTCCATGCAACTGTCTGCTGCTTGTATAACAGAGAGAGTAGGGAGGGTAACTTGTAAGTTATGTGTATTTCTGAGCTTCATGAGCCTTTGTATGTTTTGTGGGCTTCCTAAATATGATTAAGTTTCATGAGCCTACTAAGTATTAGGATGCTACCTCCTTTAACTTGGAGAAAATAGCTATCCAAGACTTTTCTACAGACAGAATTTCAGGTTCAAAGAGGTATCTGCGTTTTCATTGGTATTGATGGTTACATTAAGATGTCAACTTGAGGAGTTGGGGCATGTTGAGAAACTGATAAACCATTATTTCTGAGTGATTCTATGACGTTTTCATAGATATGAGACTGTGTACCAGAAAAATGACTGAAATACCCTTCTTTAATATGGGCTGTGATTATTGACTTGACAAAGGAGGGAAATGGAAAGGAGAGGGAAATATGGGGAAAATATATTTTCTGTGTCTTCCTGTTGTAAAAGGCACCTCTTTTTCTAATGCAGCCCCTGATATTTGATTCCAGTTTCTCCAGACTCTGGAATCTGAAAAGCACACAACAGCCACTCAAAACGTGTTATGCACTAGCCTGGGGGCTGGACTGTTTGCATCACTGATAGAAGCTCTGCTTTTCTTGACTAAGCCATACAATAGAACTTATCTGACTCTGTAGCTTGCAGGGAAGATATTAAGGAAAATTTCCCCTCTGAGCAGGTGATCCACATGTCTTAAAATATGCCAGTATCCCATCCCACTCTCTCAATTTGTTCTAGTCTCTGAAGAGTCTGGGCTAATTCTTCATTAGGTCAGGATTCCCCATGTCCATTACTCTTCTGTGTTTACTTGTTCCCTACCTAAACTTCTTTATACATTTAACGGTAAGCAACCTTTTGCTTGAACACAGACTAGAAATTTTTTTCTTGACAACTTTGTCTGACCCGTATTGGGATATAAACTGATTGTGTATGTCTTCACGACAGATGATTTGAACCATGAATGAATGTACACTTTGTAGAAGTGCCTTATCTTCCCTGAACTTTTACTAAGTGTAAGGTTGAACTGTTTTTAAATAGACATCACCTATAATCATCACCCTGATGAGGAAGCAGAGCATTATTAAATGCCTATCTATGCTACAGTCCTACAATCCCATAGAGGAGGTGGAAGGAAGGAGAAATGTGTGTGCTGTCTTGACAAAATCCCTTCTGAATAAAGAAACAAAACTGATATATTTTTGAATAAAATATTGCTCACATTTATATTCGGGTTTACTTTCAGTTTGTCTACTTTATTCCACATATTTCATAGAACATGCAAAATAGGTGTGTTTCCTTTGAGACAATTTACAGACTACAGATACAAATATGAATAAAGTAAATTCACACACACACACACACACACACACACACACACACACACACGATATTTGAGTACATCTGGTGGGTGGAATGAACTGTGCTATATGGAAGCAGAGAATATGATCAACTTAGGGGGTGAGCAAAGACTATGTTGAAAAAGTGAGGCATGAACTCAGTTTGGGAGGGAAATAGAATCAACTAGGGAACAAAAGATGGAGGGGCCTTCAAAAGAGAAGAAGCGGAAGCAGGCAGAAGAGTTTGTTGATGATCCAATTGCAGACAGCAGTTTCTGAATAGCAAGGGTTCCATTAAAATGTGATGCAAAACCAAGTTACAACATTGGTAGAAATATGCACAGAGGCTTTCGTTGGCCTGTTTAGGGGCTTTGTCTTAATCCTAGGATCACTGGAATGATATTAAAGGGATTTGGAGCATGTGATGTTCCCTTTGAAAAGATTACTCTGGCTGCTTCTTGTAGAATGGGCCACATTGCAGACTAGATACTGGAAATATTCTCCGAAGTAAGTATACAATGAAAGCATAGTTGAATTTAAGGAAGAAATAAAAGTCCCAGGTGCCAAAATTTGACAAGAGAAATAAAAACTCAGACAAAAACCTGCTATTGAGGAGGTATCTCTTAGAGATATCCTGCTCCATGTAACCTAGTACCAGAGTTTAGTGGCTTCTTGTAAAGAGAGGACAGGGGCAATTTCGTGTCTTTGCAAGGGACAACTTTGAAAGTATCACTGCACAAAAAACAGTTATTGAACAACAATATCATGTTGAGAGTGGGTTGAAATAAAACATTTTAAAAAATCCAGTTAGCATATGAGATGACTAAATCATTTAGCTGTAAACAGTAGGTGCTGGGAGTATCTGGACACTCTGCTGTCAATATTTGTGATTATGAGCAAAACCTATTATGAGTTTAATTCTCTGCCACGTAAATGGACCTAGAATCCTTAAACATGCAAATGCACTTCAATTTGTTACTGATATGTAGTACCTTATAAAGATAGAGCAAACAATTTCAAATTATTTCTATACATATTCTAACCTTCATAATATTTAAATGAAACAAATACCCTATTGTGCTCAAATACAACACTGAAATGTAAAGAAACCATGTAAAATATGTATTCTATGGGCATAAAAAAAGAAAGGTTGATATTTAGTGTGCTTTATACAATACAAACACACACTAAGAGAGAGCAAGCAAGACAATATACATATACTTTATTTTAAAATAAATTTTTGAATAATTAATTAATTTACATCCCAAATGCTGTTCCCCCATCTCTCTAATGCAATTCCTCCCTTCATCCCCTTCCCCTATTCTCCCTCTACTCTGGCACATCAAGTCTCTGCCAGATTAGACTCATGGTTTCCCACTGAGGCTAAACAAGGTAGCTCTGTTGGGGAATAGGTACTTCAATCAGGCCGCAGCTTTACATAGAGACGCCTCTCCAGTCCTTGGGTCACATACATGGAGTGTGTTACATAGGTGACAGGAGCCTCATAGCCCTTGTATATTCTATATTCTTTGGTTGGTGGCTCAGTCTCTGAGAGCTCCCAGCAGTCAAGGTTAGTTGATTCTGCTGGTCTTGTGGGTTCCTATTCCCTTCAGTGCCTTCAGTCATTCCCCCAACTCTTCCATATTAGTCCATGAGTATAGTCCAATGTTTGGCTGTTAGTATCTAAATTTGTTTTAGTCTGCTGAGTGTAGAACCTCTTATGATAGTTATGCTAGACTCCTGTCTGCAAGCATAATAGAATATCATTAATAATGTCAGGGATTGATGCTTGTCCATAGGTTTCAAGTTGGGCTGGTTATTGGTGGGCCATTGCTTCAGTCTCTACTCTATATTTGTCCCTGTATTTCTTTTAGACAGGACAAGTTTTGGATCAAATGGCTTGTGGGTGGGTTAGTGTCCTTATTCCTACATGGGGGATGGGGGGTCCTGCATGGCTACAGGAGGTAGTCTCTTCAGGTTCCATGTACGCTTTGTTAGGCATCTCAACTAAGGTCACCGGCATTGAATACTGGAAGTCTCCCCCATCTCAGGTCTCTTCTTTAAAAGTGTGGTAGAACTCCACACTAAAACCATCTGGTCCTGTACTTTTATTGGTTGGGAGATTTTAATGATGGCTTCTATTTCTTTAGGGATTATTAGACTATTTACATAGTTTACCTGATCTTGATTTAACTTTGAAAGTGGTATCTGTCTTGAAAATCTATTTCAATTTTCCAGTTTTGTGGAGTACAAAATTTTAAAATAAGACCTAATGATGTTTGGTTTTTTTTTTTGTTTTTTGTTTTTTTTGTTTGTTTGTTTGTTTTTTGTTGTTGTTGTTTTGTTTTTGTTTTGGCTCAATTTCTCTTGCTAGGTCTCCCTTTTCAATTCTGATTTTGTTAATTTGAAGACTGTCACTGTGCCTCTTATTTAGTTTGGCTAAGGGTTTATCTATCTTTTTTATTTTAGTCAATTTCCCTGAGTATGTGGGATTTCTGTTGTTTCTTTTCTTGTTTAAGTCCAGCCTTAATCCATGGTGATCTGGTAGAATATAGGGGTTATTTCAATTTTCTTGTATATGTTGAGGCTTGCTTTGTGCCAGATTATATGGTCAGTTTTGGACCAGGTGTGTTAAATACATTTGATTCATAACATCTCCTAGTTTCATTGTTTCTCTGTTTGGTCTTTGTTTTGATGACTTATCCATTGGTGAGCATTGGGTATTGAAGTACTCCACTATTATTATGGGGGGTTCTGTGTGTGATTTGAGCTTTACTAAAGTTTCTGTTATGAATGTGAGTACCATTGCATTTGAGGCATAGAAGTTCAAAATTGAGATGTCATTTTGGTGGATTTTTTTCCTTAGATGAGTATTAAGTGTCCTTCTCTGTTTCTTTTAATAACTTTTGACTGAAAGTCTATTTTATTGGATATTAGAATGGTTACTCCACCTTGTTTCTTGGGTACATTTATGTGGAAAACCTTTTTCCAGCCCTTTATTCTGAGGTAGTGTCTATCTATGTTACTGAAGTGTGCTCCCATTGTATTGTATTGTATTGTATTGTATTGCCAAATTCTACACCAGAAAGTCTAGGTCTAGGAGTGAATTTACACCTTTACAAGTTTTTGTTGTGCAAAACTTGTTCTTAATTTAAAGCTATTAGTTAAATAAAATTGGCTACAGCCAATTACTGGAAGGATTAGAAGTTAGTGGGTTTTGACTTACCTGAGTGGAGGTGGAGAAGAGAGAGAAGAGAGGAGAGACAAAAAGAAGAGTGAGGAAGCCTCCATGAGGGGAGATGGACCATGAACATATGGCCAGGAGAATCAACATTTTGAGTACACTGTTGGGGATGTATCCAGTTAGCAGTTAGAAAAGTAGATTAGGGGTTACCCCTAGGAATTATCAAAGCCAAATAAAATAATTATAGTCTGAGTCTTATTTATGTGTAAGCTAGTTGGGAATAAGTTTAAATTGGTTGTGCTACATTTAATGTCACAGTCTTGCTCTTCAGGTGTGTTAGGATATCCTGAGCTTGCTGTAGTAGGGGAGCTGGGTTCTGATGGTGCTATTTCAGATTGGCTTCTGTTGATTATGTTCTAGTGCTTGCTTTTTAACACCTGGGTGTCCTAGGTTTCATTAGGCCTTCCAGGATGCAGGTGGAATTGTGTATCCCAGGTTTGAGCAGTCCTTCTGGAAGGCAGAAGGAACTGAGAGGTAATGAGGTAGTATGCTGATAAGTGATTGCAGTTATAGGTGTGGAGCAGAAGAAAAATGGAGCTCCAAAATGGCAGGAAAAAGTCCATGGCTACTTGGCTTGCTGGGAGTCCCATCAGGCACAGGGATCACGTGGGGTAGGGGTGGGAAGAGTCTCTCACCTATGTGTCTGGTGTTAGAGCATGCCTCCTGGGAAGCACACAGAGCTATGGGGTTGGCATGGCATGCCAACCTGCAACTGCAGTGAAATAAAACTTTATAATAAACATGCAAACAAGACAAAGTAAACCACCAAAGAAAACACTACAGTTGTAAATAACCACCAAATGAATAAACGATCACTTCATCTGAAGGTATTAATTATTCAAAATATTAAAATCAGAAGTAAAGTCATCTAGGACAAGTTACTCAAATGATGACATATGTCATTAAATAAATATCAATGATATTTAAAGAAGATTTGTGAAATATAACACATTTAGTTTCAAACCAAAGCTTGAAAGTGTAGAATAACATTATTCCAAAATTGTAAAAACGAATTAGTAAACCTTGTCTGTTGTGGAGATTCTAATTAATAATTTAGAACAATAATTACTCCATATAGAAATTACCTAAAAAAAGAGGCAGAGATAAATAACCTAGGCATACACTGTACCCCTGAAGTCCATCACTAGAGATATAATATTATATTATGTGTATCTAAAATATTTGAGAAAAATAGACTATGTGGTAAGCATTAAAATCAGTTTCCAAGAACACTAAGAAATTATTAGTTCTCAATTTTTTCTTGAAAATCTGTTAGCAAATCAAAAAAAAGGCACTCACAAAATACAAAAACATAACTGTTCTTTTTCTAGTTTTCTGAAACAGAATGCTGCTTCACACATTCCTTTGAGTAGACAGATTGAACATTGCTAGCATACAAATATAAAATGGACTCAGGCTATATGGGAGATGTCCTTTCCTTTAAAAACTTATGTAGTAAAGTAAAAGCATTGGATAAAGAGCATCATAGAAATCTGTTTTATATGATCTATACAAATGTATACATTTACCCGAGGGACTGATAGGAGGCCCTATAAAAAAATTGTGTTGCTTTTGAAACAGGCAAATATAACAAAAAGAAAAAAAAAAAGATGGAGTTCACAATCTATTATGTAGGTCAGAAATCAGTATTAATTGGTTTCAGAGGGGTTTGTGCTAAAATGCAGAATCAATCCTTAGTAGAAAAGAAAGATATTTGCTGTTTACGTTTAAACTAGGTCAGCCAGTTTCCTCTAGTGTGGATGTAAAATGAGGTAAAGAAAGCGACTCAAGAGAAGAGATTTCCTTTACCTTGTGGAGAGAAAAAGAGAAGAAAAATTACACATAGTAAAGTAAGCTATTAAGAACACGTTTTGATTGAAACATTCCACAATAATTTTATGTTTTTTTTCTTTGAAATCCATCCTAATGTGACCATTTTTTTCGTACTAAAATTTGATTCCTGTGAGAGACAAAAAACTTGAGCGTGCTTCAGTCATTTCACCTCCACATACACAGAGTTCTAAGTTGAATGATCGATCACATCAGCACTAATTAGATACGTATGTATATGAAGCATTTCTGGTACAAAATATATATTTCTGTCAAAAATTTTGTTGTGTTGTTATTATTTAATTAGACATTAGTTTTTCCAGTATTTATATTTTCAGTGTGTGTGTGTGTGTGTGTGTGTGTGTGTTTGTGTTTATTTTGTATGTAATGAACTAGAGAAATAATTCCACATTTAATAACCCTTGTAGTTCTTGCAGAGAACTAGGGTTTGGTTCCCAGTAACCACATAGCAGCTCATAATCATGTGTAATCCAGCATGAGGATCTGAAACCTTCTGGCTTCCAAGGGCACTATTTGAACAAGGTACACTTACATATATGGAAGCAAAATACTCATTTAAATAAAATAAAAAACAAATCTTTAAAAAAATGTATATTTTGCATAGTTCTTATTATTTACCCATGCTTGCTTTACTTGGATAAAGAAAGAATTTCCTGTGGAACTATTCTACAATGAATGCTTGGTGAGTAAATCTCTCATGTACAGTACCAACAATAATATTGATGTGTATCATCTTTGAGAACCAGTTACTTGTTTAAGAGCAGAGGCACTGTGTATGCTGTTATGTCAAGAAACTTGGTCTAGAATAAAAACTCATTTTAGTTAATGAAAAGGTAAAAATTCACAAAGTTGGCAACCCTCTTTTGCATTCAGGTTTAAGTAACTGCATATATGGGAGCTAATCTCCAGTAGGCTGACCCTTCTTTAGCTATGTGCCATAGAGTCTCTGATCAATCAGTACAGCAAGAACTTGGTGTCACAAACCTCCTCTACATAGCCAGGAAATGACAGGAAGTACATTTTTTTTAAAAGACCATTTTCATAAACACAGTTTACCAATAAGAAGGAATTGTAACATTTAAACAATAGAAGAGTAATGACAATTAGCAAGGAAGTGATAGAGCCAAACCACACCCCTTGGTAATATGGGATTCATGATATGATGCTAAGCCCTTGGAAACCACTTGCTGTCAATGAAAGCAACACCCACAGTGAGAGAGGAAGAAGTATCACAGAGAGGGGCTAGAAGGCTCAATAAGTATTTCTCAGTTCAAAGCTTAGAAGAAAGAATCTGTCCTTGATTTTTAAATAAATAAATAAATAAATAAATAAATAAATAAATAAATAAATTGAGTGATATCCATTTTATGTCCACTGTGACCATATAGATGAATGCTACAGCCAAACACAAAACTAAACCACAAATTCAAATGTCATAGTTTGTGTATCAAATTGATTAATCTGATAAATGTGCCAAGTTTTTTGAAATAAATAATTATTTATTATCTCATTCTATTTAGTTTTGAATTGTTACAATATGCATCAATGCCTCTAACAAGAGAATAATTAGTAATGCGAAAAATGAGAAAGTTGTTCATATTTGTAAATATGAATTGATAAAATATCAACTTACTATTATCCATAAATTCAATAATTTTGGTTATTATAAGCTTTATTTAAAGCATTTTTTCTGGAAGGTTAATAAGAAAATGCAAATACTTGAGTTGTGATAACTGGATAATCTACTCTCAGGTAAATTCATATTCTGAGTAGCCATTTACTGGTCATCCATCAATTTCTCTGTTAATAATATTCTGACCTTCAAAAGTTATGATGAAGAAATTCAAGTAGCATATGAGAGTCCCCTTTGATATAAATGCATTGTAAAACTGCTAGCAAATTGGAAAACACATGGAGAAATCAATATAGCTCTTCACTGTAGACTTGTTGGCAGTGTTCTACACAGTGCTAACTATACTGGCTATGCCAATTAGTCTTTGGCCCTGCTATTGCTATTATTGCTCCTGTTATTTTTAACAGTTGGTGCCAGCATTATGCATTATGGAGATTTAACACAAAACATAATAGAATGCTTCTAATACCATTGTTCAACTCCAGAGTATAGTACATATAATCAAGAGAAATATATGTCAGCTCTGAATTCACTTGAGCCAGGAAGTTGGTAGAGAAACTCAGTTCACTTTGGAATATTTTCCCTCACATAGAACTTTAAACATGGCAGTGGTTAAGCAAGTAGCCATGGCCATCTTGACACCTACATTAGAGAACTACTTGTACAATGGAAGTCAGACTGAACCTGGTAAGTGTAGCCAATTACTGAACATTTAGGAAAGAACTGTTACAAAGCCACTAAAAATTTGGCTCAGGTATAAACCCTTTGCCAGATAAAAAGGTATGAAAATGAAATTTACATTAGGAACTACTGCTGTGTTAATAGAATTGGAAACCTTACAAACCCCAGAAGTCCATGTTCATACAGAATGATGATGAAAGCTCCACTCAGAGCTTTTATTTTTTTCTTTGAACATTTTATTTTTTTAATTTTATTTTTTCCCATCTTTTTATATTATTTTAATTACATGCAAGTATTAAGGTCAGTTCTAGGTTAAAGAATTAGCAATGCAATAGATGCAAATAGTCAAGGAACAAGTAAGACAATAAACACAAATAGTAAAAGAACAAACAAAGCTATAAACAAAGTCCCATGACCACTCCCATGATCACTGTTTCATTATCAGGATGACCAAAATATCGGAGCCTACTTCCCTGTCCTAGCCCAAGGTCATTTTCATGCTTGAAGCCTACTTCTTTGTTCCAGCCTAATATTCAGATTCCTGCCTGAGATTACTTCTTTGTTCTAGCCTAATATTTAGATTCCTACCTGAAATTACTTCTCTTATTTAGCCTAATGTCTGATTCCTTCCTGAAGCCTACTTCCTTGTCTTTGGCCAGTGTCAGATTCCTACTAAGTAACCCGCAAAGCTCTTCGCATCTCCTGCATTTTTATTTCATAAACAAGAGTGAGCTTGTCTTAGGTCATTCTAACAAGAAGGCTTTCCTTACCCATTATGGAATATGCATTATCAAAAGCAATGCGTTACTGTCTTAGGTTGGTAAGGCTCTGTGCAGAATAGTACTTGTCCTTGGCTTGGCAGCTTGTTAAATTAATAACTGTGTCTGGGGGTCCATTTTTAGTTTCAAGCCATGCACTTTGGCCACCAACATGATGATGTTGTTAAAGAAAAGCTTTCATACAATGGGCAGAAATAAAAGTATTTCCAAGACAAAAATAAAATAGAATTATCAAACTATATATGCCATTCTTGAAGCTTGAAAAAATGGAAATACTAAACTCAGGCCAAGGATAATTTTATCAGCCATATCTGCAGCATCAAAGCTCAACAGAGCAGCATTCTTGAAATTCATAAGCTCACTATGTAAAGTTCAAACATCCAGAGAGGTGTTAGAATTATGCCCTATACCCTGCTTCAAACTTTTACCTAATTGTAATAGATATCATTGTAAATTTTAGAAGTAACACAATTCCATTGGTATTTGACATGCACTCAAGATGGCTCCTTACTCTTAAACTCTGAACATTCTTCAGATAATCTGAATAGGATAAAGAATATCACTCCTTTGTTTCAAATGCCTATCTAAATCCTCTTGTATACTCAACACATTAGTAACATTTTTTTTGCTAAATGATTAACAAAAGTAGCTATATTAACTTTTTGTGTCAAAGCAATTGCAGAAGCAGTGCTACTACCAATTAATGTAATTAAAGCTGTTATACCAGCAATAATCAAGCCCATTACTCCTTTGCTTCTGCTTAAAGCTTGACTTACTTCTTCGAGTACTTGCAAGCTTTAATTTGAATACTAAGGTCCTGTAATACTAAAGGCAATAAAACAAAAGCTTGTTGATAGATCCCCATAACAGACATGCCAGGTTTCAACACACTAACACAATTAGAAACTTTATAATCAATAAAATTACATTAAATACAGTAAAAGAAACAAAAGTAATTTTAACATGACAATTAAAAGAAACTTAAGAAATACACTGGCACTTGTTTGAAATCCAGATCCTGTCCAAATTTGATCTCTTGCTAACATAACATCAGAGAGATCTGAAGCTAACTTCCAAATGTGTCTCTGAAGATATCCAGAATCAGACTTCCAAATGAAGACTGTTATTTCCAATATTAAATTGATTTCTAGACCAGTCCATGATTGAGTCTGAATAACTGGCAACATTTAAGAACAATACAAAAGACATTATAACTTCTCATTTTGATTCTCTGTCCTACAAGGTCTAAAAACCGGAGGCAAGGCATCTTATCTCATCTATGATATAGGAAAGCAAAGGTTGGTCAGGAACATATGTTCAATACAGTTTCACAGTCACCATTGTCAGGGCACTGAACAAGCTCACAGATCAGCATCATTCTTTGTTCTGGTATTAGAATGTCTCACCAATCACTCTGGCAGCCACCATGCTCCTTCAACATCCTGCAGAAAAAAACCCACAACTGTGCCCTCGCCCCATATTAAATACCTGATCAGAATAATGCTATATGTCAGTAACTGGATCTTTCTTTTTCACCTAGGCATAAGTAGATTAGGGTGGCAGAGTGCCATAGACACTCAGCACAAAGTTTCTTGGCATCTAAATTTTTAAAAATTTAAAATAAAAAGAACACGATTTAAATAAATTTGTAGTGTATGGGGATATACCTCCCCCTTTTTTTATTTTATGAAAACATTGTTTTAAGGTTCAATGGGCCTGTTCCACAATACCTTGTCCTTGAGGATTATAAGGAATCCCAGTAATATGGGAAACATTAAATTGTTGAGGAAAAGTCTCAAATGATCGACTACAATAGCCAATTCCATTATCTGTTTTTTTATTGGATATTTTATTTATTTACATTTCAGATATTATCCCCTTTCCCCATTCCCCCCACAGAAATTCTTTATCCCATCCCTCTCCTCTTGTTTCTATGAGGGTGTGTCCTCAGCTATCCACTCACTCCTGAATACTTGCCCTTGAATTTCCCTACACAGGGGCATCCAGCCTTCATGGGACCAAGGACCTCCTCTCCCACTGATGTCCTATAAGGCCATTCTCAACTACATATACATCTGGAGCCATGGGTTCCTCCATGTGTGTTCCCAGGCTGGAGGTTTAGAACCTTGGTGCTCTGGTTGGTTGGTATTGTTGCTCTCCCCATGAAGGAGCCCCTTCGGATTCTTCAATCTTCTTTCTAACTCCTCCGTTGGGAACCCTGTGATCCAATGGTTGGCTGTGAGCAACTGCCTCTGTATATGTCAGGCTCTGGCAGACAGCTATACCTGGCTCCTGTCAGCATGTACTTCCTGGAATCTACAACCGTGTCTGCTCTTGGTGACTGCACATGGAATGGATCCCCAGGTGGGGAAGTCTCAGGAAGTTTCCTCCTTCAGTCTCTGTTCCAAACAGGCAACCAACAAATTGGGAAAAGATCTTCACCAATCCTACATTCAATAGAGGGATAAAATCCAATGTATACAAAGAACTCAAGAAATTAGACTTCAGACAATCAAGAAACCCTATTAAAAATAGGCTACAGAGCTAAACAAATTCTCAACTTTGGAAACTCAAATGATTGAAAAACACCTAAAAATGTTCAACTTCCTTAGTCAGCAGAAAAACACAAATCAAAACAACCCTGAGATTCCACCTCATACCAGTCTGAATGGATAAGATCAAAAACTCAGGTGATAGTAGATGATGGCGAGAATGTGGAGAAAGATGAACACTCCTCCATTGTTGGTTGGATTGCAAGATGGTGCAACCATTCTGGAAATCAGTCTGAGAGTTCTTCAGAAAATTGGACATAGCACTACCTGAGGACTCAGCTATACCACTCCTGCGCATATACCCAGAAGACGCTCCAACAGATGTAAGGACACATGTTCTACTATGTTCATAGCAGCCTTATTTATAATAGCCAGACTAGAAAGAAGCCAGATGTCCTTCAACAGAGAAATGTATACAGAAAATGTGGCATATTTAAACAATGGAATATTACTCAGCTATTAAAAACAATGAATTAGTGAAATTCTTCAGTAAATGGATGGAACTAGAAAATATCTTGAGTGAGATAACCCAGTCACAAAAGAACACACATGGCATTCACTCGCTGATAAGTAGATATTAGCCTAAACGCTCACAATACCCAAGATACAACTCATAGACCACATGAAACTCAAGAAGGAAGACCAAAATGTGGGTGCTTTGGTTCTTCTTAGAAGGAGTAACAGAATACTCATAGGAACAAATATGAAGACAAAGTGCAGAGCAAAGACTGGAGGAGGGGGCATCCACTAGGGAGCATTAATGCTGCTTTGAATTTATGAACAGAGACCTCCAGAGGCTTTTATGCTCTGTTTATCCAGGGCCAGTGGCAAAGCTGGAACACTGTAAATGACAATCAACTGAAACCCAGGAAAATTGTATGACTGCATTTCCAACAGCTTCTTGGAATCAACATCTTTAAATTATCTGACCAAAAGTTGCTATTGTGAGAAGGAAAACTGTATTGACTTTGTTTTTGATATAAACTTAAAGGGGGTTAAAATTTTAGCAGGGGGGTTGACTTTCCACTACTGTGCTCTGAAGTCCATACAAAGGAAGTAATGGCTAACATCTAATTTAATATATGTTATGTTAAATGTGCCTCCAGATGCAAGAACACATTTCATCTAAAAAAATCTATAATTATATATTTATTTCTACTCTAATAAATAGACCAAGCTTTTGACTGACAGTAGAACATTTTCATCATGGAAACCTAAGCTTTTCAATTTATTTGGAGCCTATTAGGAAGTTACATGAAGAACCTTAGCAAATAAGTAACAGGGTAAGTCTAAAACCATCCCCACATGTATAGTCCTGCTTATGGAATGTCTCCATCATTGCCGAAGTAGAATAACCTGATGTAACACACTCTTAGGAAAAAGGTACGTGCTGCTCATCCAGAACAGAGAGATGCATTAAAGATCCTGAGTATTAGAAATATTAATTTGGCCCCCCAAATCAGGAATCTGCCTGTCTAAATACTGAAGGTCTCAGTCTCCAATTGTCTTTTGACTGATCAATAAAGAGCCAATGGCCATTGGCTTGGCAGGATGAAAGAGGTGGGGCTTCTAGGTTGCCAGGCAAAGCTAGAAGTGCTTTAGAAATGCATATACTACTTAGAATAAGTAGAATATCTCTTAAAGGTAGATGTGATAAATTACAATTGAGTCAATGAACACAAATACATACTTTCACAGGCTAAAGAATAAATAAATGTAAGAACTGCATCTAAGTGTCTTTAGTGGTGAATTGGTAAAACTTCTTTGGCTCCTGGTGGGTCACTCTTCTAGCCACCTGTTAGAGTCCTCTGGGTTGATGAATAAAAGACACAGACATACAAGTTAATTCTGATGTCTTGACTAGCTCAATGGCTGGGCATTAATCCTCCCTGCAGTTAACAAACATCCCTCCAGTATTCCTGTGTTAATATTTTTTAAAAATCTATATTTTGTCTTTGTTGCCCTGGCTCCTTCTGGGTGGCCCCCTATCTTAGCTGCCCAGGACAATTCTAAGAAGCTCTTCTGGGAGCCACTTTCCTTCTTGTTACTCCCTCTGTTCCTTCCAGTCTTGGTCTGTCCTACTCCTTCTCGTGGAGGCCTTTCTTTCTCCTTTCTGCATCCCCCTCCCCCCTCTTCACTCTGCAACCTAGATGTCCCACCTCTTTCATCCTGCCAAGCCATTGGTTCTTTATTGATCAGTCAAAAGCCAACTGGGGACAAGGAACTTTAGTGTTTGGACAGGCAGATTGCTGATTTCAGGGTCTGAATTAAGACAAAGCATTAGAACCAGAGAGCTCTTAGGCAAGTGCTCGAATGTGACCTGGTTTTGAGACAACATGATTTAACTAATTTGCCACTACAGGTGTCTTGACAAATATTCTACTATGTTAGTACCCTCTCCCACCCTGAAATTCCATGGAGCCTTTTTCTTTTTCTTTTAATTTTAGCAAAATGGTCATTCTATGTAAACATTAAATAATAAAGAAACTGTGATAAGCCTCAGAGTTCCTGGCGCATCAATCTTATACATAAGCTCACATTTAAATATTCTGCTGTGCTGGCTAGTGTTTTGTCAACTTGACACAAAACAGAGTTCTTTGGGAAATGGCAATTTCAATTGAGAAAATGTCTGCACCAGATTAGACTGTGGGCAAACCTTTGAGGATTTTTTTGACAGTTGAATGATGTGGGAGGAGCCACTTCACTGTGGGCTGTGTCACCACTGTTCTATATTAAAGCAGACTGGGAAAACCATGAGAAGCCAGCCATTAAGCGGCATTCCTCTATGGTATGCATATCGGTTTCTGCCTTCAGGTCCTGGGCCTTTCTACTCTGACTTCCCTCAGTGATGCGCTATTCAATTAGATGTGTAAGATGAAATAAACCCTTTTCTCTCCAGAGTTGTCTTCAGTCATGTTGTTTTGTCAAAATGATAGAAACTTAACTATGACATTTGCCTAAAAGATGAGGTAGCTGTAAGGCCATTGAGAGTGGTAAGGGACCATCACTATGCTAGAGAACGAACTGAAAAGAAAACTGCTCCTTAGTAACTGAAATGTCATTCTTCACCTATGTCCTCCTGTTTTCCAATAAGATTCAAGTTAGGTATGAGGTTCCTCATTGGTTAGAGTATTGCCTCCTACTTCCTTACCACTTCTGCTTTCATTCCTATGCGCTGAATTTCCTAGCAATAAAACTCCTCTGTTTGCAGTCATATTACTACATTCAGAATCCAAGCAAAGCTGCATGATAACAGTATGATGGTATATTTTGCACATTGTATGTAGCATTCATATTTATGTCTAATACAATACATATCATGATAGTTAATATATGATCTGCCCATCCTCTTATGCCGGTAGTGGTTTCGGGACTAAGATCATGTGGTAAAAGAGGGTCCATTTTAACAAGGAAAAGAAAAATTAGTGGGAGAAATTTATAGGAATGTAACAGTAATAATTTCACGAAGAATGCAGACTATGCTAAGATGATGAAATAAATATGGAATTACTTTCATTTAGTGCTTGTTATATTTAAGCCAGTATTAGACTGAATAATTAAAATTCCAATTATATGCAACTCTAATAAATAGCTAGTATTCATGTTTTAATGCCTGAACACCATAAAAAAAATCTCTTAAGTATAAAAAATCTTAAGAGATTAAAAGAAAATCTCTTAAAATACATGTGTTCATGGATGTTCTATTTATAAATATGCATGTTAATCACTATGTACTTCTCAGAAACCTCAGTATCCCCTGTGAGCTGACAGAAGGACCACATGGAAGTCAAATACTTGAGTCTTGAGCAGAATTGTCAAATCTCTGAAGTGAAGGGTGGGTTTTTCAAATTTTGCCTCTAAGGATTACAATGTTGAGATGTGCTCACTGTATGAATTAAAAACTAGAAAAGTCCAGTCTCCTATGAGGTACAGACTATAGAGTCAGAGAAAACTCGAAATTAATAGATGGAAAATTATGTTTTCTCCCATCTCTGACCATCTGTGCTTCTGCCCACAGTGTATACAATAAAATAATTCCCAAGTATAGCATTCTTAAACGTTTCATTTCTAAGACTTCACTTATCTCTGCCAGTTTATCTAACCTGCTGATATAACTATTTCTTTTTCTCATCTGTTTGTTTAATCATTACTTCTTCAGGGTCACTTCCCATTTGCTTTTATGTAAATGCTTAGACTGTCTCTCCAAAGATTACATCAATTTGGTGAATTTCACTTGTTTCAAGTTGCTATCTGATTAAACCTTGTTTTAGTTATTCTTGTTGCTATAGAAAAAGAAAGACAGACAGAAAGAAAGACAGAGAGGCAGAGAGAGAGAGAGAGAGAGAGAGAGAGAGAGGACTCAAGGAAGCAAGAGTTTATTTTGAGTCACAATTTGTAGGCATAGAACATCACAGTGGGGAGTCCAGGTGGCAGGTGGCTCAGGCAGCTGATACAGTGCACCCTCAGAAAGCAGAGAGAAGTTATTGCTGATGTTCAGCTAGTTTTATCCCTTTGTGAAGTCCAGGAACCAAGCCCAGGAAATGGTGCTGCCCAGTTCTATGACAAAACTTCCCACATCAATTAATATAATCAAGGTAATCCCTCATAGGCATGGCCAGATGCTGCAGCAGTCTTGATGGGGCCTGCAAAGTGTCACAGAGGCTTGTCTCTTAGGTGACTCTGCACTCTACCAAGTTGAGAATCAATATTAATCTCCACAGCTACTACTCTGAAATGTCAATTTTAGGGTTATGGGTAATTGTCTAAATTTTCTTTCAGAGATGCTACTCTCAGCCTTTCTCTTTACTGTGACCCTGCAGAAGATGTTTGTGTGCCTCACCTGGACTTTCCTCTTACAGTTTGTTGCCTTAACTTCAGGCCATTCAACACTTTTATCTTTTCCACTCATACATTACTTTTCACTGCCTTCTGGCACATATACACCTCAATGCAATTTGTTTTTTAAAGATAAGTTTTAGAAGCTATGCTTATTGCTTCCCATAAATTCAGTTAATTTAGTCATTCTGGATTTCTGATGGCATTGAAGACCTATAGACTCATAGCCAATCCAGGCTATTTACCTTGAGAGAAAAGATCTGAGTGGAGGGTTCTCAGCTGACATTCATTCTAAAGCCAAGAAAAAGCCAGGTTCAAAACTAAGTGTTCTAGTCAAGAGAGATGGCAGAGGTTCTCGCTAGTCAACAAAAGGATGAACTGGGTATTAAGACTATCTTGTACCTCACTGGTACAAATAGGAATAATTGTGCTCTAATTGTATTCTGAGAGAAAAACTTTATTTTAACAGGAAGGGTAATATGTAGGAGGAGCTAAGGGGGAAGGAGCACTGAGAGGAAAAGATGGAGTAAGGAGAGGAGAAGATGAAGTAGATGAGAAGCTCGGTAATGAGAGAGAAAAAGAGAGAGAAAGAGAGAGGGGGCATGGAGGCAGAAGTTCAGGAGTCTCCACTAGTCAAAGATAGTTTACATAGCTAGATTGGGTATTAGATTACACTTCTCATTGAGCATTATCATACTTACAAAGCCCTTGATTAATATTTAAAAAATTGTATAAAAGCCAAATGGAAAAGGGGGGCACGGGATAGGGGTTTTCTGGGGAAAGGAAATGGGGAAAGGGATTGGCATCTGAAATGTAAATAAAATATCCAATAAAAAAATTGAAAAAAAAAAAGAATAAAACATTTAGTCCCCATGTAACCCAATACTTCCTACTCTTAATTTTATATCCATTACACTGATATATCCAACATAATCTCTGTTCAAATGGGAGCAAAATATGCACCACCAACTTGTATAACTTTTAAAATAATCTGTCCAGAAGTTTATACTTTTTGAATATTAAATATTTTATTATTCCATAATACTTAATAGAGTTATTGAATAAGGCAGTATGTAAACTCAAGTAGCAAATCTAAAATTAAGGTTGGCACTTTCCCCCCAAAATTTATAGTTTTATATGTTTATTTAGCCTATTATTACCAAAAACTATTACTTTAATCAAGAAACTTCAAATACTCATGTTCCTTCATTCCTTCATACAAAGAAAAAATAAAATCAAAAATTTCAGTCTTCATAAATAATCTTTAACCAGATATTCTTACCATAGATATGACAGTTTATATTTAAAGTCGGGTTTGTATTAATCTTTCCGAGTTTTAGTGAGCTTTAACCGTCAACTTGCCGTAACCTAGGGTCAACTGAGAAGTAAATCTTAATTTTAGTGATTGCCTAGACTGTATTGAACTGAAGGTTTCTCTGTGGAGGATTATCTTGATTGATTATTAAATAATGAAGGAGAGCCTGTCTCACTCTGGGTGGCTCTATTCCCTGGTCCTAAGTAGGACAAGAAAGCTAGGGAAGCATAATTCTTCAAGGAACTCAGAGTGAAGTATTTGATGTGATTTCTGTCTTAAGTTATTTTTTAATCTTATTTTATAATATGTGTGTGTCTGTGTTTGTGTCTGTGTCTCTGTCTCTGTGTGTGTGTCCATATTCATGTCCATGTCTGGGTCTTTGTAAAGGATTTACAGGCTAGTGAAGGTATGCAAAACAAAACAAAACAAAACAAAACAAAACAAAACAAAACAAAACAAAACAGCATCAGATTTCCTTGAGCTGGTGTCCCAGGCAGTAATAAACAGCCTGAATTAGGTACTAAGACCTGCAACTCTTTTTCACTGAAAGGGCATTATGGGCTTATGGTGGTTAGAAAAGAAATATCCTAAAGGCTCGTATATTTGGAGGCTTGGTCATTTGATAGTAGTGTTTGTTACTTGTCAGTGGTTATGAGGTATAACCTTGTTGGAGTAGATGTAGTGTTGTAGGAAGAAGTGTGTCACTTGAGACGGGTTTTAGAGGTTCAAATGCTCAAACCAGGTCCAGTATCATTCTCTTCCTCCTGTCTGTGAACCTGTAGAACTTGCAGCTACTTCTCCAGCATCATATCGGACTGCTCACTGCCATATTTCCTGTTATAATAATAATGGACTAAACCTCTTAACCTGTAAGCAAGCCCCAATTAAATGTTTGACTTTTAAGTGTTTCTTTGGTCATGATATATTTTCATAGCAAAAGAACAATTAGGGTAGTGCCCCTAACTAATGGGTCATGTTTCCAGCCTTTGTTTTAACTTCATGCTTGAGTTCCTGGCCTCTTTTTCATCACTGATGGACTGGTACCAGGAATTGTCAGCCAAATACTTTCCTCCCATAAGTTGGTTATGACCATGTATTTTATCAAAAACAGAACTTAAATTAGGACAATTCTTGGAAACATTTGTTGTGGTAAATATTCAAAAAAGGATGGCTGCTGGCTCCCAGCTCTGCAGCCATGTTCCCACACTAGAGTCTGGTACTAGCTGGCAACCTCAGTGGTGCCAGTCCAGGGCCCATGAAATGTTGGCATTGTTTGCGTGGCTGCTGCCTTCTCTGGCCAGCTCCATTGCCTCCATGGCTCTAGGCAAGATCCTGGGCCAACTCTGCCACCCCCATGGCACTTGGCTCAACCCCAGACAATAACTGCCATCTTCTTTTTCATTTCTTTTTTTTTTTTTTTAGGTTTTATTTTTTTATTTCTTTATTGGATATTTTATTTACATTTCAGATGCCATCCCCTTTCCCCATTTCCCCTCCCTAGAAAACCCCTATCCTATGCCCCCTTTCTATTTTGCTTTTATACAAATTTTTAAATGTTAATCAAAGGCTTTATAAGTATGATAATGCTCAATCAGAAGTGTAACCCAATACCCAACCTAGATATGTAAACTATCTTTGACTGGTGGAGACATGTGAGCTTCTGCCTCCATGCCCCCCCCCTCTCATTACCTAGCTTCTCATCTACTTCATCTTCTCCTCTCCTTACTCCATCTTTTCCTCTCAGTGCTCCTTCCCCCTTAGCTCCTCCTACATATTACCCTTCCTGTTAAAATAAAACTTTTCTCTCAAAATACAATTAGGGCATAATTATTCCTATTTGTACCAGTGAGGTACAAGATAGTCTTAATACCCAGTCCATCCTTTTGTTGACTAACCAGAACCTCTGTCGTCTCTCTTGACTAAAACACTTACTTTTGAACCTGGCTTTTTCTTGGCTTTAGAATGAATGTCAGCTGAAAACCATCCACTCAGATCATTTCTCTCAAGGTAAATAGCCAGGATTGGCTATGAGACTATAGGTCTTTAACGCCATCAGAAATCCAGAATGACTAAGTTAACTGAAGTTATGGGAAGCACTAAGCATTGACGTCACAAATATTTCTATATTAATGTTCATTTTGATTAGAGACCTGTCTGCTTCTGACAGCTTCCCTGTCTTGGATTCTAAGGAGAAATTGAGCATCTTTGGAGTTACTCCAGTTGTGGTGAGACAGCCACTCGGCAAGAATTGCCTCTTTTCATCTACAGACAAATTACTGTCCAGAAAATAACACACTTGCAAAATAGTCGACTGATTATATCTGCCAAGACAGAGTAATCAGCCCTTAATAATTCTGCATCACTAAGGTCTGTCAGATGAGTTTGGGCCAGAAGGTTGAAGATTTGATGCTCCAACATTCGGTAGTATAGGGGCTGTCCAGGTGTTCAGCGGTCTCTATAAATTGGCTAAGTTTTAGAAGCTATGCTTAGTGCTTCTCATAACTGCCATCTTCAAGGTAGATACTATAATACCCAGTACCTGGTAGAAATAAGGCTCTTAATGCTTAAAGTCAACCATTGGATTTATATATCGGCAAATACTCAAATCACAAGATGCCCACACAATTATGACGGTTATCACAATATCCCTAACCTTTAGATTTCATATCTGCAGATTTATTTGATGCCACGCAGGTCCACGTCCACAGCCATTTCGCCTCTCTCACTCTCCCACATCTTTCTGTCTCTCTTGTCTCTCTGCCATCCTTAGCTCCGCCTCCCTTTCTACTACCCAGTTACTGGCTCTAGTCTTTATTTTACAAATTAAGGGTAGCAGAAGGTTCACAAGAAGTCACCTGTGTGTTTCACTCCTCCTCTGCAGCCCCTCCCTGGAAAGCAGAATTAACATAAAATACAAGACCAGGGCTATCCACAGCAAACATTTTCCCTTTATTATGATTATTAATTCTGGCTAAATTTCTTTCAAGTAGGGTATTGAAGAGGTGACTTTCACTAATTGGACAATTTTTGTATGAATTGATTGTTACTCTGACTTCTGAAACTCTGAGTATACCCATTACTATTTTTTTACCTTCATATTTCTTGTTTGTAATCGTCAGTAAAAGACCATATTTTTCTAGCACTTATTTTCAAGCTTTTCAAATATTCTAACCCAAGATCCTGATACCAAACAAAGCACCAGGTCTTCACTGCTATTCTCAATTTAAGACTCAATAGTGAAGGTACTTCTGCAATTCTTGGAAGCATTGAATTATTTTAAGCTCTTGATACTCTTGAATGCTACAAACCCAGTTACATTAGTGTCTATAGAGAGAGCTAGACATTTTAGATGCTGTGACAACAGTTTGGGGCTACATTAACTGATAGCTCAGCAATGAGCTGTGTGCATTTGCTGAGCTTGCTGACTGTTAAGTTCGTTTCCTCAGTGTAAGTCAATGCAGGTGTATTGTCACCAGCAATGGCTTCTTACTCATTTTAATTCATGCTAACTAACTGAAAAGATAATACTATACACATTTTTTAAATAAAATTAAGCATTGCAGTGCAAGTGAGGTAGGTCAGTAAATAAAGCACCCACTTGAAATATGAAGGCCAGAGTTCAGATCTCTAGCACATGCACTAGAACAACAACATAAACCACCAAGACCCGTCAGAGCTCCCAGGGACTAAACCACCAACCGAAGAGTACACATGGAGGGACCCATGTCTCCAGCTGCATATGTAACAGAGGATGGCCTTGTCGGGCTTCAATGGGAGGAGAGACCCTTGGCTTTGTGAAGGCTCAATGCCCTAGTATAGGGAAATGCCCGGGTGGGGAGGCAGGAGTGGGTGGATGGGTGGGAGAGCACCCTCATAGAAGCAGGGGGAGGGGTAATGGAATAGGGGGCTTCCAGGGTGAAACTGGGATACCATTTGAAATATAAATAAATAGAATATTCAATAAAGGAGGAAAAAAGAAAAGACATACATGGAAAAATGAAAAAAACACAGAAAAACAAAAACAAAACAAAAAACAAAAAATATCAACCTGTAACAGATATAGGAGTTTTTTTATGTTCATTTATGAGAGTTAGCCAAATTGCTGATCTCTGGGTTCAGTAAGAGAACTTGCCTCAGCAAATAAAGTACTGGAAAAGTCATCAAGAATCTCTGAATTTCACGTGTAAGTGTTCATATATGTGTGTGTGCATTCATACACATATGAACATACATAAACCCACCCACATAGAGAACACACACACACATATATCATATGTGTACACATATATATAACACATATAAGTGTTACAGATGACAGGCTCATATATGTGTTCACTTAGATATATGTTATATATTGATTTATTTCATTATTCATCATTTTCTTTACCAAACTTTTGTGATAGATTTGATAACAATTTAGGTATTTGTTAGAAAAGTGGAAATGATTCCCTTTTTTAAAAAATAATATTTCTTGGTCATTAAATCCAGACTTATGAATTAGAATAGCAAGATTCCTTTTCATTTTTGATAAATGCATTGATAGTTCTATGAGAATTTAATTGTCTGTGATGAGCCACTTTGTCTTTGATACTTTGAAATTCTCTTTGACTTTTTACTATTTAATTAGAATGCTGTTCAAGATGGCAATCATTATGTTGTTCTTGTGTACTTACCTTTGAGTTTCATACATTTGCATGCCCATATTCTTATAAAAGTCTTAAAATGTATTAAGTCACTGTTGTCTTCTTCGTCTCCATGTTTGTCTTCCTTTTCTGTTCTTCCTTTTGCTCACTTTCATACTTAATTCTACTCCTCTTTCTCATTTTTAAAAATAGTTCTGGGGATTGAACAAAAAGCTAGACAAATGCTCAATTACTAAACTCTGTATCCCAACTTCAGTTCTAAGAATAGATAATGACACTCTATATATGGATCAAACAATTTAAGAACAGGTGTCATTGATTGCAGAAAGTGCTTTGCAGTGTTGATGTTTCTAACTCATTCCACAGAGCAAGAATAACTGACTTCTAAACAAGAAAATTAATTTGACAAAAAACTTAATTACTGTATATAAATATATAAATATATATATTATTCTTTAAATATATATTTTTTTCTTTAAATAAAAAAGTCCCTGTTGAAGAAAGAAGATAAGTTGTGAAATTCATAAATTTTAATAAACGAATACAATTTATCAGTATCAGAAACCTCTTGAAACTTACAAGATTCACAGTCTGTTTGTTCAAGTTTATATAAAATGTAACAGTTGATGGAGATAAGAAACTCTCTTATACGTTGGACTGCCTAAGGAATTGGATTTTATGAGTTTTCACCTGTGTAGGAATAGATTTTGGGGGATGTAGCCACCATTTAATCACTTGAACTTCTGTGAATAATGCCTAGTTAATGTTGTTGTTGATAATGGTGGTGTTTATGTTTGTTTTTAAGTAACCCAAATAAGCTTACTGATTCTGTGAACTAGACTTCAGGTGAATAATTTACTTGATTGGCTCTCAGTGTTCTAGCTGGAGGGAGCAGATATTTGTTTACATCTTTCAAGGAAAACCATACAATATAATTGCTTCTTATAGAAATATTTATTAAAAATAAAGAACAAGTTAAATAGGAAACAGATGTATGGCCTATATGATGAATAATGAGAAATTCCACTAAGACTGATATATCTGAATGTCTATAAGTGTAAACCCAATGTGACTACCTTTCCATGACACAAAAGTTGATGTACTTCCTTGTTGAAATGACAGTTACATGCTTCCTGAATGGGATGATAAGACATGTGACTAAAGTAAGTTTTGTGAGAGTAGAGTATTGTTGCTGTAATCTCACAGAGCCTCTCTTACACTGTATAATGTGAGGTAAGTATATCTTTTTGAATAGCAGGGTTACCACCAAATGTCTGTTAGAGAATATAGTGCAATATATATGTGTGTTATAAATATAGGACAGATACATAAGCAGTTAGTAATGGCCGTTCAATGTCTTCTGCTATGGGCAACTGAGGCTGATCCATTTGCCCAGAATGAACTTGCCAATATAAATAAATTATTTCAGTGGGAAAAGACTCTGGTTTAGAAGGAGAAAAAAAGAGGTTAGGTTGCCAGGGATGTATTAGATAATAGTTTCTTACAACTGACAGGATACAAGGGAAAGCAAGGAAATAAAACCTGTACTAAAACTTCTTTAGTAACTTTAGTAACTTCTAAAGCTTGTAATGCATGGGAAAAATTGCAAAGCAAAGGAGAAAGGGATTTAAACATGATAGAAGATACTCTTATAGTCCTACCCTTAACACAAAAGAATCTCAAACGCATGAATGACTATTTAGACAGTTTTCTTAACAATGATGCAACTCAGAATAAACAATTGTTTATTACTAGCTGAAAAAAATATCAAAGAATATTAGACAATAGAAGGAAGATGGACATTCCTGAAACACAAAGGAATAGTGTTTGGTTCCCTTTTTTACTGGATTCAATAACACTGTATTTATAGGGAGATTTCAAGATAGATAAAAGGTAGTTTCGCAGGTATTTTGACCTAGTATAGATCTTTATTGGATTTTCTATGCCCCATGGTGAGATATCATCTTTAAGACCTTAAAGAGGTTTTGATGTGTCTAAATGACTTAGACTAACATGTAGTTGAGTCATAAATTGCCAAAAAACTATCAAGAGAAGATAACTTGCAGTAATTTTCTATGAGCAATACAGTTACCTCATCCTGGGGTGCTAATGTTGCAATAAGACCACATCTTAACCCTGATGGCTTCTGTGGAGCACAAAATGGAGTCTCCCTTCCATGTCAATATACCTAAAATTGTTCTTCCGATGAAACAAGTGATCAAGTAATGAGATATTTCTGTGGTGTCCTAGATGTAGCAAACATTTCATTTAAGCATCTGCTTAATCGCCTGATACTTACTTAGAATGGTTAGAAATGAACCTTGAGAGTTTCTCATCATTACCTGTATGGAGTGATGACCTTTAGGTATCTTGTGTATTTGGAATACTTTCCAAAAGAAATTAAAGTAGCCTCTAATGAGTATGAAAAAAGGTACCCAACCTGGGTAGAAATGGACAATTCCAGGGCCAATAATGTGAATGGATAAAAATTCTCAAACCAGTAATACACTTGCCTCCCTTTTAATTATTGTCCTAGTAGGTCCTGAAGGTCTCACAAATCATACAGTTACTATAACTGCTGTAGAATGAATGTAAAACAAGATAGTAAAA
Source organism: Rhabdomys pumilio (assembly GCA_030674055.1). NCBI lineage: Eukaryota > Metazoa > Chordata > Mammalia > Rodentia > Muridae > Rhabdomys > Rhabdomys pumilio. The sequence continues at coordinate 46,517,923 of JANHMN010000006.1, forward strand.
CTATGTTGGACAATAGAACATTCCTTAGTGTAAGATGTAGAGAAATCCAACTGGAGCTGAGCTGGAAACTCTTTACTTGTTGGTTTGCTTTCTTATTTCTGAGTTGTGCCACTTGGGCTACTAAGAATTCTTTGCTACAGTACCAGAATATCGAGCAAAATGTGTCTTATTGGAACAATAATGACATGACCACAGTGGGTGAAACCAAGTTCTTTCTGATTGGATTCATGGCCAGCTATAGAAGAGAAAACATGTGAATTCTGAACAATTGGCGTACAGGCTATCACAGAAGCTGTTGCCTGCATATGGGATATGCTATAGCTGGGCAGCCTTGTCAAGTTTCAGTGGAAGAGGATGTGTCTAGCCTTGCAGAGACTTGATGTGCCAGAGTTCGGGGATATCTAAGGGAAGCTCCACCCTCTCACAGTAGAAGGAAAAGGGAACGGAAAAAGAATTGTGAGAGGGAGTGATAGGGAGAGGAGACAATATGAAGGATGTAAAATGAATGAATAAATAAATAAGAATGTAACAAGTAAAAAAGGGATAAACTATTGTAGCCCTATTTTTTAAAAAAAAAATTGATTTTCTCATGAAACGAGACAAGTTAGCATACTCAGAGAGTCAGAAACCTTGGGAAATGCTACAATTCACAAAGTTCCTTCTCAAAGTTACTAAACAGTAGGACTTGCTACTAAGAGTAGACTCCTGTGAGCTGCACTTCCAAAATGTTTTATGGAGGAAGCTTTCATAAGTCATTACCTAATGCTCTGTTTGACATTTTGCTGTCAACTACATTTGAGTCACCCATATTCCTGGACGTAACTCTTAACCTATACTTTGGTAATAAACACAAATAAATTCTTTAGCTCCCTATAACAACTTAGTGAACAAAAATTACATCTTTGTTGTGCCATTAGCACCTAATCTGTGGAAGTTATTTGTCCATGTATCCATGGGAAAGGTTCAACAACTACTGAATTCCTAGTGAGTGTAATAGTGCCATGGGTGTTTAGATGTAACCAACTATCTATCTTCTGATTGGATTTTTATGCTTAGTACACTGATGAGATGATACATCCTGATACTGTTGATCTGATCCAAGCCTTTATCTAAAAAGTGCATAAGTACTGTGTGGGGAATCTTATACTGATGACGTGACAAGAAAGGACCCATTAAATTTCCTTCTTACACACAGAGCTAAGTGAAATTTTCAATGTTAGTCTGAGAATCCCCTTTGTCAATGGGTGATTGTTAAATTTGGGACCCTTAACCAGTCAAAGTGCTGAGAAGAATGGCTAGTGTGTCCATAACCTCAAATAGATCATCGATGTTATCCTGTACAAGGCTCCAGGAAAATCTGAGTAGAGTGGAAGGATTGTGAGAACTTGAGGATGAGTGGAGAGGAACTGATACCTGTCTCCTAGATAGGACATAAAAATTGCAGTCATGAACACTCAGTAATCAGGGCAACCTATATTGTCCTAAGAAGAGAGGGGTGAGGAGGAAGGAAAGAAGGAAGGAAGGAAGGAAGGAAGGAAGGAAGGAAGGAAGGAAGGGAGAGAGAGGGAGTGAATGAGTGAGAGAGAGAAAGAAAGAGAGAGATGGAGGGAGGGACAGAGAAAGGAAGGAAGAAAGGAAGGGAGGAAGGGAGGGAGGGAGGGAGGGAGGAGAGGGAGGGAGGGAGAAGAGGGAGGGAGGAGAGGGAGGGAGGAGAGGGAGGGAGGGAGGAGAGGGAGAGAGGGAGGGAGAGAGGGAGCAAGTAAGCTACACTTGGAAGCAATGAAGTAACCAAGAAAGCAGGGCAGGAAGCAACAATAGAAAGAGACAAATCAGCAAAACTAAGAGAGATCTGTTTTAGAAGGATAACTCAACCTTCTAAAATTAAATTTCTTCCAAGGGTTGTCTTAGTATTGGAAAATAAATATATTTGAAATATTAATAAATTAATGAAGCAAAATGATGGTTTTAATAAATCTGAACAAAAAGTGTTTGACAAAATTGAAATGAATTTACGATTTCAAAAGGAAGGCCTGCAATAAGTTAGGACTACAAAAGAGTTCTCAATGTGGCAATTAACATCTGACCCAAAACTAGAGCTGATATTGTACTAACAGGTAGATTATGTGCTGCAGATAGAAAGGTTTTTATAGTTTTTCCCATTTACTAAACTTAGATTTTGTTTCTCAAATATATCCTGATTACAGTTTCCCCTCCCTTTACTCTTTCAAATTCCTCCCTATCTCCTCTCCCATCTGAATCTACTCCGTTTCTGTCTCTCATTAGAAAAGAACCACCTTCTAAGAGATAACAATAAAATAACAAAATAAAATCTAACAAGATAAATCATAACCGATTTCACCAGAGTTGGATAAGGCAAACTGACAGAAAAGAACTGGTGCTGCGAGTGACTAGAAGTCATTGCAAAGGTGTAGCCTCAGACGCAGTTGAAGGCCCGGGACTGAAGTGGCCATGCACAGCAGTCAAGGTGTGGCACCTTAAAAAGAGCCTATGAGCGACTATTTGTGAAAGTGCAGCCCAGTTTTAGCAGAAGACAGCAGTGTTTTGGAGATGCCCGCACTGTGAGATGACCACCAGGAACAGCAGCAGCAGTGGAGTACAGGCAGATGGAGCCTAGAAGACAAGGTGTGTGCTACAAAGGGCAGAGCTGGAGAAGTGAGCCAAGCACTTAGAGGAGGAGCCCAGAAGATTGTGAGTAGAGTTTGATTTGGCTTTTGATTGTGACTGTGTTCTGACATTTTTCCTTCTTGAATTAAGAAAGTATTTCAGTGGAGTCCTCAGTTAAGAGACTTTGAGTTGTAAATAGACTTAGAATTTCAAAAGAGATTAGATATTTTAAAGGGATTGAAATTTCAACATGTAAGAATTTATAAAGATTGTGGGACTTTTAATGTTATTTAGATCTTGAAGATGAATATGAGAGTAAGGATTGAGTCTTCATAGTGATGTTAGTGTGTCAAGTTGACAAGGGGTCACTTGTTCTGGCCGGTTTTGTGTGTCAACTCGACACAAGCTGGAGTTATTACAGAGAAAGAAGCCTCCTTTGGGGAAATTCCTCCATGAGATCCAGTTGTAAGGCATTTTCTCAGTTAGTGATCAAGGGGGAAATGTTCAGCCCATTGTGGGTGGTGCCATCCCTGAGCTGGTTGTCCTGAGTTCTATAAGAAAGCAAACTGAGCTAGCCAGGGGAAGCAGTTCACTAAGCAGCACCCCTCCATGGCCTATGCATCATCTCCTGCCTCCAAGTTGCTGCCCTGTGTGAGTTCCTGCCCTGACTTCCTTTGGTGATTAACAGCAATGTAAAAGTGTAAGCTGCATAAACCCTTTCCTCCCCAACTTGCTTCTTGGTCATGATGTTTGTGCACTAAGACACTCAGGAATTCCATAAAAATACTAAACTGAAAGCTATATATAATACATATGCAGGGAACCTGGTTCAGGCCCATGCAGGACCTGTGCTTCCTGTTTCAGTCAGTCTCTGGTGGTTCAAATGAATTTTGCTCAGCTTACTTATGTAGCCTTGTTCTTCTGGTGTCCTCCATACCCTCTGGCTCCCATACTCCTCTGTCTTTTCTTCTACGGGGTTCCCTAAGCTCTAAGAGAAAGAATTTGATGGCAACATCTTATTTAGAACTGTGTGTTCCAATTTCTCTCTCTCTCTCTCTCTCTCTCTCTCTCTCTCTCTCTCTCTCTCTGCATAATGTCTGGCTTTGGGTCTCTGCATTTGTTCCCATCTACTGCAGAAGTTCCTCGGATGAGGGCTCCATAAACCTATAATCTATGCAATCTATGTGCTCAGAAGACTATCATTTGGAGTCATTTTATTTTATTTTCTTATTTTCATTTTTTAATAATAGCTTTTAGGCTTATCGAGGTATCTAGGTTATCTGGGCTCTGGTTCTTGTTCACCCAAGAAGTATCAAGTATGGTTTTCATCTTACAGAATGGGCCTTAAGTCAAAATCAGTCACTGGTTGGTTACTCCCACAAGATTTGTGCTATCATTGCCCTAGCATATTTTGGAGCTGGACAGGTTATAGAACAAAGGTTTTGTGGTTGGACCAGCATTTATCATTTTTCTTTACAGCCTGTGGGGCACATTTTTGTGTCACAAACACTAGAACATAGGGGTGAAGACTTTATGTAGGCACCAAATCAACCTCTCCATGTTCAATGTGTTGTGTGGTTACTGTATGTACTCAGCAGACAACAGCCTCAGCTACTTGGAGATTTCCATGGAACTTTTTGGGTCAACAAATAAATTTAATAAAATCTAGTCTCATTACTGGAATCTTTGGTGATAAGAGATGACCTATTAGAGTTCTGTCTTCTTCATTATTTAGAAACTTCGTTAAGGATTATCTTCACCTATTATAGGATATTTTCTCTATGCTAGGTTTCTGTATTATCCCTCAAATGCTATTTAATTCTAGCTGTCCCTCCTTTATTCTCTCCCTTAATCCCATCTTCCTTCCCACTTTTCACCAGATCCTCCCATTCTTCCCTCCATTCTGCTTCAGTTCAACCAAACAACCTATCTTCCCCTCCTATGGAGACTTGTGTTGTATACCCCACCAAGCAACTGTAAACTTGGTTATCATTTATGGCTTGGTTATCATTTATTTAATGGTGTCTAATATCCAAAGACAAGCACAGATAAGATTCTAAACATCCTTAAACTATACAGAAAACTATGTTTAATTCCAGAAATGCTTCAGTTTTCTTTACTGTATTCATGTTTTCCTCTGACCTATTTTGACTTTTTTTTTTAACTAGATTTTGATATAAACTACAATTATAAACAAGGAATGGTGTTATGTACCTGTAATTGCAGCATTCTGGAGATCCTAGCAGAAGGATCGGGAGGTAGAGATCATCCTGGACAACATTATCAGTTAGTTATGACCTTACTTTTCAAAAGTAAAACTACTAATGGTTCCAATATTAAATTTTTCCACTAATTCCATATGTCATCAATTTATATACTACAACTTAATATACTTTCAGATTATTGTTGGAAATGTTTTCAGCTATATAGGAATTTCTTCCTATGCATAAATCCCATTATTTTCAGGTTTTTATTCTTTACTGTAATTTTTAAATTGATGGTACCAGATTCTTTACTTGAATACATATGTTTTATTATTTATATATAATGAATCTAAGCTTAATACATGGATATTTTAAACCATGTTCTAATTTTAGTACAAATTTATCAGCAATAGATTATGTATTTGCATTAATATACAAATGAATGAACTGATCAGATCACTCTTTGCTGGCATATTTCATATTATTCCAGTTACATGTTTCAGAAATGAAAGAAAAATTGCCTTCTAATCTAGGACAAGGTCTTTACACATATAAGGCAATGTGAACCAAAGAAGTTAAATAAAAATTGAAGAAAATGTCTTTCGAATTTGACAAAATTTTCCAGACTTCTGTTGTCTTTGTGTTTGAGACAATCCAAATAGTTAATGGTATCTAGAAAAATAAGCCCTCAGCTATGTTGGTCTACAGGGTTGTGTAGTTCAGGTTAAGAAGTACTTACTTGCTATAACCCAAATAGTTAATGGTAGCTGGATAAGTAAGTTTTCAGTTATGTTGGTTTACAGAGTTGTGTAGCTCAGGTTAAGAAGTATTTACATGCTTTTCCAGCATGTAAAGTTCTAGTTAGATTCTTATCTAACTTGAATTTTTTCCCACAAAATATTTATAATTCACAATTACCTCAAAGAACATTCATAAATAGTTATTTCAAGCATTGCATTTTAATACTACATTATTCTGTAGACAATCAAATGAGTCATTTTTATTCCCTAACAAGTAGGCTTGATTGAACAGGGATTTGGGGTCATCAACCCCATAATAGGATTGTGTTCTCTTCGTAAATATCCTCACCATATGTTTGAATTTTTAGAATTACTCTCATCAAGGGAACAAACTACTCTGTCTTAAATGATTAAAAATTACTAAACTTGTTTAGCATACTAAAATGATAAAGCAATTGTTTCTTCTCTCCTGGTACTTCTTTTACTTCTCAGTAGGTCTTATCAAGTCTTGGAGAACTGTAACATAAAATGCAAGGGTGATTCTTTTTCTACTTGAGAAGAGCATGCTGAAAGCAAATACACGTATTTCAATAATCACAGTTTAATAAGAAATTGCATAGCAAGTTTTCCCAAACACTATTTAAACATAAAAAAGGCACTTAACAAAGCACAGTGCATAATGAATACAAAAGAAAATTGACCAGATGTTACAGTGCACGCCTATCATCCTAGCACAGGGGAAGCTGAGGCCAGATGTTCCTGAATGCTAGGCCAGGCTGTGTTACACAGCACAATGAAGACCAGCACTATTCAACTTGATTTTTTTGATAGAAGTATTTCCTTTCTGAACAGAGAATGTGTTTAGGTTTCTTACCTACATTTTAAATTGAGTTCTTCATCTCTTAATGTTGGTAATTCTTAGTGTATTTGGGGTAAGTACTGTATGAAATAGGTCACTAGCAAGCATATATTTTTTTAACCTGTAATTCGTCTCATCATCCTTTGGCATTGCCCTCATCAGAAAATACATTTTCAAATGTAACAATTTTGTTTTAAAGATTTTTGCATCTCTTGTATATAAAAATAAAGTCATTGCTATGTCCCATTGCATCAAGATTTTCTCCTGTTCTGTATTCTAAGGTGCATGCTGGGATTTTATAGTGTAGACTCTTACATTTAGATTTATAATCCCTATTGAGTTAATTTTAGAGAAGTGTATAATGTTTGCTTCTGAAATGCTTTTTTTTTTTTTTTACTATATATATATATACGCATTTGAATGGGTGTGTTCCAGCACCCTTTGTTGTAAAGATGATGTTTAAACAATTGTAGCTTTCTTGTGCTTAAGGACTTGTAGAAATGAAACATCTGTCACTGTTCTGAAGATTGCCTGTTTTTCTAAAATTTGAATTGTTTTTCCCATAGAAATTAGTTATTACTTTTTATAAGCCTCCGCCATACTTTGTATATCAATTGATAATCAGCCACTGACATAAGCTGACTTTGGATAAGTTAGAGAAGACAGACTTCATGATAGTTTTCATGGACAAATCAGGTAAAATGTATTTGAAAGGATGTAAATGAATAAAACATTTCCCATTGCTCTCATTCAAAAATGACTAGGTCCTGAGTTGAAGGTACTGCTTGGATGGTAGAGGAAACTCTGACATGAGGAGGATGGCTTAAGAAAGTGAATCACTGAAATATGCATCTGAGACATCTAGCTCAACTCCAGGTCTAGTCTCTGCTTTCTACCTCCTTGTTGGTGTCCTGTAAAACATTTACTGCAAGATCCTGCAGACAGAGACAGCCCTCCAGCCACCATGTTTTCTTTGCCATAATGGACAATATGCCTTGAGCCATGAGTCCAAATAATTTTCTTTTTCTTTAGTTCTTTCCATTATTTATTTGGCCATTGTGACAATAGAAATAACTACAATACCTATGTTATGTAATCCGAATTCAATAAGCATTCAGATAAGGAATGATTCTTAGTGCTTAATGATCAATTTATCCGGGCAACTAAGATGTAGGGCCAAAATGTTCACATGGTAGACACTATATGGAAACAATCACTGATGGAGAAGAATTTCAGCATAAAACCTTATATGAAGGGGGATATTGGCTATATAACAGGATACAGAGCACCTTAAAACATAAATTTATGTAAAGATATGATGCCTCAGACTAACGTATAATAACTTTGTTTCCTACATGTAAAGTTGGAATACATCTTTTGACAAAGAATATTGTTGTGGTTATCATGTTTGACAAAATCACTGCTTTCAAAAAATAAATTTTGCAGAAGCCCTGAATATTCTTAAATCATTTTTCCTCTGGTAATTGTGATGGTTAGAAAGTCTCAGAGAAAAACTGTCTGTATAGACACCTGAGAGCATGTTTGTTCCTTATTGTCTTGTTTATGTTGATTGAAGTGATGAGACTCCAATTGTGGGTGGCACCAATCTGTCAGCAAGGGATTTTGTATAGTACAAGATTGGAGAGAGCAAGCTGGGTGCTGCTGGCATACATGCATTAACTCATTGTGCTTTGCTTTTTACCATGGATGTCATATGACTAAACACTTTAAGTTCCTGTTGCCTTGACTTTCTCTACAATAAAACATAGAACCATGAATCAAAAAAGTCCCTTTTCCCTTAAGTTGATTTTATCAGAATACTTTTATTGTACCAACATAAAACAAAACTAAAATTTGGACATCTTACATAACTATGATGTTATCAGATCTGAATGAATACTCCCAAGGTAAATGATAAAATCTATAAACATCCTTCAAATTTTGCCAGGATCACATGGACCTGCGCCAGCACAATTATGTGTGGATATAGTTCTCAGTAATCATATTCCAAGATCAGTGTATACACTTCCATAATAAAAAATATAGTGGCATTCACCACTTTAAAACACCTCACAATATTTCTTTTACAAATCTCCTTCCCTTAAGGATACAGACTTAGAAATACAACCTTGGCATAAAATTGCCTGATTTAGAGAATCTGTTATGAGTGTCTTTTAAAAAGTATCTCTGTTGCTTAGCTCTAATCACTATATAAAACACTTTATGTTCTTGAAAGAAAAGTTTTATTCTGGCACAATGTATTACAGTAATGACAAAGATGCCCCATTGCTTTTAGGCTTCTGGAAAGTTCTAGAAGGCAAAGACAGGTAGCACATGCATGAGGAAACAGGTCCAACTCATGCACAGAAGCAAAAGCTACAAATAAGAGACATTTAAAAACACATTCAGTGTTCCAAACGTCAGGTTTTAAAATCAGTAGAGGAGCATGAAGAAAAGATATTAGTGCTTTAGCAAGACTGATAAGTCCCACCTCATCCTTTGCATGGAACAATAACCTCCTTCCTGAATGAAAGAGAAAAGAAAAGGAGGCTTCTTCCACACAGTGAATTATAAGATTCAGCAAGCATTTCTGTGATGTAGGTCTCTTCCTGTGACATCTTTCTTTACAACCAGATCCTGAGATTGTCAGACTTGCAGGAGGAGAGCAGGAGGGTCATACTATCAACACTAACTTGAACTTTGTCGTGTGTGTGTGTGTGTGTGTGTGTGTGTGTGTGTGTGTGTGTGTGTTTGAGGTATATATAAGTGTTCTCATGTGTAGCCACATGTATGTGAGTGGAGTGTGTGTATACATATGTATCTATGTGAATGTGGAGATAAGAGTTTGACACTGGATATCTTCCTCAATAACGCTGCATCTTATTCTTTTAAGACAGGGTCTCTCACTGAATTTGACACTTACTAATTTGACTAGACTAACCGATTCAAGAACACCAAAGTTCCACCTGACGCCTACCCCTGGGTTTTTAGCATCTCACTGCCATGTCCCACTTTTATGTGGACCTTGGGTTTGAACTCAGGTTCTTATGCTTGCACAGTATGAACTACTTTGCTGGACTATCTTCCTCAGACTCCATATGTTGCCTTTTTTTAGAGACTACAGTTTCACCTGGGGACAAAAATCTGGGTCACTAGCACTAACAACATCCTGCTGTAATCAGTCCCATACTGTCACATGTCAGGTGAATATGGTGTGCTCAGAAGATGAGTAATGTCAGCCCAAGAAGGAGTCTGCACTAAGTACTTGTCTGACAACCTTCTATTACTAAACAATGGATACAGAAGTTGTCACAAATAGCAAATGTGAGCCTAGATTTTCAGGCTTTAGAAAGGACCATGAGGTTATAGTAACTGGGCCAAGACTAATGTGACCATCTGAAGTGTTTTAATACCTCCCTTTGTCTTCAACCAACTGAGAGTGGATCTGGTTCTTATACAAGAAAGAGTATGTGAGGAAGAAGGTCTTTCTTATTGTCCTTGTAAGCAAGTCATTGAAAAGATGCTTTGTGTAATGAGGCAGACAAGACTAAGAGGTGATGCATCACTTCCTAATTCCCCAACTTTAAAAAAAAATGTGTCATTTTCTTTACTGATATTGCTGCACACAGTCAGGTAACCAGAGTGCATTAATATATGTGAAGGGGAGGAAGAAAGTTGCAAAGGGATGGCTGCGATGGTGAGTCATGGTGTGGCTCATACAGGGTATGTTATGTTCCTTTTCCTCTGTTGATGGACACTAATGGCAGAAAAACCATCTGCCCCTTTAATGCTAATTGTCTTAAATCTAAAAGTAACTATTTATTTAAAATAAATTCAGTCATCCTAAGATCATAATAATCAGAGTGTAGGAAGGCTGCATCTTCAGCAAGAAACAGAAAAAAGATCTCTATAACATTCATGAATGTACATGACATCTGTGCTTTTTTGCAGATTTAAATTATATAGTCAGACTTGGCTTCAAATTCCAGCTCCAAAACTAGGTACAATGTGGTCTCAGAAAGTTACATAACTATTCTAACTTTGTTTTTTTTCATCAGCAAAGTAATTCTGCTAAAGTACCCCCTCTGTGCTCTTGGGTAAAGTGGACTGGAGTGCCAGCAATAGTCTAGTAATGCAGTCAACAACTTTTCTATCATGCCAGTAAATTGTTCAACATTATTAAGCTAACCACATTATATTCAATAAAGGATGCAAGACTACATAATCTCTTTTTTAAAAGTCTACATAATGGCCTTATCCTGAGAAGACATGAGAGATTTGAATGTATTTTGTTTCCTGAACTCCATGAATACCAGAGACTACCAGAAGTAGTCTATTCAGTTTGTGTCTTTATCCCTGACTTGACTATTACTTAACTACTACTAGTATTACTAGTTGCGTTACTTCAGAAAAAGGGTTAGAATTTTTTGTAAGAGTGTTTTCTTCTGTGCATTCTCACTACCCTGACTCTTTAAGTTGAAACATCCCCAAATATACAAATTCTAATTGTTCCTTTGCAAGGTAACAACCAAACAGTCCCAGACTGTTAATCTATGTGTTACTTTTTGTTGTAGCTTGTTTTTTTCTTTAGTAATATAACAATTATTGGGAAGTAATTTTCTTATATTCTCACTCTCCCAAGCATGGAATAGAGATCTGACATCCTGATCCACTCAGGGGTCTTATAAGGTCACCCTTAGTAAGTGTCCTGACACATGAAGATTCTTTGCTACTCCATGATTAATATCATTTCATTCTAAAACCATTCACTTATGTTAAAGAATCTTTTCTCATAATCCATTTTGTTGTTTTGTTTCTTTTTCTCTTTCTCTCTCTTTCTTCTTCCTTTCCTCCCCATCCCTTTCTTTCTTCTTCTTCTTCTTCTTCTTCTTCTTCTTCTTCTTCTTCTTCTTCTTCTTCTTCTTCTTCTTCTTCTTCTTCCCCTTCCCCTTCCCCTTCCCCTTCCCCTTCCCCTTCCCTCCTCCTCCTCCTCCCCCTCCTCTCTCTCTCTCTCTCTCTCTCTCTCTCTCTTTCTTTCATGTTAATTTTTTTTACATAGGGCCTGCATGCTTTAGTCAAGGCTGATTTAGAACTCATCACAGATATCAAACTGCCTCAGCCTCCAAACTACTTGTGTTTCCATCACTGTAGATTTCCCAGGTTTATGATGAATACTGCTTTGTGTTTTTCTGTTCCATATTCCTTAAGGAATATTAAGGTCCCACTTTAATTTTACTACTGTAGATAGAACATATGTTATTGCCCTCACTTAATACAGGAATCTGTATACATGCAAGAAGAATAGAATTTGTCTGATTTAAAAAATGTTAATGAAAGAAATAAACATTATATCAGTTTTTTAATGTCCTCTTTCTTTATGAATGCTATAAATAAAAGTTTAATAAAATACATTCATTACCCTCATGATTATTAGGGGTCTTGTATATATTTAGAACAAGGTGAAAAAATGGACATTAAGAAGATGTACTATAAGATATAACTCATTTAATAAGACAACAAAAAGGAATGTAGTCTTTACCTAAGAACTTTTCATAAACTTAAATATGATTTTTTGCTTTTTTTTTTACTAAGCATAAGCTACCACTATGCACATTTTTTTTTTTACTGCTCCATGATGTGAGTGTTACAAATATATGAAGAAAAAAATCTGCTACTTCAGTGGTACTATGTCAGTGATTTAGGGAGACCAACAAGTTTTCCTTGAAAGCATCTGACTGGACGTACATGGGTGTGTGCAATCATGTTGACTGCAAATATCACCATTGATTGCTTATTGCTGCCTGCCAAGCGAATCATTTTGGGTTTCCATTTCTTCTTTTCTTTATTTTCCACCACATTTTCCTTAGGTGTGATTAATTCTCAAAATGAAGTCTTCATTGATTTACGGAAGGAAAAAATATAGAGACCTCTTTCACTAAGTCCCAATTCGGTAAATCTTCTAGGACGTTTATAATGTCAGTCATAAACTTCAGAAAGGACAAGTCCCAATACTGTCTTTTAAAACTATATCCTACTCAATTTGTTTCCTTAGAATCACAAAGTGTTATATAACACACTTCCCATGTATTGTCTACGGTTTTCAAAACCTTCAATTTTAAATGCATGAACATCAAAGGCCAGTGTTTAAGTAACGTAGCTACAAGGATCTCATTTCTCAAGAGAAGCTTATTTAATGTTATTGCATTAACAAGTGTGCTTGTAGCCATAAAAGAATATGTACTGAAGCAATTATTACTTGAAATTTATTTATTTTAAAAATGTAAGTTGTTAAAATAGTAAGGCACCTAGCATATTACATTCTGCATTGTTAGTTTGAGATTACATATTTTTTATACTACTATAATCATTCACTAGAGATAAAAATGTTCTGTTAGCAAATAACCATCATTTTTAATATACCAACGTATACTCTTTTCAATATAGTTTTAAGATTTTATTCCCAGTGTAATGATGAGTCAGGCTTGACACTTGGTGACATCTTCTGGGATTCTGCACAAATTCATTTTAAGCAACATGACATCATAGATTCTGTAAGTGAGGCTTCTTATCTAGAGAGCTGGCCCTGGGAGAACAAGCCACATGTGAATGGGAGAACTGGCCCTGTTTCTCACCAGATGCAAGACTCGAGAGAGGAGGCCCTCCATCTCTCCTGGACAGGATGGTAGAGCTGATCCTGGTTTCAGGGGTTCCTGGTGAGGGTGTGAGGTGCCAGGTAGACCAGCTCAGATACCTCTCAGGACCCAGGATTTGAACTGACCCACCAGAACATCTACCCTATTGATGAACTGCTGGAGTCCATGAAGTGGCCAGTCCTATACATGCAGAAATACAGGATCTCCACAATAATAGGATATCTGAAAGGAGTCCCAGTGAGGTTCCTGTATTGATAAAGAGAAACCAGAAGCCTCATACAAAACCAATGAGACATTACAAAAAGAATTTGTAACCAAAGATGTGTGGGAATAAAAAGGTATACTCTGGGACATAGTGTGACACACTAGAGACTCCACAATGAGATTTTTTTCTTTTCTCTGTTGAGGGAGAAGAGATTGCAAGAAGCCAAAACCAGACATTGGAAAAAAGAAAGCATCTTCAAAAAATGGTGCTGGTCTAATGATGGTCTGCATGTAGAAGAATGCATATTCATCGCTCTGAAGAAAACTCAAGTCCAAATGGATCAAAGCTCTCTACATAAAACTAGATACAATGACTCTAATAGGAGAGAAAGTGGGAAACAGCCTTGGCTACATTGACACAGGAAAAAATTTCCTGAAAAGAACTCCAATGCCTCAGACTCTAAGATCAACAATTTATAAATGTGTCCTCTTGAAACTGAAAAGCTTCTGTAAAGCAAGGACACCATTAATGGGACAAAACAATCTACAGATTAGAAAAGGATCTTCACCAACCTTACATCTGACAAAGGGCTAGTATTCAAAATATGTAAAGAACTCAAAAAGTTAGACTCCTAAAACTAAATAAACCAATTTAAAAATAGGGTACGGATCAAAACAGAATTCTCAACAGAGGAATCTAAAATAGCTGAAAAACACTTTGAACAAAGAAATGTTCAAAGTAATAAGGGAAATGCAAATCAAAATGACTATGAAATTCCACCCTATACCAATCAGAATGGCTATCAAATACACAAGGTGAATACTCCTCCATTGCTGGTGAAATATCTGGAGGTTCCTCAGAAAATTGGGATCTTGTGATGATGAACAGTAGCTACCATTTTCCTCAGACTCAAGAGAGGTCCATGAGGTAGGGATTTCAAGGATATTACTGAAACATGCATTTGAGATTTTAAGTGGTATTATTTTAATACCTGTCAGTGGGAATGTGTGTAAATTAACTACATTATTCTTCTTCTGGACAATAAGTAAGGTACCTGTAGGCCAGGAGTTTGTACTCTGTACAATCACATAATCCTGAAGCTGGCTTTTTTTCAAAGAGGCAGCTAATGATCTACAATGTGCAAAGATAAGATAATAAAATCACATGCAGCATATGATTTAAACTAGAATGTCACAAACATCACCAGAAAATAGCCATGCTAATGAGAAGACTAGCACATGTAAAAGGCCATTCCTGGATACATAAATTTTGGGACTACTTAAGTGACTTCTACTATTATTTAAGTAGGCAAAGAATCATTATGATTTGTATGAGGATATAAGGTCTGTGACTAATACATCCCTTTGTTCTCAACCAACATTTCATTTGTAACTCACTTTTTAATCGAACATAGGAGTCATGGATTAAGAAGATATAAGTTATTCCTTGAGAAATATTTGATCTTAGAACATACACATAAAACTCCAAAGGATAAAAATTTAGATGTAAAAGTGCAATAAATAAAGAAATAAGTCATGATGGAACAGAATGAACTGAAACTAATTAAACAAGAGACAATATGCTTGCACCCAAATGATTCAATGAAGAGGCACAATAAATAAAATAATCACACTTTACGACATTTATACAAAGTAATTTTAACAGAAGGTTGAAGAAGCAAAAATAAAGAATAAGGAAGGTAAAATAAATCAATGGAAGTTTTCTCATTTGAGCTCAGAGTAGTAAAGAAGATTCTTCACAGCCTATCATACAAATGGCCTGCTATCAGTTTAATTTGAATTCCAGAAGAAGAGAAAAGACAAGGATGCAGAGAAATCTATTTGAAAATCAGTGTCTGACTATATTCTTATACATCCACCTAAAGATCTCAGGGGTGAAACAGACCAATAAAAGACCTTAAAAATCATATCTAATTACATCATACTTAAATTCCCAGAAAGATGAAGAACAATTTCAAATCAATTAGGTCATTGAAACAAGGCTGGGGAGGGGAGACATGCTATATTAAAAAAAAAAAGACATGAAACAAAAGAGGCAATACTAGGTAATTTGGAAACTCAGTTGTAATATTTTTTCTGTAAAGTATTTTATGAGAGAATGTTTCTTGCTGAAACAGACACATGTGAAAATGTTTTGCTGAGAACAGACTTGTGGTATTTTCCTGGAAACTGCCCAGAAAGAAGGCATGTGATGTTTTGCTAGAGCATATGCTTGAGAGAACACATGATGTTTGGAAAGGGTACTAATAAAACCAAATGGAGAGGGTACAACACTGTGTAGCCTTGGTATTCCTTGACATTCTTTGCTGGTCTTTGTTGGTCTTTGCTAACACTGGTCTTTGCTGAGGATGCTGTGAAAATTCTCAGCAATTACTAGACTATATAGTGTATGCTCACTTCTCTACCATGTATCTCTTGTGATTTGCCAACCAACTTACTCCAACTGATGCAATTTCTATTATCATTATAATATTGGACATTTCAGAAATTGATATAAATATGTTATAGTATGCACAGTTTACCATACTTTATAATTGAGCAATCTTCATGTACATTTCTTGTTTTTCATGGATTGATAATTGTATTTTAACCACTAAGTAATATTCCATTAAATGGATAGTATTATAGTTTATCTACATATCATTCAGTTTTATTAGGACATCTTGGTGGCTTCTAGTTATAGTGATTATGAACAAATGTAATATATAACATAAATAGAAATATCATGGGGATCCCTGACAGAACTCACTTGAGTAAAGAACTAGGTAAGTGTTAAGGAGATCTTATAGTAAGGACATATTTTCTTGATCAACTTTCAAAATGTCTGTGTGGTTTTTATTCCAATCAGCAGTGAATAGTGTTTTCTACTTCTCTGTAAATGCCTGCATTCATTTTTCTCAGTAATTTGTACTTGAGTTGTCTTAACATATGGATAGCGATACCTAATATTATTTCATAGGTAACACATAAAATTGGATATGCTTTTATAGTTATTCTTTTATATAGGGATTATCTTTATTGTAGGAGTATCTGTTTATACCTCTTACTCAGTCCTAAGTTGTTCATTTTATATATAGACTTTTATATGTATTTTATATAGAGAGACTTTTATGTTTTATATATATAGACTTTGTACTTTAGAAAAATTTTTAACAGATATAAATTTTGCTAATATTTTTCCACATTTGTGTCATCTTTCATTTCTTTAGCACCATCCTTCACAGAGTAGAAGTTTTTATTGAAAGGAAGTTGTACATAGAAACTTTTATGACTCAGAATATCATTAATTCTATGGCATGGCCCTTTCTTATCCAGCATAAAATGGAACATCTTTTTAAAAAATTCTTCTTAGATGAAACATCTTTCTTGATCATCTGGAAATTAATTTTGACTTCTAACTCTTCATTCCATAAAAGCACTATCACTAAAATCTCAGAATATTAAAGCATTTCTAATAAAATTAATTTCATTGTCTAACCAGTTTATAATAAACAGTATCTTTGCTTGTCTTTCATAATGATTTCTAGATACCATATTATGGATTTAAATTAAGATATTATTGGGAATATTAAAATCTTATTTGGGAATGAGCCAGTACATGAAAGAAAGAATATTTGTATTCAGGAAAAGAGCCAATTCAGTATAGCTGAGTGTGCTTCAGACATAAAAACAGTGAAAATGTCATGACAAAAAAATATGCCAGAAAATTACTATAAATAACGGATTAATTAACATTCCTGAGAAATGTTACAAGGTATTTTAATGAAATTTTCACAGATAGAGACATTTGAGAAATCTGTAGAAATCCTTTGAGGAGAAAATCAAGTAATCACATAAATTGGGGAAGGAACTTAAGATGTGAATAATTATTAACTTAATGAACCATATCTGATTATCTTAGAGTGACAATGAGAGCAGAATGTAGAAAAAAATCTTAATTTATAGGTCATTTATGAAAACACAGTTTGAATTAAAATGAACAAAATAATGTAGACCGGGAAATATAAGTCAAATACATCTCATGTTTATAGATGTGCTATAAAGTGTGAAGAGGAGAGCAATGAAATTCGGGGAATGAATCTTGCAAATTATGAAAACAATTGGTGTCAATCACACATCAGAATTAAATTCAATTTTTACCTATTATTTTAGTAGCAGAACTTTACACAAAACATCATTTAATTCTTATACATTTAAGTACCCAAGTGAGTTTCATATTCTAAACTTTTAAAACTCTTATGAATTATATAAGAAACACAAAAACAGTTAATAACTCCAGTAATTCATGCATTATTAAACAAAATAGATATTTGAAAGTGTTTTCTTTTTATTTATTTGTATGTGTGTTTGAGAGGGTTATAAATGTATGCCACATATGTTTGATTGGGCCACAAAGGCTGGAAGAAAGAATCAGATCTAATAAGATAGAGTTATAGCTGGGTGTAAGCCCCATCATGAGGGTGCTGGGAACCTAACATAGGTCCTCAGCAAAAGCAACACACCTTGTTAACTCCGAGGAACTGGTAAATTATAAAAAATGATTATTCTTCTATTAAGCCCATGGCATGTGTCTACAAGATTGGCAGATAAGAAAAGGGTTTTTAACAGAAAAACTAAATATAAATTTGTCCTACAAATCATTTTATGCTACCCTCTTAGGTACTGTTCTCTCTGTAGTAATTAAATACTTGAGAAGAACGGTTTATTTTGGCTTACAATTTGAGAAAAGACAGTACATTGTGGCAGAGAAGGCATGAGGCAGGAAATGCAGGAAGAGCATGAGGGTCAGGAAAGAGCACCTAGGGTCAGGAAAAGGAGAACCTAAAGGAAGTTGGCCAGTCTATCAAATAGGGGGCATGTCCTACAGGCTCATTTCTCCAGCCACTTTGCACCTAAGGTGTTTTAAGTAACTTTCCAAAATAGTGCCATAGGACCTAGTTTTCAAGAAACAGTTCCTACTTTTTTTTTACACTAAAACCGTGTGATCAGTTTTCAGTTGAAGCTGTTTTAAAGATAAAACAAAACTATATCTATTGTATTGACCTGTTGTAGTTTAAATGACATATTATTGATGCAATTAAGATTTAACCAAAATGATACATATTCCAGATACACAGCAAATATTGAGTTGATCAAACATTGACATATATCAGCTATTGACATAGTCACAAAAGCTACAGTATAGCTAGTTTAAAATATTTGTTTAAAATTTTATTTATAGGCATAGCAAAAGAGTGTCTTCTTTCACTCAGTTTAGCATACTTTCTCATGCTCATTTAAAAAAAATGGAAAGATGTTTCTATCACTCCACTGGGTTTCCTGACTGGCTACAGGATGTGACCTCTTCACTTTCCATATCCCCAATATGGTGAGTCACAACTAAGGTCACCCCCATTGATTCTTGGATTCCTCATTTATCCAAGGTCTCTGTCTCCCCTGTCAGTTGCAGATTTTCATTTATGTTCATGGCCATCTAGCCTTCTGTCCTTTCCCACACCTGACCCTGAACCCCCCATTTCCCTCTCCATAACCCCTCACCCACCCACCCATAAAACATTCAACCCAAAGTTTAACCTGTCTACAAGAAATACAAACATGGGGAATGGAGCAGAGACTGAGGAAATGGCCAAGCAATAACCCAAACTGAGACCCATCCCATGGGCAAGCATCCATCACTAACACTATTTCTGATACTCTGTTATGCTTGCAGACAGGACCATGTTGTCCTCTGAAAGGATCCACCTAGGAGCTGACTCAGACAGATACAGACACCCATATCCAAATAGTGGATGAAGATTGGAGACTCATTGAAGAATAGGAGGAAGGATTACATGTTCTGAAGGCGATAGGAACTCTGAGGGAAAACCAACAAAGTCAACTAGCTTGGACCTAGATCTCTCCACAAAATATGTAGCAGATGTGCAGCTTAACCTTCATGTGGGTCCAGAAAAACTAGAATGGATGCTATCTCAAAAGCTGTTGCCTGTCTGTTGGATATGTTCTTCTAGTTGGACGGTCTTGTCTGGTCTCAGTGGAAGAGGAAGCACCTAATACGGAACATGAGAAAAGTATTGTGGGAATGGGTAACCAGGAGGGGGGCAGGGAGTGGGATATAAAGTGAATATATAAAAAGTAAATTAAATTTTAAAAAAGAAATAGAAAGATAGCATGTTAGGTAAATGGAAGCCGAATTACAATTGAGTAGGGAGTGGTAAATGTCATCATTCATCTGCCAGCTAAGATTCAGTAATAACATTTGTCTTAGGGTTTTACTGCTATGAACAGACACCATGACCAAGGCAAGTCTTATAAAGGACACCATTTAGTTGGGGCTGTCTTACAGATTCAGAGGTTCAGTTCATTATCCTCAAGGTGAAAACATGGTGGCATCCAGGCAGCATAGTTCAGAAGCTGAGAGATCCACATCTTTATCTAAAGGCTGCTAGAGGAAGACTGGACTTCTAGGCAGCTAGGATGAGGGTCTTAAAGCCCACACCCAGTGGCTCACCTACTCCAGCAAGTCCACACCTTCTAATAGTGCCACTCCTTCAGTCGAGCATATACAAACCATAACACTATATGTTTCCATTCTTTCCATCCTATTTCCAGTCCACAAGAAAATGACATTTTAAAGAATTATGTTACATACTGAGACAGTGTTCATCTTATTTTGAAAATACCATATCAGGATTAAATTACTAGATTGATAGGTAGTAGCAGCCAATCATATGGCTGATAATCAAATGGTAGGGGAAGGACAGAGTGCTTGTAGGAAATGATTTTTAGAAGATATAGCCCCTGTTTTCTTAGTCCGGAGAGGCTTCACTCTTCTCAAAATCCAGATAGTGAGTGTTGAATTACATATGTGGGACTGGACCATTACTCCATTTCTCATATAAATAGTGCATTTATTTCACTACTTATACAATTGTTATCAGTAAAATGGACAAATTCTTTTAGAATGGCTCCTCTAAACATGACAAAATATTATATCCCTCATTTAAACAAAGAAAAATAAAAAAAATCATCATTCTGTGGTATATTTTCATTAGTATGGCAACTCTAGTACCCAATCCACATGTGGATGCTGTCATCAAATCCCAGAATGGCTCTGAGGAGATAGTGTGCAAATGAGACATGGTGAAAACTATTAATGATTTTGCCATTACATTATTGATGGGATGTATTTATCAGGCTAGAGTGAACCTCAGGAGATTATAATATTCTATTGAAGAACAATAAAAATCTATTGTGTACTTAAATGAGCCACTCATTCTTTCAATAGAATCCTATATTTAAATTAAGTCACATCATCCTTTCTTGCCTAGTAATGCGGGTGAGATAATTAAGTACAAACCCTCTGTGCAGAAGTCAATGTTAGGGAGACATATGAATCTTCTTAACCCCAGAGAATCCCATTGTCTTCAGAAACTTGATGGAGCATGTACTCCTTTAAAACTAATGACAATGAATCTATTTTCATCTCTAAGGACATGCATGCAAATCTGCAAATGAAAATTTCCCTTGCTACCCATATACATAAGAACATTTTTATTTGATGTGCTTGAGTTTGAGGCCACTGTGAAATGGAACATTCTGTGCCCTGTGCCCTCTTTCTGTTCTGTCTTTCAGCTGAGAAAGGTTTATTAGTCACATTCAGTAAAAAAAAATAAAGGTGGGAAGGACATTCATGCATACATGTGGCTCCTGTAATATGCATATGACCACTGAATCGCAAGGTCATTGGATTTTTTAAACTCCTTCAGTGTGCCATTGGTGTCTTTTTGGTTTCATCTTAGATAACATGGAATCCTATGACCTTTGATCATGAATTAGAGTAAAGGCAAACACATATCTGAATGGAAGAAACAGACTCTTATCATTGTAAGAAAACACTGCTATCCACTTTAGTATCTACCTTAAGTGACATGTTGATCTCTTCAAGCAGCAGTGATATCAAAGGCTGAGGATTGAATCTGCTCCAATAGAGATGGAAAACACAAGGACAGCAGTAGCCTCCGGGCTTTGTAAGTGAGTTCAATATGGACTGGCACATTTATACCATGTACCAGTGATTGTTCCTATGAACACCCCCTTTACGTTCCCAGATCACTATACCATCAATGGTCAGTGGTGTAGACTGCACAGTATTCTTTTTACTTGCCAAGTACTTTTTTTACCTTGTTTTTAGTACTACTTTCATACTTTCAAACCTTTCCCATTTTTCTCTCATCTTGCTATGCACATATTCACTGTCTTTGGTATTTTCCCACTAGGTCCCTGATCAGCTTTCTAGGCTATTGCTCAGTGACCAGGAATTTGTGTATATGCTAATCTTAGGCAACTTCTCCCACATATAGCTAATGATGTTCACACTGCTAAAGCCTATACCTAAAGTGAATGTGCTCTCTTTGAATGCTTCTCAGTGTAAGTTGAAAATGAAGCTACTCTTCACATTTTTGCAGCTGTTTTCAACTTACACTCATGCAGTGACTCTGTATGTCCAAAATTCTGTGCAATCAGAGCATTTCTGCTCCCCATTTAGCTGCCTGTACAAAAATACTATAAAGTCACATCTGTACATTAAGGAAGATTTCACTGTAAGTACTGCTGGTGTTGTGTTGGCTACTTCCAGAAGCAGTATCCTTCTGTGTTGTCATCTTGGTCAGACTTGTAAAATGTATGATTTCCATGTTGTGATGAACATTTGCTGTAACCAGCTAACTATATCTTTGCATGTTCAAATAATGCTATTTATAATATACAATGGATTATAAATATTAGTCCTTTAATTCCTGGAAAGTATGTATATAAGGCATGTGAACAAATGATGAAATATTGCTTGCTCTTTTATGGCACAAGAACTTCTGACAGATGTTATTCTTGTCAATAGCATGGCTATTGTATCCTGATCATTGTCTCTTCCTTGTTACATTTCTTTTATCTTCTTTTAGTGTCTTAAAACTGACAGTATCTTACTAAGAGTCTTTTATTGCTCCCTGTGCTGAGTCCTTCTTGCAGAAATCTATCTTAGCTGCTTCTCAAGACACTAAATTATGTTCAGTAAAGTGAACCCAATTTGATGAATTTTACCTTGCTAATACTTAGTCCAAACCCATTATCAAGTACCTGCAAAAACCCCTACATCCTACTGGTGTGTATTACCTAATTCCTCCATCTCTTCAGAACATGTTCTCTTTCCTCCTTTACTGTACTTCCTTAGTTTCCTTTTTGTTACTGTGACAAATATCATGTCAAATCTAGGGAGGAATAAATTTATTAGTCTAATAGATCATAGGCCATCATTAAAATGGGTCAGAAGAGAAAGTTAGCAAAACTTGTAGCAGAAACCACTGCTTCTTGGATCATCCATGGTCTATACTTAACCAGATTTGTACAGCTGAAAGCCATCCACCTAAGGAATAATGTTGCCCACAGTGGGTAAGTCCTTCCTCATTGATTAATAATTTAGTAAAATCCCCTAAAGGCTTGTGAAAATTTCATTTTGCTCCGGGAAACACTTCAATTGCATCTCTCTTATCATATTACTCTAGGCAGTGTCAAGTTGACAAACATACTTATGACATATTTGCCACACGTTCCTGATCCCATTCTTTTGGGCTATACTAAGAGCTATGCAACTGGGAACCAGACAATCAGGGCAGTGTGTAGGTTTTCTGAAGCTCTTATAACAAAAGACCATAAATACTTGGTCTACAAAACACAACAAGATATTTTTACAGTTTGGGAATTTTGTAGACCAGTGTCAAGCTGTTAATATGTTTGGTCTCTCCTGAGCCTTTCTCTTTGAAAGGCAGAGAACATATTCTTTTATAAGCCATATTTCATACTAATCTTAAAGAAAGTACAACTTTGTTTCTCTAACCTCAGGTTTGCTTTTTAAAATGTTTAAGATACTCTGAAAAGTCCTTTGTACTATGTGAAGTACAAAGTGAAGTTTTAGTCGTTGTTCGCTTATAAAAGTCAGTTAGAGTACAGACATTATGGACATACCTACAATACAAATAAAGAATACTACCTATGGCACTAGGACATGGATCCTACGATGATACTCAAAGTATCATAAGAAAATGTCTATTTCATACTGAAATTTAGATAGTTCCTGTGACCTTGGAGAGAGTTTCCAACTAATCTTTTGCAGGCAGAATATCATGTAACCTAGAGTCAAATAGAACTCCCTGTGCAGCTGAGGATGGCTTTTTATGCCCGATTCTCTTGCCTTTGTGTCTCTACTGATAGCAACATCATGTCCACGTTTTCTTTTTTTTCAATGCTGAAGACTGTTCTTGCATACACTCTGTCGGCCCTCTACCTGCTGAGCTTTGTCTCTATCATGAATTCTAGTAATTAGAAGAAATATAATCAATTATATAATTTACTTGTATCAATAGAGGAAAGCCATGAAAACAGCTACAAGAAATCAGTCTTTTCCTAAAGTCGGAAGCTGAGACAGTCTATTAAATGAATGCCATGAGTTATGATTAATGTCATCCGAGATACTTCAGGGTAGCCAGTTACTTATTTACTTAGAGTTACTTAGTATCAATGCTGAATCACTGTTAAATAAGTGCACAGTGAGGACCTTACAGATTTAATGCTTTAAATAGATTATCAAATTGTCTCATAGGTGAGCAAATGACCTATTTATTCAGTATAGTACAAACACAAGGGGAAGATTGTGATAGATAGATTTTATCGTTAGATGAAAATTAACATGCCCAATGAAACAGATTCCCCTAACTGAACATTAGAGAAAAGTCTGCAATAGGTGTTAGAGTTATTAAGTGGCTGTCAGTGTCCGCAATTAGAAGTGTTCATGTCTGACTTTACCACCAGCCTAGTTAGAATCACATGACTGAGCAACTTTTCCAATCACGGAGGACATACTGAAGCATTGAGGGTGAGAAAGTCCCAAACTTTCCAGAAAAAAAAAAGAAGGAAAAGTGCACTCCAACAAAATGACAAATCAGCAAAGAGGTCAAGACTTTTCTGCTCTTAAAACAAGGTTGAAATAATGTTACTTGTAAAAGGTAGAAGTGCTACTAAGTTTCTCTTTTGAGTGAAGCCCGGAGAGCATGTATAACTTGCAATAATGCACTGGTCAAGTTCAATCCTCTAAACAGGTTACTAAAGGTACTTCCAGGTAATTGAATAGATTGATTTGTTCTAGGCAGCTGTTAACTCTGCACTGAAGGACACTTACCCAAATAATTTTGACCTTGGAATACTTCATTTTAGATCATTACTTCTAACAGTAATTATATAGAAGTGCCTGTTTCCTCTAAAAGATACCCCTAATTTCTGATAATAAAACCATGTCATTAAACCACAAATGAATACCTAAACTGGGTATGTTTTCTAAAGGGACAGCAAAGAACACTTAACTCATTTGAAAGTGGAATTGAATCATCTAAGTTCAGAAAAAAATAAGTCAGGTCAGGAGCGCATATCTCTTCATTACACGTGGAGATTATGATCAAATGCATTAGGAGATCAACCCTATTGCCCCTGCTTTTCAAGGGATCATTAAGGTAATATCTTTCCAGTATCCAAAGTCAGAAAGTCAACATGAACTCACAGTAGATTTTTAAACTAAAATCATGCTAGAATTAAGGAAGAAATCTACGATTTATTTTGTGGTTGCCAGATAGCAGGCACTGTATTAACCATATAATGCAGCTCTGTTTCTCAATGCCATAGAGTAACGTACCTTGGCTCACGTGATAGACAAGGATCCAGAAGGACAAGAAGCATCTTTTTCAAGCTATGATCTCAAAGTGCTATAGCAAAGAAGTAGAAGACCAAGAATAAGATTCTATGTTAGTCAAACTTGCTTTAAATTTCTATTCTCATTTCTACCATTACAAACTTTTCAGAAATCTAAGACAACTTGAAGGCCAGTATCTAACTGGCCTTCTAACATTCCTGCACTAGTATAGCAATGTACATAAAACTATTGTATTGGTTTCAAAATATGATGGAATTATTTTAATTTTCCATAGGCTACTTTGTTTTGAAATCCTTTTTTTGTGTGTGTGGTTCTTCATAAAGTTACAGTAATCCAACAATATGCTTTTGTCCTATGATAGGATACAGGTAATATTGATTGATATACGTGACCATCTCAAGTAGGGTCAGTTGTGAATTGCTGCTTCCCAAAGCAAGTTCTGCTCACTGACGCCCACATCACTCTTGCTTCCTGCTGACTGGAAGTAGCAGATGTCTCTATCACTCTTAAATATAGAAGAATTTTTTCCTTCTTTCAAAGGAGGTCACTAAGGTCTAATGTTCAAAGGAGTCAACACATTATTCATCCATCGTACACATGGCATTTAACTGGACTCTTGATATCCTCCACTTCCACAGGTTCTTCTTATAACATACATGGTCAAAGAAATTAAGGTATACACAGAGAGATAAGAGACACTTCTCACTAGTGAGCACTGTTGGAACAATGCACGTAATTTTCTTCATTTTTGTTAATCAGAAGAATCTAGACGGATCATTGTATACGCTCAGTCAATGCTACCTATGGGTGTGTATTTGTTATATTAGTGAACTTGCTAAATGAATGTTATTATTGAGAGTGTAGTTTGGATTTTACAGTAATAGTTCTTGCCCAATTCACAACATTTGATCCCATCTTACAGTATTTGGGTTCCTCATGTTCTCATGAACTTACCTACTTAATTGAATTTATTGTTTTCTGTTTGAATTTATTATACTTTTTGTTTGAAGATGTTCAAAATTGAAATTTCATCTTCCTGACAAAGCAGAAACTATAAGTTAACAGAATTTTACATTTTACTTTTGCCTTGGGTCCTACATGCTGGTAGTCAAGTGCACATTCTAGAACTTTGCAACTTTTCAATAACCTTGACAATTACTGGGCTTCCGGGGTGTATCATAAAAAATGTGTTAAGTGGTGCCTCATAGGTACCCAGAAATTATATGAAAATCTTACCTGAAGACATTTTTACATATTTTCTCATACACACAATGATCATTTTTACAATAATCATCAATTTCATCAAGTTAGAAATGTACATAAATTTTATGGTTAAAACACCATTGTGCTTCTACAGATGAAGAAAGTAAAATGCAGAGAAATTAAGCAACATGATTGAAAAAAAAATTTCACATATTTTAGATCAAGAAACACTCTCTGACAATCTGACCATAAATACATTGATATATATATATAATGATAACAGCTGTAAAAAGGTAAAATTAATGACATTTTTAGTCACAATAAAATAATATTAATTTGTTGAAAATATTTATAAATGCCACCATAAACTATAATAATTTTTTTCACCTGGAGAAAGAAAACTGTATTATTTATTAGCTTCACAGAAGAGTAAAAATTATGTTTTTTATGTGTTAATTTCAATAATTTATAAGATATTTCAATTTCTTTTGCCCTCTGGTATAGTTCATCTAAATTACTCCCCTTTAAGACAGTTGCTTATTTAACATAACAATAAAAATAATCTAAATTAATTACAATGGATATATCAATGTCAATAACCCCCAAGGCAACATTCCTTGTTTTTTTATTGAATGTTTTGCTTATTTAAACTTTAGATGTTTTCCCCTTTCCCCATTTCCACCCATCCCCAGGACACCCCTCCTCCTGTTTCTACAAGGGTGTGCACCCTCCCACCCACTCCCACTGCCCCACCCTTGAATTCCCACACACTGGGGCATTCAGCCATCAATGGATCAAGAAATTCCTCTCCCACCCATGCCCAACAAGGCCATCCTCCCTTACCAATACATCTGGAGCCATGGGTTCCTCCCTATGTGCTCTCAAGCTGGTAATTTAGATCCTGGGAGCTCTGGTTGGTTGGTATTGTTGCTTTCCCCAAGGGGCAGCAAACCCCTTCAGCCCCTTCAGTCTTCTCTCTAACTCCTCCATTGGGAACTCCTTGATCAGTTCAATGGTTAGCTGTGAGCGTCTGCCTCTGTATATATCATGCTCTGGCAAAGCCAAGGCAACGTTTCTAATCCTGGAGAAAATAATCTAGTGCCTTTGTTGAGTGTCCCCTTGTGAACATGTGCCAGCCCATTACTCTTTCCCTTTCTGTACCCCTCCTCTCTAAATGTTGTCCCCATCATTATCATGTGGCCACTTTCTTATGTCATCCTCTTTCAACAAACTCTATAACACAGGGGTTGATTTCTTCTCTAGTGACTCAAACCACCTGCCCATTTCACAGAGGTATATGACAATGGTTGTCATTAAGCTTAGTGTCTTACAAATATTTATGTCAAAACAGATAGTAGGTAAGGAGGTAAGGAGGGGCATGGGAAGTCTCAGTTGCAATTGCAAATCAGGTAGCAATGGCTCATTCTCATGGTGCATTTTAGAGACATATCTCATTTTCTTTCTGGTTGTTAAGCAGGACAGGTGAGTAGAAGGCATACATGCACATACACACACACACATACACACACACAGAGAGAGAGAGAGAGAGAGAGAGAGAGACAGAGAGAGAGACAGAGAAGAGAGAAGAGAGTTAGTTACTTAGTTAGTTAGTTAGTTTTCTTTTTATTTACTAGGAAGACTTTCTGAAAGAAGAAATGGCCAAATTCCACAGAGGACAAATTTTGTTTTCTGGCTGCTCAGCATTTTACTCTGCTCTAAGAGAATCTGTCTCTAATGGGGTATGGCATCACACAATGAAGCGCTGCATCTTTCTTCTCTAGTCTGTTCCTGTAACTTTTATAATTGGGCCACTAGTGTACTCAGGAGAAGAATGATTTTCTTTACCAGTCCATATATCTTCTGTTAATAGAAATAAAGCCTGCTATGTAGTCAGACACAACTGGATAGAGTTACTCAAAGACTCATCCAAAGGCTAATTTCTTTTTTTATTGGATATTATATTTACATTTCAGATGTTATCCTATTACCCCATTCCCACCCCACCCCCCACCCAAGAACCCCCTATCCCATCTGCCCTCCTCCTGGAATAGCTGGAGGCACATTCTTAAAGGCTAATTTCATTGCAAACTTTGTAAAGGAGAAAAGGTTGAAGTTATCAAAGAGGCTACTAAACTAGGAATGAGTCATGTATGGAAAGATAAATGAGGCAACTAGAGAGACAGCTCAGTGGTCAACAGTGCTTTCTGCTCCTCCAGAGTACCTGAGTTTGGTTCCTAGCATCCATATCAGGCAGCTTACGACCACCTGGATCTCTAGCTCCAGTGGATCCTCTACCCTTTTCTTGTCACTGAATGCATCCAAATACACATGGCAGGCACACATACACACTCAGACATAAACAAAAAATAAAGCGTATCTTTGAAAAAGAATGAATTAGGCTTTGAAAATGCTTGCCATTTTCTTTATGTAAATGTAATTTTATTGACTATGCTGATCTGATTGATAATGGGCAAATGCTATAGAATAGGATGGTGGATATTAGAAATACTTTAAGTTGCAAGACTGAGCTGATAAGACTATATATAAGATATTAAATGGTACAAGGAACTCCAATTAAATTTAAGTGCATAATTATCAGGAGAGTGGTCATCATAGCCCCAGATTTATACAGACATGGATATGCATGCAGTGAGACTGTGGCAAGATTGAGTTTATAGGCAAATAAATTGTAAATGTCTAAGTTGCAGTTGGATAGTTATTTCCAAGAACTGATAGATATGCTGGGCAAACAAAAGTCTCTTCAGGAAGAGAAAATGTACAGTCAGTGTGTTTCACATGTCCCTTCTTTTACTTCACTGTAACATAATTACGTAGACACTTCTCCCCAGGCAGATTGACCTTGACCTGCAGCTCATCACTGGACTCTTGTGTCTAGATGAAACCTAAATTCCAGGTACTAGGTTAATCTTCCTATTACAACATTCTTCCTGGTATTCTTATTGGGCATTGAAACTCTCAATGTCTTCCCATTGTGACTTCAGAAATTCTCTGATTTTCCTCTTTTTAACTTAAAACTGTTACACAGATTGCTTTTCTCAGTAGAGTAGTTCAGTTTAAAACATGATCTGTTCTTAGGTCATTGCAAGTAAGGTACTTGGATGAGTTATTCAAGTCTATGCCTCTGTTAATGTTGATACCTGTCTTCTGATTATTGGAGGATAATAAAACTTGATTCTCTTCTGGGAATTACAAGAAAACAATAAAAGTTAGTCCTGGCCTCAAATTAAGTATTTATGTTTGCTTCCTTCTAAATCCATCTCTTTATGATTAGTGTCTTACCTTAGTTCTCCTGGAGTCTCCTCACATCTGCACAGGCAAGGAAATGAGGCATCAGTAGGTACCTGCAATCCACAAACTTGATGAAAGTGTTTTGTTTGTTTGTTTGTTTGTTTTATTTTTGCATTTTAATTATTACTTTTATTTTTTTACAGTTCTGTCATTACCTGCCTCCCTGTCTGCCCTTCTGATGAAAGCGTCTTTTAATCATTAGTGAACAGTCATCCCAAAGAGAGAAAATATAAATTTTTTTCTCCAGGACAGGAAATGTCACCTGGGGCACTTTTACTGTTTCTATAAATTCCCTGTACGTGATGAAGTGGAACTAATTTCCCTATTATGAGTTTTAGTAGGCAACCAGGTGAAAGAACACTCAAATTGGACAGACCAGACAAGAGAAAAAGGAAAAGGGGAATATCCTATACATTATTGAAATTAACCTATGAAAAACATGGTTTATTAAGTTCTCTTGCTGATGGAAAAGGTTGAATGTGCTTTACATTTAATTGTATTTGTAATCTCACTACTCCAAAAGGTGAAGCTCACATTCATTTCTCCATCTAAACATAGCTCCTTCCTCCTCTAAACTGGCTGACAACATTTTTGTAAAGCTGATATATGATTCATTGTAAAAAAAAATTGTCTATGTACTTTATTCTCCAATTGCAAAATTTCTAACTTATTTATGATAGCACTTATAAATATTCATATCGAATCATTACTGTATTTTATTGTGAATGAAATTTTAGTTCTTTAACCCTTGCTGTAAGTGAATATAGACATTATTTTAAAGTCAGTTATTACATATTTTACATAACTTAAAATCACTATAAGAAATGAATGCCATATCTACATGAGGAAAAGTAAAATGTATTTGAGTAAAGTTTTCTATATGTTCTAGAAACCTGTCAGGCACTATTGAAAACATGTTTCATCATGCATATTGAATGACCAACTTAAACTTCAGGTTTCATGTGGTGGAAGGAGAGATCTTACTCCCACAAATTATCTTCTGACCTTTACATGTAAGGGGGGAGGCATTATGCCTTGCAAAATAAATAAAGAAACATATTTTTAAAAGACTTTAATGAATTTTCATGAGATAAACATATTTTTGGGGACAGAATAAGGAATGGTGAAAGTGATATACACTTATAGAACCTCTTGATTTTTGTTATTCTAATTTTAGATATTTAATTTAAAAAGCTAAAGTATGTGCATTTGCATAGTGTTTGTAGAGTGACTTTATTTGTAATGTGTTAACGAATGCAAACAGCCCTGAGATCAGGATCATGATGTCTCTGTGTTATAGTTTTTGGAATGTTACCATCTCTGATCTTCTGTCAGTACTAAGACTTCTCAATTCCACCTTCTATCTTTGCCAACTGAAGACCCACAACTGATCCAACTCAGCAAAGATTCTATTCTTAGGTAAAAGATATCTGCCTACATAGAAGACCATTCTACTTTCACTTCTAAAGGGTCAGCGTCTCCTTCATTTGGAAACACTCTAAGGACTCCCTGAGAGATCAACTGGAGTTCCTAATGTGAATGTGACATGGTTCACCTGTCCAATTCTTCATTTCACATGCTCTCATAGTTTGCTCCTAAGGGGATTCAGACAAATGAACAAATTCTGCTTGCAGATCAATCTCAGACATTCTTGAAATATGGGTTTTCTGATAGTTTTAACAGATATCTATAGAACATTTCATCCTAAAACAAAAGAATAGACCTTTTTCTCAACACTTCTCCAAAACAGTCTACATAATTGGGCACAAATCAAACCTGAACAGATACAAAAAGATTGAAATAATCCTTTGCATCCTTTCAGATCACTACAGACTAAGGCTGGTCTTTAATAATAACAAAAACAATGGAAATATCACATACATGTGGAAACTGAACAGTGCTCTACTCAATGATGACTTGGTCAAGGAAAAGATAAAGAAAGAAATTAAATACTTTTTAGAATTTAATGAAAATGAGGACACATCATACCAAAACTTGTGGGACACAATGAAAGCAGCACTAAGAGGAAAACTCATAGCTCTAAGTGCTACAAAAAGAAACTGGAGAGAGCATACACTATCAACTTAACAGCACACCTGAAAGCTCTAGAACAACAACAAAAAAAGGCAAATACACCCAAGAGGAGTAGATGGCAGGAAATAATCAAACTCAGAGCTGAAATCAACCAAGTAGAAAGAAGAAGAACTATACAAAGTATCAACAAAACCAGGAGCTGGTTTTTGGAGAAAATCAACGAGATAGTTAAACCCTTAGCCAGACTAACCAGAGGGCACAGAGACAGTATCCAAATTAATAAAATCAGAACTGAAAAGAGAGACATAGCAACAGAAACTGGGGAAATTCAAAACATCATCAGATTCTACTACAAAAGCCTATACTCAATAAACTGGAAAATCTGGATGAAATGAACAATTTTATAGACAGATACCAGTTACCAAAGTTAAATCATGAGTAGATAAAGTATATCTAAACAGTCTCACAAACCCTAAAGAAATAGCAGCAGTCAGTAACAGTCTCCCCACAAAAAAAAAAAAAAAAAAAAAAGCAAGCCCAGGACCAGATGCAGATAGTGCAGAATTCTATCAGACCTTCAAGGAAGACCTAAAACCAAATCTCTTCAAAGTATTTCACAAAATAAAAACAGAAGGAACATTACCTAATTCATTCTATGAAGTCACAATTAGGCACATACCTAAACCATACAAAGACCCAACAAAAAAAGAAAACTTCAGACCAATTTTTCTTATAAATATTGATGCAAAAATACTCAATAAAATTCTCACAACCGAATCCAAGAACATACCAAAACAATCATTCATTATGATAAAATAGGCTTTATACCAGGAATGCAAAGAAGGTTTAATATTCAGAAATTCATCAATGTAATCCACTATATAAACAAACTCAAAGGAAAAAAAAACCACATGATCATCTCAATAGATGCTGAGAAAGCATTTAACAAAATTCAACATCCCTCCATGGTAAAAGTCTTAGAAAGATCAGGAATTCAAGGCCCATAACTAAACATAGTAAACATAGTAAAAGCAATATTGAGCAAACCAGTAGCCAACATCAAACTAAATGAAGCAATCACACTAAAATCAGGGACTAGACAAGGCTGCCCATTCTCTCCTTACCTATTAAATATAGTGCTGGAACTCCTCGTCAGAGCAATTAGACGACAAAAGGAAGTCAAAGGGATAAAATAGGAAAGGACAAAGTTTAAATTTCACTATTTGCAGATGATATGATAGTATACTTAAGTGACTCCAAAACCTCCACCAGAAAACTCCTAACCCTGATAAACAACTTCAGAAAAGTGGCTGGATATAAAATCAACTCAAACAAATCAGTAGCCTTCCTTTACTAAAAGGATAAACAGGCTGAGAAAGAATTTAGGGAAATGACACCCTTCACAATAGTCACAAATAATATAAAATACTTTGGTGTGAATCTAACCAAGCAAGTGAAAGATCTGTATGACAAGAACTTCAAGTCTCTAAAGAAAGAAA
The DNA here is from genome assembly GCA_030674055.1 of Rhabdomys pumilio. Classification (NCBI taxonomy): domain Eukaryota; kingdom Metazoa; phylum Chordata; class Mammalia; order Rodentia; family Muridae; genus Rhabdomys; species Rhabdomys pumilio. The sequence goes on from JANHMN010000006.1 coordinate 46,551,023, forward strand.
TAGAAGAAGATCTCAGAAGATGGAAAGATCTCCCATGCTCATGGATTGGCAGGATTAATATAGTAAAAATGGTCATCTTGCCAAAAGCAATCTACAGATTCAATGCAATCCCCATCAAAATTCCAAATCAATTCTTCATAGAGAGAGAAAGAGCAATTTGCAAACTCATTTGGAATAACAAAAATACCTAGGATAGCAAGAACTACTCTCAACCATAAAAGAACTTCTGGGGGAATCACCATCCCAAACCTCAAGCTGTACTACAGAGAAATAGTGATTAAAAACTGCATGGTATTGGTACAGAGACAGGCAGGAAGATCAGTGGAATAGAATTGAAGACCCAGAAATGAACCCACACACCTATGGTCACTTGATTTTTGACAAAGGAGCTAATACCATCCAGTAGAAAAAGAATAGCATTTCCAACAAATGGTGCTGATTCAACTGGAGGTCAGCATGTAGAAGAATGCAAATGGATCCATTCTTATCTCCGTATACAGAGCTCAAGTCAAGACCTTCACATAAAACCAGATACACTGAAATTAATAGAATAAAAGCTGGGAAAAACCCTGGAATAAGTGGGAACAGGGGAAAAGTTCCTGAACAGAACACCAGTGGCTTATTCTCTAAGATCAACAATAGACAAATGGAACCTCATAAAATTTCAAAGCTTCTGTAAGGCAAAGGACACTGTCAATAGGAAAAAATGGCAACCAACAGATTGGGAAAAGATCTTTACCTATCCTATATCCAATAGAGGGCTAATATCCAATGTATATGAAGAACTCAAGAAATTAGACTCCAGACAACCAAATAACCCTATTAAAAATGGCATACAGAGCTAAACAAAGAACTCTCAACTGAGGAATCTTGAATGGCCCATAAGCACCTAAAGAAATGTTCAACATCCTTAGCCATCAGGGAAATGCAAATCAAAACCCTGAGATTCCACCTCACACCTGTCAGACTGGCTAAGATCAAAAACTCAGGTGATAGCATGTGACCCGCAAAATCGTCTCGCCAGCAAGAACACACTCGGGCACATAGGATCCTTCTGCAGCACATGTTTATTACCATGCGTGGAGGAGGAGAGACTGGATCTAACATGGAGCTGCTTTATATACACCCTAGGGTGGGGTGGACATATCTGATTGGCTGCTTGCTCAAATTCCCATGTGACGCCCCGGGTTGGGCGGTGATTAGGCGGTCCTTTGCCACTGCACATGCGCAATTTTACTTGTTACCCACAAGTGTCAGGTGCCAGCATCATCACAGCTCCCCACACCTCTCCCTTTTAGCTTTATTAAATGAGACCATAAGGTCGTCTGGCAATGCTCTAAGTCATCTCTCTTGTAGAGGAAGGTAGAGGTCTAGTCCCTTGTGCAGAATGTTGGGACATTGTAAAGAATTTCCACCCTGGTCGTTGAGTCCATGAGTGTACTTTTATTTACCCATTCCGTTGCCTTTGACAGGGAGAGGATTTGGCAACTTGACCTCTATGCAACCAGACATGCCTTCGAGGAATCTATCCCTGAGGAACATCCCCTGTATATCACAGTATACACTCTACCCAGAGATGTGCAGAGAGCGGGGCTTTTGCCTCACTGACCCAGTGCAATGGGATAGAACCTGTGGGGTGCATCGGCTGAGGGCTCAAGCGCTAGCTACTTTTGTAGCACAGACAGCCAGACTCTAGGGGAGGAACCTTGTTCTAAAGCAGCAAATGCTTGGGCAAGCACCGCCTTGTCACACTTTTGTTGGAGTTTTGAGTTTGCAGACCAACCATAACATGAACACTAAACCACAGCATAGGGCTATACAAAACAGGCCTACTCCCACCCATTCTTAAAAGAAGGAAAAGGCCGAAGATCTCTCAACGTTTCCTTGAACTCTAGGGTCCAGTTCTGCAGCAAAACCTAGAAAGGGATGATCCCCCATCTCAGCTCCCCATGTCCCACCATCGGCAGTGTCAGCCAGAATATCACCGTCAGCAGGAGGGTCTTCATGTCTCTGGGCAGGATCAAGCTGAGATTCCAAGATTCTTCATGTTAGGCATTCTGGTAGCCAGAATGGATTATCTTCTTCCTGTGGAAAAACACAAACAGCTCCCCTGGATCTTATTAAAATAGGATCCGGGCCTTTCCATTGTCCGGTCAAAACATCCTTCCATTTGACCATCTCTTTTGGCCTATCAGGCTCTAAACAATGACGGTCAGCTGCCGTGTGGCCTTGACTGTCCAGATTTAAAAAATTAAGGGTGAAAAGTACTATAGAAATGGCTACTCGTGGCACTGAGGGTAGAGCTTCCTCAACTCCCCCCTTTTGCTTTATTAAATAGGACTTAAGAGTGCAATGAGCCCGCTCTATAATATCTTGTCCTTGAGGATTGTACGGTAGACCTGTTAGATGAGTCACCTCCATTTGGCGGCAGAATTGTCTAAACTTCTGAGAAGTGTAAGCTGGTCCATTGTCAGTTTTAAGAATTTTAGGCTTTCCCCAGGCACTCCATGCCTCGAGGCAATGCTGAATAACATGGGCTGCCTTTTCTCCGGTCAATGGGGAAGCAAATATAATTCCAGAATAAGTATCAATAGAAACATGTAAATATTGCAATTTGCCAAAGGATGGGATGTGAGTAACATCCATTTGCCAAATCTGTAGTGGCCAAATTCCTCATGGATTAATTCCTATACGAGGCGCTGGTAAGAATTGACAACAATTTTGACTTTATCATTAACTACATAGGCACCCACACCTGTTTTTGACCCATCTGTGTAAACAACCACTCCATCTGGGAGTGGCTTCTGAGATATAATGTGTGGAAACACAATAGCTTGGGTTAAGGCAAATTGTAAAATAGGATGTTTAGGATAGTGATTATCTATTCGACCATTAAAGGAAGTGACCAACACTGCCCAAACATCAGAGGTAGCAGTTAATGTTTGAACCTGATGTGCAGTATATGGCACTATTAAAACTTTAGGATCCCTTCCAAAATGAGTAACAGCTGCTTTTAGCCCACGAAGGGCAAGCTGAGCTACTGCATCTGGATACCATTCAATAATCTTTGTGGGGGATGCATTAGGATGGATCCATAGTAGGGGCCCATCTTGCCGTAACACAGCAGATGGTAAATGTCTGGTCTTAAAAACACATAAATCAAAAGGTTTGGTTATATCAATACGTTTTAATTGGGCATTTTGTAAGGCTTTTTCCACTACTTGTAGGGCACGGCTCCCAGCCGGCGTTAAGGCCCTAGGTGAGGAAGGGTGAGTGTCCCCTTCCAAAATGTCAAACAAAGGTTTTAATTCAGCAGAGGGGATTTTTAAAAATGGTCTTAACCAATTTATATCACCTAATAATTTTTGAAAATCATTTAAAGTATGTATATGGTCCTTGTGAATCTCTAATTTCTGAGGAACTATTTTCTCCGGGTAAATAACTGTTCCTAGAAAGGAGCCTACTTCCGACATTTGGACCTTTTCTGTGGCAATATGTAGGCCCCATTGTCCCAATGTTTTAATTAATAGAGGGTATGAGGTTTGCAAAATAACTGATTCCATATGGCACATAAGAATGTCATCCATGAAAAGGACCACTAACAAGGAGGGGAATTTTTTCCTAAGTGGCTCAAGGGCCCTTTGTACATATAGCTGGCACATGGTAGGACTATTAGCCATACCCTGAGGCAAAACTTTCCACTGATATCTCCTGTCTGGTTCAAGGTGATTAAAGGCAGGCAGGGTAAATGCAGATCTTTGCCTATCTTGTGGGTGTAGGGGAATAGAAAAAAAGCAATCCTTAATGTCTATAATTATTATCCTCCATTGCTTAGGTAAAGCAGAGAGCAGAGGTAGGCCTCGTTGCACTGAGCCAAACAGCCGCATTTGCACATTAATGGCCCTTAGATCATGGAGAAGTCTCCATTTCCCTGTTTTCTTTTTTATGACAAAAATAGGTGTATTCCAAGGAGAAGTGGAAGGCTCTAAACGACCAAACTTTACTTGTTCTTTAATCAGCCTTGTAGCAGCTTCCAATTTCTCAGAGGATAGAGACCATTGAGGAACCCACATGGCCTCCTCTGTAAGCCAGGGTATGGGCATAGAGCCCTCAATGGCAACTAGAGAAAACTCAAACCTTGTCTTCCTGTATTACTTTCTTGTGAGATTGGGTTTAACCTTCTTTGTTCTTTTCTGCCAAGGCCTTTTCCTTCTTTATATCCCATCCTTTTCATAATACCAATAGCTTGCTGAGAATATTCATTAGTTAATGTTAATCCTAAGTCTTGTAAGATGTCTCTTCCCCCAGAGATTAACGGGGAGAGGAAGCACATAAGGTATGAAACTTCCTGTTTGACCCTCTGGTGTCTGCCAAGTCAAGGAGCGTGAACTGACTGCAGGGCTGGCCTCATATCCCAGTCCTTGTAGGGAATGGGATGACTGTGTAACAGGCCATGCCTTAGGCCACCATTTGGAGGAAATAATGCTTTTATCAGCTCCTGTGTCTAAAATTCCTATAAAATTCTTCCTCTCTATCATGAATTGTAAAGTGGGTCTAGTTTTAAGATCAACTACCAGGTGAGCAAAGTCGGTTCCTGAAGAACCAAGCCCGTTGGCACCTCTGGGCACCCCGGTGGATGGGAAACAATCATGTAAACTTGGAAGAATAACTAATTGAGCAATCCTATCCCCAGGGGAGATGGAAAATATGCCTTGTGGACAAGAACAGAGAACTTGAAGTTCCCCAGTATAGTCTTGGTCTATCACACCAGGATGAACCACAAGCCCCTTTAAAGCAAGAGAGGAGCGACCTAAAATAAGGCCAACACTTCCTCCAGGCAGGGGACCTTTAAAATCAACTGGGACAGGCTGTACACCCCCATGTGGCATTAGTAAGAATTGGGAGGTGGAGCGGAGGTCCAATCCTGCGGAGCCTCTTGTAGCTCTGCGGCTGCAAACATCCTCCGGCCCTGAACTTGTGTCCCATATTTTTTGGGGCCCTGAGACCTGGGGCCCTGATACCCATTTTTTGGAGTGCCTTCATCTCTTCCTGCTGGGGAGGGGTCATGCTGAATAATCCTTCCTTGAATGTCCCTAACTGAGCGACATTCATTGGTCCAATGATAGCCCTTCCTGCATTTTGTGCATAACCCAGGAGGTCTTTTTTGTATGGGAGTACGACATTCTCGTTTCAAATGACCTGGCTTACCACAATTATAGCAGACCTCACATACACTAAGATTTGCGTGATTTTGGCTTTGCAAAATGGCTGCAGCGAGGCCAGCATTAGTTAGTGGGCCTCCTAGTCCTCGGCAGATTTTAATCCAGTCTGTCATCCCTTTGCTTCTTCTAGGGGTAATAACTGTCTTGCATTCTGGTGAGGCATTTTCATATACTAATTGTTCTATCAATGGCTTAACCCGTTCTGGATCTCCAAAAATCCTGCCTGCTGCTTCTGTCATCCTAGCAACAAAGTCTGAGAATGGCTCTTGGGGGCCTTGCAAGATTTTGGTTAGATATCCCTCAGCTTTGCCTTTCCTTGAAAGAGCCTTCCACGCCTTAATAGCGGCAGCGGAGATTTGACCATATGCTTCCCAATCATAGTTTATTTGGTCGTTAACAAACTGTCCCTGCCCTGTTAACAATTCAAACGTCCACTGTCTTTGATTGCCTTCCGCATTAGCGTTGGCCTTTGCCTGCACTTGAGTAGCATCGTGCCACAAGGCTTTCCATTCCATGTACTGTCCCATATTAGGGAGAGCAGCTTTTACTGTATTTTGCCAATCATTTGGAGTCATCACCATAGCGGCGAGTCTCTCAAGCTGCATGACTGTAAGATATGTTAGCATCAACTCCATATTTGTTAACTGATTCAGCAAGCTCCTTAATAGGGTTATACTCTATCGGCGTGTGGACGCGACCTCCCTCCTAGGCCTCAAACACCAGAAAAGCTTGTAATATCCTTCTTTTGTCTTCCTCTGAAAGGAAGGAGTCTGAGCATCGCTTGTCCGCATAAGGTGGAGGAGTGTTGGGGACAACAAGTTGGGAGTGCGTGACAGGCCGAGAAGCCATGCGATTCCCATCTCCTTCCTTTTCCCGCCCTCCATCTTGTTGCGGCGGCTGCCTATCCGGATGGTACCTATCCTTCTCATAGGGACCCAGTTCCCCTATTTCCGAGCCATCAAGCCCCAAGTCCTCCAGTTCCTTTACCGGATAAAGAGTTTTCTTGTTTGGAGCCCTCCCTCCCTTCTCACAATACTCTCCCAGGGCATTCTTTCCCCCCACTATCACTTCCGCGGACCGAACGTCTTTGGAAGGGCCTGTATTCTTGTGCGTACTTTTCCTATTCTCTTTATGAGTGACTAGCCTCTTATCCAGCCCTGTTTCTGACACGCTGTCTTGTAACTCCTCTAATACTCCTTGACCTGCCACGATATTTGAGTGGTTTTTCTCATCCTGTAAAATCAAAAGGAATAGAGCAAACACTGCTAGCGCAATAGCGAAAGCTTCTGGAGCTTCTATCGATTGGGGAGGAAAATGAAATAAATCAAGACCAAACATGCCTCTCAGAGCTTATCTTTATGCTGCAGTTCTGAATCCTCTCCGTGAGTGGAGGCCCTCCTCGGTGCAGGTGATGGTGGGTTTCGGCACCAACTGTGACCTGCGCAATTGTCTCGCAGTCAAGAATGCACACAGGCACATAGGATCCTTCTGCAGCACGTGTTTATTACCATGCGTGGAGGAGGAGAGACTGGATCTAACATGGCGCTGCTTTCTATACACCCTAGGGTGGGGTGGACATATCTGATTGGCTGCTTGCTCAAATTCCCATGTGACGCCCTGGGTTGGGCGGTGATTAGGCGGTCCTTTGCCACTGCACATGCGCAATTTTACTTGTTACCCACAAGTGTCAGGTGCCAGCGTCATCACGGCTCCCCACAATAGCAGATGCTGACAAGAATGTGGAGAAAGAGGAACAATCCTCCATTGTTGGTGGCATTGAAAGCTGGTAAAATCATTCTGGAAATCAATCTGGCGGTTCCTCAGAAAATTTAACATAGCACTACTTGAGGATGCAGCTATACCACTCTCCGGCATATATATCAAGAAGATACTCCAACATATAACAAGGACACATGCTCCACTATGTTCATAGCAGCCTTATTTATACTAACCCAAAGCTGGAAAGTACCCAGATGTCCTTCAACAGAGGAATGAATCAGAAAATGTGGTACATTTACACAATGAAGTATTACTCAGCTATTAAATACAATGAACTTGAGAAATTCTTAGGCAAATGGATGGAACTAGAAAGTATCTTGAATGTGGTAACCCAATCACAAAAAAAAAACAGCAACAACAACAACAACAACAACAAAAACACATGGTATATACTCACTGATAATTGGATATTAGCCCAAAAGCTTGAAATACCCAAGATTTAATTCACAGATCACATGAAGCTCATGAAGAAAGAAGTCCAAAGTGTGGGTGTTTAGGTCCTTCTTAGAAAGAGTAACAAAATACTCATGGGAACAAATATAAAGACAAAATGTGGGACAGAAACTTAAAGAGGGGTCATGCGGAGACTGCTCCACCTGAGTATCCATCCCATGTGCAGTCACCAAAGGTAGACACTGATGTGGATGCCAGTAGTGCATGCTGACAGGAGCCTGATATAGCTGTCTCCTTAGAGATCTGCCAGAGCCTGACACATAAAGAGGTAGGTGCTCACAGCTAACCATTGAACTGATCATGGGGTTCCCCAATGGAGGAGTGAGAAAGAAGACTGAAGGAGCTGAAAAGGTTTGTGGCCCATAAGGAGAGCAACAATACAACCAACCAGAGTTCCCAGAGTCTAAACCACCAGCCTGGGAGCATATGGGGAGGGAACCATGATTCCAGCTGTACATGTAGGGGAGGAGAGCCTTGTTTGACATAGGAGGGAGAGGAGGTCTTTGGTCCAGTGAAGGCTGGATGCCCCAGTGTTGGGAAATTTGAGGGTGGGGAGGTGGAAGTGGGGAGATGGTTGGGGGCACATCTTCATAGAAACAGGAGGAGGGGGGATGGGATAAGAAGTTCCTCTGAGGGTTAAATGGGGAAAGGCAATCACATCTGAAATGTAAATAAAGTATCCAATAAAAGAATATTTCAAAGAAAAATCAAAACAAAAAAAACCAAAAAACAAACAAAAACAACAGCAAAAATAAAAAAACAAGAGAAAGAAATATGGGTTTCCTCATCAATGTAGTTTGTTCAGAATTTTGCATATCATTGGCTCACAATACTAACTCTGCCATAGCCCAGTGGCTAGAAGTGATCATATGACCTCATCTAACCAGCAACATGGATGGCTAATATGAGAATAGATACAACACTCAATGCAAGTTCTGTGTAAAGGGACAGGACTTGCACTTTTGCACATCATGTATTGTGTATTTTTGTTGCACTCACACCACTTAGCCAAGTGTCCAATACTTTTAGTATTGAACAGGCTTTGGTTATCAATAAGTACAAAACTTCTAAGAATGCTTACATGTTGAGTTTCATGGAACTTTTTCTACTGATTGTAAAATTGCATAAAAACTGAAAAGTTAATTTGAGAGACATAGTGAAGAAGTTCAATTTAAAATCCATAGAAATGGTACAACAGAAATGTTCTAAGCTATACGTCTTGTATTGCTTATTGGGAGGGAGATTGTCCAGTAAGAACACGTGTCTGAATTTCCTGGCAATTGTACACTTGTCAACTATATACAAATACCCAGGTTATAGAATGTTCAAGAATTGCTTGTTCAAACACATTGTTAAGTGAGGCTTGTGGTTGCTATTAGTACTGAAATGTGTTAACTATCCAAAAACGAAATGTAATTTGTCTTTATTAAAAATGATGAAGTGCCCTTGAGAATAGCTTAATCAGATACATAATATTTGTGGGGGGGAAAGATTTCTCTTCAGCATTCTCTGATTAACTGTACTTGACTGTGATCCTTTTCTTGCTTGGCATTTTGAGTACTTAAAACCAAAGCTAATTTGTGCTTGTTTGTATATTGCTTGGTAGAGTGTATTTAAAACCATGTGTGTATGTGTGCTTAAAACCAAAAACTAATTATGAGTTTTGAAAGCTTTATTTTCTTTTTCTTACTGTCATTTCAGTATTTTGATTCCACAAAATATTCACTTCAATTTAGTTTATGAATTTATGTCTTGTGCTCTCTTCCCAGTTACTGGCGAATTTTATCTCATGTTAAGGAGCAAGTGCTGCCCTCAAATTTAAACATACAAAAAGTAAAATGTGGGATGGCAAGTTAAGGCATTTTTCATTTTATCCCAGAGACATGACTGTGATCCCTGGAACTCATGCATAGGTGCTCTACCACATAGCTTTATGTCAACCCTAAAATGACATAAGTTAGAGTCATCAGAAAGCAGGAAGCCTCAATTGAAAAAATGGCAAACCGTAAGTTCCTCTTTTTTTTTTTATTAATAATCAGTGGGGGCTACTTCCCTGTCCTAGCCAAAGCCATTTTCATGTCTGAAGCCTACTTCTTTGTTCTAGCTTAAGATTTAGATTCCTGCTTGTAATTACTTCTTTGTTCTAACCTAGAATTTAGATTCCAGCTTGAAATTACTTCTTGGTTCTAGTCTAACGTCAGATTTCTGCCTGCAGTCCATTTCCTTGTCATTGGCCAATGTCAGATTCCTTCCAAGCAGCTCGTTTCCTTGTCCTAGGCCCATGTCAGATTCCTGCCAGGCATCCCCAAAAGCTCTCCACATCTCCCACTTTTTTATTGCATAAACTAGACTGAGCCCATCTTAGGTGGTTCTGACAAGAATGCCTTTCTTACCTGTCGTGGAATATGCATTATCAAAAGCAATGCACTTCTATTTTAGGTTAGTAAAGCTCTGTGCAGAATCTTTTCTGTTCTTGGCTTGCCAGCCTGTTAAATTAATAACTCTGTCTGTGGGTCCATTTTCAGTTTCAAGCCTTTTACTTTGTCTGCCAACATGTTGATGTTGTTAGAGACGAGCTTTAACATGATGGGCAAAAATAAAAGTATTCTCAGGATAAAATAGGCTAACATGATCAATCTATATATGCCATTCCTAAGGTTTTGGGCTAGGACAGAGAAGTAGGCTCAGCTATTTTGGCCATCCTGATAAGCCCTTAGAAATAGTGATCACTGGAGTGATTGTAGACTGTGTTTATTGTTCTGCTTATTCTTTTACTATTTGGGTTTATTGACTTGCTTGTTCCTTAACTATTTGTATCTATTGTATTGCTAGTTCCTCAACCTAGAACTGACCTTAATACCTGCATGTAATTTAAATGGTACAAAAGCAAAAAAGGAGGAGAAGAGATGGGATAGGGGGTTAATGGGAAGGTGGGGAAAGGGGATGACATCTGAAATGTAAATAAATAAAATACTGAATTAAAAAAGTTAAAAAGCATATAATTCTTGTGACTAAGTTAACATTAAAGTTTTGTGTAGATTTAAAAAAATAATAAATTGAAGATGGCCCAGCACATAGTAGGTAGTCCTATCTCTTGTCTGGCAGTCCTGGGCTCTATAAGAAAGCAGGCAGAACAAGTCAGGAGGAACAAGCCAGTAAGCAGCACATGTCTACAGCCTCTCCATAAGCTCCCAACTCCAAGTTCCTACCCTGCTTTAGTGTCCTACCCTCAGTGCTTTTTTATAATGAAGTGGTACATGGATTCATGAGCAAAATTCTTTCTTTTCCAAGTTGCTCTGGTCATGGTCTTTTGCCATAGTAATAGTAACCCTAAGGCATGTGGAAAGAGGCAACTGACTGACTCCATAAATTTAACCTTAACAGGACTGCTATCACACACACACACACACACACACACACACACACACACACACACACACCTGATATTTAATAATATTTTATAGGAGTAGGAAAAAAGCTTATACCCCTATCATAAGGAAACAGAAGCATGAGTGATTAGTCCAAGTTCACATATATAGTATGTACTTATATTCAGCCATGTCTCTCTCCAAACTGGTGATACACAGCTGAGCAACATTGTTAGACTCCAAGACCCAGAGGAGGTCTTTGAGAAACCAGTCTTTTCCCATTCTATTATTTTATTCATTGTTCTCTGCCAAAAATGATAACTTTTCCAGAAGCTGTTGCACACAAGTGTAAGTTACTGGAGGGAATTGCCTGACAAATATTTTCAAAATATGATCAAAGAAATGTTCCACCACACAAGTATTTTTTCAAAAACAAGTTTTTGAAATAATTTAAATATTTATATGAAAAGAAGTCCCCAAGATTCCCATATGGTTTTGTGTCTTCCTGAGTAGAACTTTAATCTCATCAGTAAGGTATTAAAGAAATAGAAACAATTCAACTATACAGTAACATTGGAGAGGAATTCTTTGGGAGGTGCAATGATTAATGTTTATGGTCAAATCAATGAGATAGAGAATCATCATGAAAACAAACACACATGTCTTTTTTTTCTATATGTTTGTCAATATAAAGGATATAATAGAAATCTTCTGAAAATTTGCTAATTTTAAACAAATTTCAAAATATAACCTTTAAAAGGAAAACATTTGAAAGAAGTACCCTATATAGTTGGACAACTTGGCTCTCATGAATAAGTCTGAATACATGACATAGATTATTAATTAAAAATACTGGTAGCAGATATTGTTTTAATTATCGCATATTTTTATCCAGAATAAACTATTATTGTAACATTAAGACTGCCAGCATCCTTTACCTTTCCAAACTACATTTTGTGTTTCTTGCTGCCTTATTTGCTGTTTTTCATTGTAGACATGCAAAAGAGAGATTATTAGTAACCATGCAACATAGTCGGTATCAGGTTGTTTTGCAATATCTTCAGCCAAAGAAATTACTCCATTACTTTTAAATTGAGCCTCAGTAAAGGACTTAGAACATATAATAAAGTAGGTATATTTTTGCCAAAATATCACAGAATTCATCTCTAACCCAGTTGTTCATATTCTTCCTCCTGAAACCTCTTGAGTTCACCCCGCACAGTCTGATGAGCTTTCAGCACTATTGTTTTCCAAGTATATACTAGGGTGTACACAACTTATAGCTTTCACCCAATTATCTAGTCCAAACTTCAAATAAAACTCTACATTCTTATGAAAGTCAGAGATAGAGACATCAGATTTTCAATCATACCTAAAGGCTTATTGATGAAGATGGAACTAGCATTTGAATGAATTGTTTGAAACACAAAGCATATCTAACTATGATAGATAGCTGAGCCTCTAATTTGTAATAATAGGAACTATTGTTTATTACCAAAAATAATTTGTTGATGTTTCATCAGTTCATGTAACTTCTTTTTTTCATCCTATTACTAGACATGCCACTTGGAAACTATATGTTGTAGACTTCTTTAATGTGAAGAATAGGGTCTGTTTTTTTTTTTTTTTTAAAGCCAGTCATCTAGTAATGACTAATGAGTACCAGAACCATCCAGAACTGTGAGCATGTACTTCCAGTTAACGTGTGATTCCATTTTTATACATGGACAGAGGCAATTCTATTGTGCTTCAGCTTCTTGTAAGAAAAGCTTCAGAAGTTCATGCAGTCCTACCTTTCAAGAATTGAAAATTTCATCAGAGTTGTCTTCTAAACAGAAGACACTCATGACGCTTTTTGTATATGTCATAAACAATTTGCAAATAGATTTCATTTCAAGGATAATATCTTAGCCAATTTTCCTCAAAACACTAATGTATAAATTTGTGTTAGAATGAGTTTTGAGATACTGCTCAGAGGTTTCAGTGAAATTATGATTTGCTTTGTTTGAGGTAGGATAGAAAGAAGCATCATCCTGCGATATTTTGAAGTACCCTTTCTCTAGTGTCAAGAGCTACTAGGGCTAAATTTTTAACTGACAGGTTTGATGGCATCTATTGACTTCCACAGTGAAGGAATGATTACATGGTATCCACATTAAGCAGGGAGGGGGGCATGGTTTTTGAAATAGTTAAAACTGAATTGTAGAGCACTGTCATAATTCTTTCCTCTGATCTTCCCTGGAGAGGTAAGCAATTGTCTGTATTTTCCTTTCGCCTCACCTGCCTCTGGAGAGCTAGCAGGTTTTCTCATCACAATTGTATTTCACAGAAAGGGTGTGAAGGTAAGTGAGTTTCCATTTGTAAAACACTCTAAAGTCAGAGGTGCTATACTTGATGACAGTGAGAAAGGAGGAGGAAAATAGGTGACAACTTGCTGAAAATTTCTGTCGTTGTCCATTTGTGGATAACTTCAGGATGGCTCATAGTAAAATCTTTATCCAAAGGTATGGAAATCCATGTGCAGACAGCAGCATGCTGAGTGTTGCATAAAGGATGCTAAACACCTATTATCTCGCTGTTCTGTAATAGCCACAGTTACTGAAAGGAAAGGTGAAGCAAGCACATGCTGTTATGATGACAGAGATAAAACAAGTGTGGAAAAAATACTGAGGACCAAAGAAATTTCATACCCTCAGAAAAGGGAAAAAGGGACGTGGAGAGGAAGAACAAACACACACACAGATACACACACACACACACACACACATGCACACACACGCACACACACGCACATGTACAGACAGGAACACAGAGAAAGACAGAAAAAAAAGAGAAGAGGAGAGAGACAGAGACAGAGGCAGAGAGTGGGCGTTACAACTCATAGTTAAGTAGATGTACCAGTAATCCAATGCACCTCAATGAGGCTTTTGAATCATCTTTAAGGTTAATGTCTTTAATGGTAGCTATAGTTGTACAATTACCTTTTTTGTTTACAATCCTCAACAGAGACTGGGTAAAATGGCTCAGTTGGTTAGGATGCTTGCTGCCAAGCCTGACAACCTAAGTTCTATGCTAGTGTCCACATTGTGGAAGGAGAGAACTGGCTTCTCTGTGTTGTTCTGTGACTTCTGCATGTTCATGATGGCATAGGGCTTGTGATGGCACAGGTGTGCATTTTTCTGTGTGTGTATCCTCCTCCTACACACTTAAAATAACTTTAAAAATAAATAAAGGTCTAAACCATGATTTCTAACTCTTTCTTCCCTGTATCATTCACTATTTTAAATGTTTGCCTCTAAATCTTCATAGGAGACAGATGTTATGATATTCTAGTACATCTTTTCTGTGTCACTATAATTAACTTAACTGAGATAATTTCTTTAATTTTTTCTAACCTGTTAGAGTAGTCAGGTTGTTTCAGAAAAATTAAAATACTAGAAAATAGATATATGAAAATGGAGATTATATATATGAAACTCTTCATAATTATATTTGGGCAAAGGCTATTCAATCATCAGGAGTTAAGGCTCAATGGAAAAGAATACTTGATGAGCTTGTGAAGGATCTGGCTTTGGTTTTCAGTAACCACAAATTGTTCACAATCACCTGAGACTCCAGACCCAGAATATATGACCTCTTCCCTCTTCTGCTCTCCCTAGCACCAGGTATTTACATGATTTATACACATAAATTCAGGCATGGTGATCATATACATAAAGTAAAAAGAAAATTTAAATGATCTATTGATTGCAAGCCAGAGTCATGACAGAGCCAGTGATGTTATTCAGTCTGACTTAAGTGTACTGAGAACCACAGGATCTCTTGAAGTGAATATCAGTTTGAGGGACAGACATAAGGTGAGATATCCCAGTTCAAGTAGAGATGGGAAACTCTTCATTATACTTCTGGGAAAAAAACCACTTAATTAGGTGTGTATGTGTGTGTAGAAGTTGGATGATGACCATTAATAAGTTTAAGTGTACACAGAGTCCAGAAGACAGCATTGTAGTGCGCGCCCGCACTTGGAGTTACAGGCATCCCTGAGTTACACAGTAAGAACCAAAATTGTTTTCTCTGTAAGAGGAGTACTTGCTTCTAACCACTGAGCTATCTCTCTAGCCTTCAACCTCCATTCTTTTTACATGCACTCAGTGTATCAGGTGATAGCCAAACCTTTGGGAGGAGCACCTACCTTTACCCAGTCAAACTATTCAAATGGTGATTTACTTCAGAAGTATCCTAACAGATACTCCAACAGTCCATGTTAACATCAGTATCTAGCAGTCCATTCAAGTATTATTACATCGATGCCTGTCTTACACCTGCATCGTTGTAACTCCTTAATCCTATGAGGCCACATATATGTGTCGTATGCATACACATAACCATTCTCATGTCAAGCAGTAGCACAGCAATGACTTTACTGTGGTTGTCTTCCAATATCACTTAACCCAGAGAACTTAGTATGATATTATCTAGATTGCCTCTTGTTTGTCATAGATGCTTGTTCTCTTGCAGGTTTCTTGGCTTGACTGAGCATTGGTCATAATAATATGAATAAACTTATATTTCTAAAATGGGTCTTGCTTTACTGCAGCATCTTGTTCACCCTAACTCTTACTCTTTCTCTAACATTATTTTCTTTGTCCTCATAGAGTAAACACAGACACGTACCACCTTCTTACCCCAACTACTTTAGAATATTGTTTCTTCTATACAACTTTTGAAGACCAAGAGATGTTTCTCTAGGCTTTATTTTTCTGCATCATTCTGTGTTACAATATTTATCTCAAGCTTACAAATACATTTATTTTACATATTGTACTTATATATCCATTTCTATTATTTCCTGATGTGAACACTAATTTGGATTAGTGCACTTAATTGGATTAATTGCACTTAATTGGATTAAGAATTTCCAAGAGGATTGGTGAGACACACATTAGGATATGTTTATAACAGTATTTCTGGAGAGGAATAACCAAGGGAAATAGCTGCCCTGAATGTACATATAGCACCATATGATTGACTGAGAACCAGGAGGAAAATGATAAGTCAGTCAAGCATAAACTTTCCCTTCTGCTTCCTTGTATGTACACAAACTAGGACTCCTTCATGACAATGGCTACATCATAGGAAGGACTGTATCTCTCCAACTGTGAGGCAAAACAAACTATCCCTACCTCAAGTTATTTTTAGTCAGCTACTAGGTTGCAACAAAGAGAGCAGTGATTACTGCATCCATTGTGAGCTCTGTGCGAAAGGCTTGCATATAATTTGTATTTTCAGATCCCAGCACGTAGCCACAAGAAAAATATCTAATATCAAAGGAACAAAAGAGACAGGAAACAAGTGAGCAGAGGTAATAAAAAGAGGAAGGAGGAAAGATGGCAAGAAAAACCAGGGACTCAAATGCATTCTCCCTAGAACATATTAGTATAGTGCCCTCAAATTGAAATTAGACTGCAATAAAATATATCACACAAAATATTTGCTATTTTTAAAAACACACTATGATACTGCATTATGTTGAAGCACAGCTGCTCTAAAAGTGTAATTTACAATAACAAATTTGCAAGTAAATATTTTCTAAGGATGGAGTATTTTAACAACATATATCTTTGGAGAATACTTTGTTATTTGTATTAAGGCATACAACATGCAAAATTAAGCTTTTTGCAAAAGGAAACTATAAAGTGACACACATGGCTCTAATATCCAGATTTTTCTATTAACTTGAAACTTAAGTTTAGTAAGGCATTATAACAAGCCTTGAAAGATGTGGTTAGGCCAGTAAACACACACACACACACACACACACACACACACACACACACACACACACACACAATGCTGCATTTCCCCCTAGAGAATGTATTCAGTTGTCATAAGAATTACAAGTAAGTTACCATGATGAAGTGATAAACTAATAATTTAAACCTATAATTAGAGCTTAGAACCCTAAGTCTTTATGGGTTTGTAAGGTAAAAAATACTCCAAATATTAGAGTATAAATACTGTACCTATGTGAAAACACATATATAGATACATGTATTTTCTACATCAAACACACACATAATATCCTGTACATTTAGTTTCCTTGATAACTGATGAAATTGCTGCCCTACTAGAAAATTTAAACTAAACTATGTGGAATATGAAATTAAAACATCCTAATTTTGATATAGGTATTACTAGTTTTAAATATAATTTTCAGTGGTCATATCTCCCTCAGGTCTTCCAATGTCTTAATTTAAATAATAATTCATATTTAAAATCTATATTTTTCAAAAACAATATTACGGTATTCTACACGATGTATGTCATTAATGAATTTCTCTGAGATACTAGCAAACCTAATTCTTAAGGAAGATCGTATAAAGAGAACATTATACCATTAAAAAAAAGTCCTTCTGTCATCTAACTGTTTGGAACAATTCAATGTGAGATCTCTGCTATGATTTAGTGGTTAGGCAGCCAGCAACAACAGTCTATTATATGAAATGGTGTCATGTCACACGATTATGGAAGCCATGAGGTCTCATGCTTGGTTGTCCACAAACTGGAAACTCAGAAAATGTGCTGACACCTAGAATGCTTTGAAGCTTATAATAAAAGTGCCAGTTGGAGAAGATCAGCATTACCACCCATCTGGAAACACCCTGCCAAATGTACCAGCGAGCCAAATATTCCTGGATCCAATGATATAGTCAAGTTGACCTACCAATTTAAACTCCATACCTGCCAAGGTTTTCCTTAAACTCACAATGAAGAATTTCCCATAATTATTACAAAAATTACAACAAGATGAGTAATTACATATGAAACATGTTTATAAATTCTAGTAAAAATAAAGGGAAAGTCATTTTAGGAATCTTATTGATGGATGACAACTGCTCAGGACTTGAGATGGTTGTCATTGGATTCAGAGTGGTCTACTTGTTGAAGTCTGATCTTATTATTACTAATTACATTTGAAATCACCCCTTCTAGCTCTAAACAAATTCATATCCTAAAATACTTCGACTTTTTAAGATTTTAATATACGAATTTGGAGAGATATAACTCAATTCATTACAGAAATCTATACTTTTCAGTTAGCTTTGTCCAGTATCCCAGTTGAAAAGGAAAAACAAAACAAACAAACAAAAAACCCTAAATCAAATCACAAACAAACAAAAAACAAAAACAAAAGGAATAGGGGGATGGGGTGAATGGCAAAACTGGGTACTGGTAGAAGAAATGGTTTCTTGTGCTATAATTTCAAACTTTTGATATATTAGGATAAGGACCTTAGTGTAAGAACCAAGATCTGTCACAGACTTGGAGGGTGTAATGTAATGTAATGTAATGTAATGTAATGTAATGTAATGCTGTCCTCTCAGCCCTAGTGGGCACAATGCCTTTCTTTTTACCATTACATTCCTGTTGACTGCTATAGGTAAGAGTCTCTGTCACTCACTGTTCCTGTGCATCTTAGTTCAGGCTTTACTGCTATGAACAGATACCATGACCAAGGCAACCTTAATAAACGACAACATTTAATGGAGGATGGCTTACAGGTTCAGAGTTCATGGCTGCATGCAGGCAGGCATGATGGTGAAGGAACTGAGAGTTCTACATCTCATTCCAAAAGCAAACAGGAGAAGACTGAATTCCAGGGAGCTAGGATGAGGGTCTTAAAGCCTGTGCCCACAGTGGCACACTTCCTCCAACTAGTCCACACTTACTCTAAGGTCACAGCTCCTGACAATGCCACCCCTGGGCCAAGCCTATTCAAAACACCACACCACAGCTTGACCAAATACCTAACCAGAAGCTAATTAAATGAGAAAGGATCTATTATGGCTAATGGCATTTTAAGACTACCATGGCAGGGAAGAAGTGGAATGTGACTACCTCATGTGTGACAACAAGATTATCGCATTCTTTTCTCACATCTCAATGACAAAGAAGTAGTAGAAATGACAGGAATCAGGATCAGAGGCTAACCTTCAATACTCACCCTTCAGACATGGACCTCCTCCATCTGTGTCTTTTGGTCCATAACCTAGCACCAAGAGCTGGAGAGGAAAGGTTCAAGTACCTGTGCCTACTGGGTGTCATTTTATATCCAGACCTTAATAATCTCTTGCTGTCAAAAAGGCCCTTATTGTTAGATTCCCATTTCTAAAGACCAATACTGTTACCAATTATTTAAAGCAAGCTTATTATCTTTACATTCTTTGAGTTTCCATTTTTTTCTTTCTACCACTAACAGACACTTACATTTCATGATAATCCAGTGACAAAATATTACAATGTGATCTATCTAATCTTAATCAAATCTCAATGGCTTTATTAACCAACGCGTGAGTCTGGGGCCAAGAAATGTCTGTGCAGCCACAGAACTGATGTAAGTGATTATTAAGGTCATATTAAACAGCTCAAGTCTTTTTTTTTTATCCTAGGTTTCTAGACTGTTGTTCTGAATGTCACATCAGATAAGATAAATTTCCATTGCCTCCTAGACATAGTCTAATAAAGGAGGATGGTATCATTTTCAGGAGACAATCAATACACTGACATTTTACAAGAATGATGTCCTCACAGAAATGTAAGAGCCACGTAAATAAGCAACTGCTACATTCCAGCAGCTAGAATGGTGCAGCGCGTCTATTGCTTAAGAATGCCTTTTACCTAGAGACTCGACAAGTTAATCATAATTTGTAGCATACAAGAAATTTAAGCACGGTAAAAGACCTTTTCAAGACTTCACTGGAAGAAAGTCACTAGCTTGTTTTCTCAGTTCTTAGAGACAAATAGCTAACATGTATTCATGTATTAGACAGAGAGAGAGAAAGAGAGAGAGAGAGAGAGAGAGAGAGAGAGAGAGAGAGAGAGAGAGAGAGAGCACAAATGGAAAATTTAAAACACAAATCTGATTGTTCTATTAATAGTAATGTCTATACAGATAATTTAAATTCTTTGTGCGGGCAGAGTATTAGCAAGAAGGATCACTACAGACCTTCCATGAAGGACACTTTTCAATTTTATTTCAACATCGTAGTAAATCTTTGTCACCTGACCATGAATGTAAATACAGTCTCATATGGGACCTGTCTTTCTGGTCTTCGCTGTCATTATGCATGGTCAATGCAGAATATGTTTTGTTATCTAATTCTGGAAAATACGGACAGCATCACTGAGAAGAAAGAAGCTGGACATGATTAACTTTCCTTCAAACCCATCACTCCTCTCAAGGGATCTCTTCTTGTTGGGCCATGGAAGGGTATCCTGGTTCTTGGGTTGTGGGTTCGGCCATGTCCCCAGAACCCAGGCTCCTGACATGAAGCCTAAACTCCATTCCACCTTTACCGTTCAGTCACATACACAGGTGGTAGGCTTGATAAACAGGCTTCCAGGCCCTAGAGAAATTTGCATACTAATGAGGTACCTGAAGGCCAGAGGGTGGAGCATTCCTCCCCAGCCTCTCCCCTTTTCCCCTCCTTATTTAACTCAGGCATGGCCTGGGTTTTGTGGGGTGTGCATCCAGATCCATCCACCATCCACCATGCCAATAAACCGGTTTTTGAAACCCAAGGACTTCCTCCTGTGTTGGGGCTGCACCGTGAGGAACCATGGAGAGGCTTTTAGTTAATGAGCAGCCGGGCCTGACTTCCAGCTGGAGGAACCCAGAGCATTCCCAACCGACTACCTAGAGCATGGCTGGAGGAACCCTGGGTTCCCAAGCCATATTTTTCCCACATCTTTCTAAATGGAATTTGGAAGACGAGGGAGAAGCAATGTTCAGAAGCCAATTCTCCAGCCATTAAGTTTCTTATTTTAAACACTTTCCCCAACACTTCTATCACATGCCTCTTTTCTTCCACAAAAATACAGAGTATCAGATCAGCCAAACAAAAGCTAATGAAACTAAAGACTGGTTTCCCTGCCGTCTTCTTGTGCTTGCTCTATGTCTGTATCCCTGACAGTGACAGTTCTTGTCAATGTACTGCATGCTTTTCTGGGCTTCTGTTTCACATTTACACATTTTTTTCAGGGGTGTGAATCCCATGGGGTGTCAGAGGAATTGACATTTCTGTCTGAAGAATCTGTTAACTCTTAAATAGTTTCACCTGATGCCTTGAAAAATATTCTTCTAGAAGCCTTCTGTATCAATTTAGAGAGACTGGTTGTGATCATGAGGTGTAGATACAGTTATGAAGAAAACAGAAAAGGGTAAGGAATAAATATTTCTATCAAATGTTAATACCTTAAGTAAAGTAAGCAGTATGTAGGGGGTTCTTCTATACTGAAGGCTTACATAATTGCATACAGCTAGCTAAGCTGTAATCAAGTAGCCAATAAAAATACGGGAATTGACATTGAAAGACCAACATTCTGGCAGGAAACACACATCCTTGAACTGACTTCAGTAATTATTTGACCACACTCACAGAACCAAATTTACCTTTCCAAATTATGAAAACCTTGTTTCTTCATCAAACAAACCACCGTGGAGAACAAAGAACATAGAGTAAGTGATCATAAATACTCTGGGCTGAGTTCTTATGATTCAGCATCAGAATCATTTGCAGGAAAGGCATCATGAATATGACTTGGATACCCCTCTGTGACTTTGACTAGTAAACATTAATCGAAAAAGAGTAGAAAGAGGAAAGAGGTATAAGAATGGAAAGAAGAAGGGAGGAAAAGAATATCTCTGAATGAAGTTGTCATGAGTATTGCTGAGGTGGAAGTCAAGGTCCTCCTGAAGTTATAAAATGTAGAAACTGATTTATAAAAAGAAGCAGGCTGGAGAAACAGCACCCGGTTGATAGCTGGACAAAATAAATTGTTCCATTTTTTTTTTCATCACAGTCCACTAGTGACCAGAGCTGAGGAGCTGAAGTGAAATTTGAGATTTAACAGAGCCAGGGAATTCAAGGCTATATTGTACAACAAGACCTTTTACTGGCATTTTGTGGAGCTTTTACTTAGCTACCTCAGAGTTCAAAGCAAAGACACGGGGACCATGACAAACATGTGATATTTTTCATCACTATCACCAGATATTCTCAGGAGACAGAAGGTCTCATGGCTGAATGGGAGTTGTTTGCATTTTGTCCTTGAACAAAGTAGGCTGTCTTGCTGAGAAAGGAAAAGGAAACCTCTTGCTCTTGGCATTCCTTAGGCAGGTAGAGGCATTTCTCCCAAGAGAGTAAACAAAGTTTTATGGAACTGGAGTTCACACAACAGTGTGAGAAGGTCTATTATATGCAACTTTTTTATAGAGCTTTTCCAGAATAAGTAAGGAGATTTCTTTTCTTTGCGCAGTAAGTAGATAACACCAAGTGAACATAAATGAGTGCCCAAGACCCAAAGAGTGTAGTGAAAAGGGGAGAGAATGAATGTTAGATTTCTAGAAAGAGGTGTGTGTGTGTGTGTGTGTGTGTGTGTGTGTGTGCATGCACGCACTGTTCCATGCACACACACCTTTGGACAGTACATATTATTGTATTCATGACCTCAAAGCCATAGAGATTATCTTCTCAAGACCTGAACAATATCTAGCCAGTCAAACATCAAGCATGTATCTAGGAGAAACTCTTGTGGCGCTGCTGAGGGGTTTTTGGCAGTTGATGAGAACTGGGGGAAGGAGAATTATTTTTTAGATGGTATGGCCACTGGTAGGCTACTGGTGCATCAGTGAATGGATCCATACTTGCATATATTAACTGAGCCCAGAGGATTGTTTAAAAACGAAGATGGCAGGTGACATAATGTTGGGAGAGGACTCTAGGAAGGATGAAATTGGGGGTGGATACAATTAAAATCAGTAAATAAAAATATTTTGGTAAAAAATTAAAATTGGAGATGGAGAGGTAGCTCAGAGGTTAAGAGCACTGGCTGCTCTTCTAAAGGACCTGATTCTATTCCCAGGACCCGAATGGCAGCTGATAACCATCTGTAGTTTCAGTTCCAGAAGATCAACACACTTACACAGACATACATGCAGGAAAAATGCATCATTCAACTGGATCATGACTTCTGAAAATAGTCATCAAGCTTAGAAAGGAGGTGATGATGAATCTTCACCATCAACTCTACAGGATTGGGAGTCACTATGGAAACGTCTTCCATAAGCATCAGTTAGTGATTGAAGAAGGGCTTAACAGTGTTGAAGATCCACCGTGAATTTGAGCAGTACCACTCCACAGGGTTGGGTATCAGACTGAATAAAATAAAGGAGCTGTGTAGGCTGAGATTTTTTTCAAAACCTACTTTAATTATGGTTCTTTGACTCTCCAAAGAAACCAAATATCTCCACTTCCATCATCATCATCCATCACATTCTTCTTCATGACTTTGGTCATGTAGCCAGCTGCCTTACATTCCTTCAATCTGTGAAGGAAAACAAGCCTTTACTCTTGTAACTTGTATAAGTTGCTTCATATCAGGCATTTAGCCCAAGTAAGAAGAAATAAGTAACTAAGCAAATGACAACCTGGATTTCCACTCTCAGAATCTTATTATCATTAACAGCAAATACCATTTTCCCATGAATTCCTATAGACCCCGAGGTTTGAAATGGTCTTTCAATGATTGGAAACAAAAGCATTTCTGGGTTGTAACCAGGAATGAATCACCCTCAGAGAACAGAAGGCAGCAGATTTAATGTTGCAGAAAGGCCTCTTTGTCTTAAGCTTTTTCTACTTAGTGGCTGCCTTGGGTAGTTATTTTGCTCCACTTATATTTAATGATGTTGGTCACTGCCAATTTCATCTCTTCATTCATTGGACATTTTCTAAGTCTTGCTCCACTTATAGGATCTGTCAACGGTGCTTGAATACATGAGGACAGAGTTTCAGTTCTGCTTTGAAATACTTCAGACTGTACAGAAGAAGATAATAAAGTAACTTTAGAATAGCACTTAACAAGACTGAGACTGATGTAAGTACAAGGTACTCAACAGAGGAACATGCCGCAGAAAGAAGTGAGATTGTCACAGTTCTACTTGGACTATGCATAGATGTAACTGTAAAGAGAAGAATATAAAAGCAATATCAACAAAGAAAACAATAGGGAAATGACTAGAAGAACATGAATAGTTTTACATTTGATGCTCAGCAAACATATTTTGAGGAACAGACAGACAAGCAGATACTCCTGTACCAACAGGCAAAGCTCAGAAGACAAAGACCGATGAGTTAAAGAACAGCACAAAAATTAAGTCTTCATTATCAATTATCAGTCTTTGCTTTTAAATCTTATACTTTCTTTGCTGAATATGTGCCTCTATTTTATTTTTAATTTTCCATGTGTATATTTGTGGGAATAGGAGGTGTGCATGTCAGCACATGCACGTGGAGGTCGGGGGATAACCTATAGGAATCGATTCTCTCCTTCTATCATAGGATTTCTGGGAATCACACTTAGGTTTGTTGGGTGTAGTACTGGGCACCTTTACATTTTCTGTCTTCTTATTTTCTCTGTTTATTTTATAGCAATGATGCCTCTGTGGACTGGAAATCACACCACGAAATGGAAAGTTTTGCTCTAGTGAATGAATGTACCTCTGAGTCCTCTCACACAGGCAGATAATGTGCTGCTTTAGGGAAATGCTCCCCAAGAGTCTTCTTTTGCCCCAATCACAAAAATGTGTTGGTATCTGAGGCACGTTTTGAGAAGGAAAACAAAGTAATTTTGTAACCTTAAACTAACTCCTGAGGGGGGGAAAAAACTGTAGTCTCTAGATCACATTGAAATATTTCTTTTAAATTTTAATTCAAGGCCCTTTTAATTTTGAAGAATATTAACAGAGCCAAAAGAAAACAAAACAAAAATAAATAACAACAACAAAAACTCAAACAAAAAACAAAACAAAACAAACAAAAACCAAAACAACAAAACCAACCATGTTTGCAAACACATGAATCAAATTACCATCTAGATACCAAAAGTAAATGGATAGGAATGAGCAGAGTTTGTATATAGAGCTGGTGATCTGAGGTCATGATTTGCTAAATGTGTTTTTCAGTCTGTCATGTACTGCTGATGTACTGAAATGACTGTTCATAGCAAGCATTCTTCAGAGTCAATAACTGGTAACAATGTAATAACTTGATAGTAATTAGTGATGCTTTATACTTCTATTAGAAATAGAAATATTTCTCTTCTCTTTTTTTTTTCTTTTTAGTATTTTAAATCAGCATATGAGGTCATGGGTATTATATGGCACATCTATACACTCATGACAATATAATTTGCTCTTCTCTAGCCCCTACTACTTTTGCATATAATACCCACTGGTTGCTTTTTCATACCTCTATTATTTATCCCCCACACACACACATTCTTTTTTTATGTCACATGTATTCTCTCATTGTGCCTTGTGCTATATGCAGCTGCACAGCTAAATCACAGATTGATAGACAGTTCTTTATCCAGAATTGCATGGTGGCAGTTTTCCTATAATTCTTTGCAGCACATTTTACTAATCGGCCCAGGTAAAGCTTTTACAAATTGCACGGCTGGCAAAGCCAGAGCTCTGTTCTCAGAAGTAAAAATGGAAATGTGTTTTCTTTTCTCCCCAGGAGTCAGGGGATCTCTGGCCTACAGGCAGTTCCTTTTAAAAATAGCTTCTGTCTGCCTTGTGCCATTCTTATCACAGATTCAATTCCCATCTTGACTGTCTAGAACTGAAATCAGTCTTCTGAATTCAAGCACAGCTCATTCATGCACGAGTGCTTTTATGTACATCACAGTGGTATATGTCAGCTTGAGTTGTTGGTGTTTCCATAAAGTGTTTACTTTGGGACCCTATTACATAGTACGAACCAAACAGATAAGAAAAGGACCTTTGTGTCAGGCTATCTCAGTGCTACAAAAAAAAAAAAACAAACAAAAAAACAAAACAAAACAAAAAAAAACTATTGTTCTGGTTGCTGGGC
The DNA here is from genome assembly GCA_030674055.1 of Rhabdomys pumilio. NCBI lineage: Eukaryota > Metazoa > Chordata > Mammalia > Rodentia > Muridae > Rhabdomys > Rhabdomys pumilio. The sequence goes on from JANHMN010000006.1 coordinate 46,576,781, forward strand.
CAGTCAAAAATGAAGAAGAAATGAAATCAAGAAGTAGGGTTATTTTGTCAATCATGAAATATAAATATCATTGAGAGTCTCTGTGTATCACTTGCCCTTGTGTTTAAAATGAGTCATTGGTTAGCAAAAAAAAATAAATAAGAAACTGAAACTGGGTCTTTCCCATCAAAAAGGGAGAAAATAGTTCATATGGAAGTAGCTATGTATAGAAAAGAGGACCCTACATGGTCCAAGAAGGCTCATGGTGAACATAACAGATATAGGTGTAGATTTTCAGTGTGACATTGTTTCTATTAGCATGGAGTATTAAATATTATTTCTATAATTTGGAGTAGTAAATATTTGCTTAAATGTATGGTTTCAGACTAAAATAGAAAACAAAGTGAAAACCAGAAAGTAACCATATCTGTTTTCTAGCAGGTTCACACCTTTGAGCTGAAAATTGATACAAATTATAAACAAGGGTGACTCTTACTCTTTGAACCGTGAAGATTATTGGTCAAACAAGTAAATCAGAAATCTTGTTATAAAGAAGGGCTAAGGTTTAGTTACTCTTTAAGTTTAGATTTATACAAACTATGAAAGATGTTCAATGACTCTCCAAGTTCAAAGTTTACATTATCTGTCTATTCTGGGACTCATAGAATGACTGGTTATAGGGACTTGGAATTCTTTCTAGGCAGATAGTTTTACCCTGTCCTGTGGCTAATGCCCTCTCCAGCAGGAGACAGGCCGATGCCATTAAGGAAAATAAATGATGTCAACAAATGTCTTAAGTTGTGCTTTCGAGACTCAGAGTGCTGTAGCTCTCGACGGGACCAGTATTTTCCTTAAAAGTCTTTTTCTTAGATTGAGGAGCATTCAAGGCAATGATGGGAACACCTACAACTGTCGCTCACTGATTTATTTCTTCATGATGCTAACTGTTTATTGAGAGTCTGCAAGCCATGCCCAGGCTCTGTATAAGGAAAGAAAAGGACATTGTGAGAGGAAAATAATAGTAGAAGCATACCAAAGGCACCAGATGCCTGGACAACAGTTTACAAACTGTGTGACGAGAAGAGAAAACCTTTGCATTCTTCCTTATTACAGGACTTGTTTTCAAACAAAATTGCAATAACTATAAATGCTTTTCTGTTGTCTCAGTCTTTCTTGGATTTTAACATTTCATTTTTATGTTCATATTACTCATTTTTCATTTGTTGCTATATTCCGAATTTAGCCCTACCTTGTCTTTGGCACTGATTAATGTATAAAATGTTCTTTTGCTTTTATTTGGTGTCAGATGCCCAGGTCTTCCTTTTCAGAGAATAGATCTAAACTTCATCTGTCAACTTAGCCTGAAGTAGAAGCCACCTTTCATACTGCTTCTGAAATTTATCATTAATGTATGCAAAAGGTTTACTTCTGATAGATTAAGAACCCTGATTCTATGTGCGTCGTAATTTGTTTCTAAAAAGTAGAGTCATTTTAAAAATTGTTAAAACAATTATGAAAACCCAGGATGTGTGTGTTTATCGGTGTATGTGTGTCTGTGTATGTGTGTTGATTATATATATTATTAATTAAATTAATATTAATTAATAAAAATTATATATATATATATGTATAATATATGTATTATATATATATAATTTTTATTTTATGGACATTGGTGATTTGACTGTATGTATGTCTGTGTGATGATGTTGGATCTTCTGGCACAGAAGTTACAAACAGTTGTCAGCTGCAGTGTGGGTACTGAGAATTGAACCCAGGTTCTTTGGAAGAACGGCCATTCTTCTTAACTGCTGAGTCATCTCTCCATCCCCGATTATAGGTATTTTTAGATTATACATTACTATAAATATTACATATTTTTAAAAAGTAGAGAATATAAGAATTTATATTTAACATATATCTAATTTACATATATCTTACAAAAATTATTGAATAAGATATCTCTGGGTGTTCTATACTAATGCTTCAGAGTTTAGACTCTATTTAATTTTGAAGACTTTTCTACAATATTATTTCTCTATTCTTATAAGGCCAAATAGATTTTGGGTTTTTTTTTTTTTTTTTTTTTTTTTTTTTTTTTTTTTTTTTTTTTTTTGTTTTTTTTTTTTTTTTTTTTTTTTTTTTTTTTTTTTTTTTTTTTTTTTGGTTTTTATTTTAATTTAATGTGTAGTAGCTTTAGCTGCTTGGTCAAATAATCCTGCCTCTAGTATATTCACTGGCACAAAGCCTATCACAATTTTATTTAAAAGCTTTTAATAAAGCTTACAAAACCCATTAATTCATGGAGACTCATGAAAGTAAGGCTTAAGGAAACTGAAAAAGGAAAAAAAATAAAATAAAAAGGTTGGTACCCTTTGGATGCCTCTAAGCTTAGTGCTCGGAGTACAGTCATAATGAATAAATTTGGGTAACCAACAATTTTGTAAAAGTATGCCACAAGCATAACGCCTAAAAATATTTTGCTCACACATTTAAGACACTCAGTTCCCAAAGTTATACTTGCATAGTTTTAAAGATACCAAAGTCCTATTGCATCATTCAAACAATAAGGAATCTAATCAGCAATTTTTGATATTGATATTTTGATTGTGTGTCTCATAAAGCATTGTTTTATGTATACTTCAGGTACATAAGGTACATCAGCTCTTCTTGAGAGCTCCTGGCTCCTATCAGTTCCTTCCGTGGCTGGGTATTCTGCAACACCCTTTCCACTTTAAAATGGCTTCATTTCATTTAGGTTTTACTTCACATGGAGCTCAGCTGAGCACGCATCATTCAGTTCAGTTCTGCAGATGTATGCTGAACAACTGCAAAGTGCTGGGAGTATAGAAATTAGCAAGCCTAGTCTTTAGTATTGAAAAGCTACGCTGCTGGGCTGTGGTGGTGCATGCCTTTAATCCCAGCACTTGGGAGGCAGAGGCAGGCAGATTTCTGAGTTCAAGGCCTGGTCTACAGAGTGAGTTCCAGAACAGCCTGGGGGCTATACAGAAAAACCCTGTCTCAAAAAACAAAAACAAAAAAAAAAAAGAAAGAAACAAAGAGAGAAAGAAAGAAAAGCTACATGAAGGGAACAGAGACAGGTGAAGTAGACGCTTTCGATGAAATGTCAGTAGTTGGTGTTGCAGAGGTCATATTGTGTCTAAGTTACATAATAATCAGCAACTAGGAAGGGGCTTGATAAAGAAGGTGTAAGGGATCAGAGGTTCATTAGCTACTACTGAAGCCTTATTAGAAACATAATGTCACCCAGAGCTGGACTCTAAAAGCCACCCTGAAATAGAGAGGCTTGGAACATCTATCTATACGTGGTAAATTAAGGTGCATTAGTTTGTCAGAGAGAAAAGGAGCATTTGGCAATATTTATATCATAGGAAGCATTATAAAATTAGTGTTTTAGCATATACTGTTAATAAATTAGCCATAGGTAATGGTACAAATATGTATTCTCAGTACTCGGTGAGGCAAAGGGAAGAGGATTGCCATATATTCCAGGATATTATGAGATACACAGTAAGTACCAGATGGTCCAGAGTGTCGTAACAAGATTTCTCCTTCAAAACAGTAGAAAAATGCAAAAATATAAGCTTACCTGATGGGGAAAATTGTCAAGTTCTCAGTGTAATGATGTTAGAGAGTGGAACTATCAGGGGATTAAAAGGACAGAGTTAAATGGGTTATCTGGAATTCACAGAGTAAAAGCTGATTTCGGGCCTTTAAATAGGAAGATATAATTTTATAGGGCTTGATTGGAACAGGAGAGATGTGCTGGTAGACTTCTTACATGGGAGAGTTTTTCCATTTGTTTTTAAATTATTTAATTGTTTATTTTAGTGATGAGAAAAGAGCATGGAAAACGTGGAACAAACATGTTTTAAACTCAAAAGAACACCTTTGTAGGCAACAACATCATTCTTCAAACCTTATGTCAACGTGTAAAAGGAGAACTTTTGCAGACTTCTAAAAGCAAGTTAAATACAAGCAAACAGCATTGATCTCATTTCCCCACCCCACACCCCACTTAAAAATGTGTAATAGCATCTGTGTTGCTAAACAGTAAATGAAACACAACAAAGCAGAGTTCAAAAGGCTAAGATGTGTGGTCAAGGAACAGCAGAAGCAGGTGACTGACGTGGAGAGCAGGCTAGCAAAGCATAATGGTTTTAGCTAGCTTTTCAAAAGAAAGATCACAGCCATCAGTTTGGTGACAGAAAATGCATATGATTGCTCTCCCTATCTATTATCTGTACAGACTCTTAGAATGTCAGCTTTAGTTTCTAAATATAAGCTGTTCTTGACAAATCCATCCCAGCACACTTAGGCACCAACTCAAATACATGCTTCGCTTTATATATTACATAATATAATTAGAAAGAAAATTATCAGCTGTGAGATTTGAGAAGTTCAGGAATTAAAAGGATGGAAAACATAAGTTTGCAAACCAGCCCCATCATAAAGGAGCTTATAAAACCTTTGAGCAAACAAGAAATCTGCAGTATTAAAAATTGTAGGAATAAATGAGATAAATGAGTGCCACATGGCCAAAGTCCTTAATGGAGAAAACTGTCAGGAAGAAGATAAAGGTTTTATTCAAATTTCTGGCAAGTCTGGCAGATCCAGAGCATAGTACAGACCTTGGGAGGATTAAGTTAAAAAAAAAATCTCAGGACTCAAGTTTATATAAATCACCAGAAAGAGAGGTCTGGGCTTATTTGAATACATTAGGGTTCAGAGGATCTGACTATTTTCACATTTCTCTTTTGGTTCTCCACTGGCTAATGCACAGGAGAGTAATGTTAGTCTGGAAAGATGAATTTTGTAGCCAGGACAATAGAGATGCTTTCAAAAGAAACATCAGACCCCCACACTCTTTCACTCTTCTTGTAAGAGCAATCTAAATTATAGTGGAAAATCCCACATCTGTAGTATTTGGTGTTTCAAGAAATTCTGTGCAAAGCTCTAAATGCCGTTGGTTGGGATGCAAAACAAGAGTTGTGTTGCTGAGTTGATAGACAGGAATGGTCGCTTCTGGTCTGAAAGAAAAGCTAGAGAAAAATAACATAAAATTTAGCAACTAAATTCTTCCTCAAAATCCTAACCAAAAATCTAGATTTTTACACTCTTTAATTAGTAGTAAATATGATAAAATTTTAAATGGCATTGAGAAGGGGGCAGCTGTGGCAAGAGCCTTTACTTTAACAAACCTCATAAAGTTACAACGGAAGCCTGACAGATATCTTATGAGTATAATGTGTGTGGTATATGGTAGAAAATTCCAGGTGTTACCAAAATATTGCTGTCAGTGCCAACAAAGTGAGTAAGTCAATAGAAGATTAGGGACATAATCCTGTGATATGTAGCAGATACACGAACACAGAGAACTATAAAGAAGTACAAGAACTTGCCTTATTTAGAGTTTTGTACATGTTTCTCTGAAAAATGAAATGATTGAGGATCATATTTTTGTGTATCATAAAACAATGCACCACAACTGAGATCTCTCTCTAAAGCCTCCGTAACTACCGACTTCTCTATAGTCCACTGCTGCCTTTAGCCAGTGATAATTTCTTTTTCAAAATGTGCTTCCATTTGTGCAATTCAATATTCCTGCAAAGCTGAGCCATTGTCACACATTAATGCTTGATCTATTCTCTACAGTATGCCGATAGACTCTCTTCTCCAGGACGAGAACATCCCTACGGTGTATAATAACTGAGAGCAGGTCATTCATGTGTGGAATTGAAGGAGATTGACGATGGCAAATACAATTGGATTTAAAATGAAAATGTTCACATGGTGCTTTTTAAGGTCTAATTGCTGCTAAGATGATGCTATCCAGTGTATTTTTAGGTACTATCCTCTAGCACCAACCAAGATATATAGGTTTTAATATCAGCAATACGCTGAAGTGGAGAAATCACCACCATCTCCTTTGCCCTCGCCCAAGGTGTTTGTAGAATTTGAAAGCACATTTTTGTACTTAGCCTCACAGTGACCCTGCAAGGGAAGGACCTGTGGACATCGAAAAGTCAGTCATAAAACGGAAGGAAAGCTGGTGAAAAAAGAGCAGCTATTATTTTTCTTTAGCTTCAGAAGCTTCAAGAGTAACATTTGGCTCAACACAGGCTGGTGATAACTATAGTAAACTCAGACTGCGGCCTAAGTATACTCATGGGATGAATCTAATTCAAAATACTTCCTTCAGCCAATGAGTTAAGTGCAGGCTTCAATGCTCACGTGCGTGCTTAAGACATAGTGGAACCTGTGGAGAAATATTACAGTTGGTCCCTCTCTCAGCAAGCACACACTTCATTACATTATATATAATGTGGAGATAGCCCTCACCATCAGCATTCTGGCTTTATCATATGCTTGTGTTGCACTGAAGGAGTCTCACAGGGAATACATTTCACAGGCATTCAGAATCATAGTATTCCATAGGCTACAACGTAATGACTGAAAAGCAAATGGTATGATTTTGTCCCTGAGAATGGAGAGTGTTTCTGGATAAGCAACTGTTCCTCATTTGTCCTAAGAGCCTTCTTTGTTCTTGTTGTATTTTTGGCTGTGAGGGATTTGGTTTTTTAATTCAAATAAACTATCACTTAAGACAGTTCAATAATCTTGGAGATAGAAATTGGAGTCATCGTTTTGGTAAGGTGGTGACTGTAACATGAAATTGTCATAATAATTTCCAGTGCAGATGGGGAAGAGGCTTAGAAAAGAAGACCCTCCTAAAGGTTTTCTGTGGTGCCCTTCAAACAGCCAAAGGTCAGTGTCACCAAACCTAAGGAGCAAAGACCAAATAAAGAGGGCAACCCACCAAAATCAGACTTACCTTTCAGCAGACCTTGAGGAAGAAATTCAAATTTAATTACTCTATTCAGAATGGGGAGGGAAATACAGGTAGAGGGACAAGGAAGGAAGACAAGAAGAAAAAGCAATTCTCAAATTAGTTACTATCTCTGGTGGCAGAAATTCAGTCTTGAAGAAAAAAAAAGACATCTGAAAGTAATGAGTAGAAAATAGTGCTCCAAGCACTATTGGTTATTATTGTGATTAGTTATTACTGTGATTCAATAACCAAAATGCCCAAGAGAACAATTTTAAGAAAGAATTTTTATTTTAGATTGTGGTCTCAAAGGGTTCAGTTCACAACTTGAATCTCTATAAATGGAAGGTCAAAGTAGAAACATATGACAGATGAATTTCTTCATAGCAGCAGAAGAAACAAACAAACAAACAAATAAAAGATAAAGGGAATCCAGAATACAGGAAGGGGCCACGGTAAGATGAAAGCCCCTAGAACTGGTGCAATAACCTACTTATTTCGCCACCTCCCAGTAATGTTGAATCATGAGGTGAGATTCTTTATATAAAATTGTCTCGACAATCATTAACATTGAGTGTCCCCAGACGTCAGCTTCACTAATCTAACTGTTTCTCAGTCCAGTGAAGTTAACAGTTAAGATTAACCATTCCTAAAAGCAAAAGGGTTGTGTAGGCTGTATGAGACTCTCCTTGTTTTTGATGGAAACTCTTTCTGGAACATGTGTATGGGAAGTCACAGAGAAGCTGTTGCAAACCACCGTGGGCATTGCTTCAATTCTCTCAAGCCTTCTAATCTACTTCATCCTGTCATTGGGAGTTTAATATAATTTCTTCTCAAAATCAAAAATGCTGACAGTTATAGAAACAGGACTGCTACTGAGATAGGCTGAAGTCTTAAATATTTATTTTCTTTCTCCTGTGAAGTATATTCTGTACTGTATTGTTCACTGGACAGTATTTCTAATAACCTGAACTTCATGCACAAAAGGCTGTGGTTACTGCAATTTGAGTTGTCAGTAGGCATTTGATTGCCTTAACTGAGTCCTGAGCTATAAGCACCATCTTTGGAGTTCACATTACCTGGTGGTATATATACCTTCTTATGATAATCAGTTTTAGTTACTCCCTGTAGTATAATAAATCTTTTTTTCATACAGCTCTTCTGAATGAAAAAAATACAAAATGACTATTTGATAGATAGAAATTTTGCTTTTGTGAATTCCCTTTTGTGTCTTCTGAAAGCAATACTTCTTCCTGGAAAGAAGAAATGAGTTCCATGCGTGAGGGTAAGGCATTGGGTATGACAGTGAATGCAGCCAATTCTACTTACTTTGTTCCAAAAGGTATATGTTTTATATGTTTTTTAAAATTTATTCATATGACATCCAAATATCAGTTCCTCCCTGTACACCCTCACGCAGATAGTCAACCCAATTATCCATTTACTTCTCTTTTGAAAGTTTGAAGCCCCCCTGCCAGGTATCACCCTACACTGGGACATCAACTGACTGCAGGACTGGACATATCCTCTCCCACTGAGGCCAGACAAGGCTGACCAGTTAGGGGGTACAGGACTCACAGGCAGGCAACTGATTCAGGATCAGCCCCTATTCTAATTGTTGGGAAACCTACATGAAGACCAAGCTGCACATCTGTTACATAAGTGCAGGCCTCTGTCCAGCTAATGCTTGCTCTTTGGTTGGTAGTTCAGTCTATGGGAGACTCCAAATGTCCAAGTTAATTGACTCTGTTGGTCTTCCTATGGAGTCTCTGTCCTCTTTGCGCCCCTCAATCCAAGTTTCTAAGCTTTATGTAATGTTTGGGTGTGGATTTCTACATCTGTTTTTATTGCTCGCTGATTGGAATCTCTCAGAGAACCTTTTTGCTAGGCACCTGTCTGAAAGCATAAACATCATTTAATAGTGTCAGAGACTGGTCCTTGCCCATGGAATGAGTCTCAATTTGGGCCAGTCATTGGTTGGCCATTTCCTCCTCCATCTCTATTTTCTTTGCTTCTGAAGATCATGTAGGCAGGATACATTTTGGGTAGAAGGTTTGTGGGTGACTTGTCCGTATACCTCCACTAGGAGTCCTACCTAGCTACATGAAGAGGTTACTTCAGGGTCCAGATCCCCCAATTTAGGAGTCTCAGCTAGAGTCACCCCCATACACACCCTGGTGTCTCCCTATGTCCCAGATCACTGGCACAACTTAGAGATGCCTCCATTTCAATTCTCTCTTCCCTGTTCTTTCTACATCTGATTACCCCAACCCTGCCCTCCTTCCCATCCCCACCCCACCCAGTTCCTTCTCTCTGTCTACCACATATATCTATTTTATTTCTCCTCTGAGAAAAAAAGATTCAACCAGCCTCCCTAGAATCCTTCTTGTTAGTTGGTTTCTCTGGGTCTGTGATTTGTATCATGGTTATCCTATATTTTATGACTGTTATCTACTTATAAGTGAGTACATACCATGCATGGCCTTTTGGGTCTGGGTTACATCACTTTGGTTGATATTTTCTAGTTCTACCTATTTGTTTGCAAATTTCACAATGTCACTGTTTTTCATAGCTGAGTAGTATTCCAGTGTGCAAATGAACCACAATTTGTTTATCTGTTCTTCAGTGGAGGGACATCTAGGTTATTTCCAGTTCCTGGCTATTAAAAATAAGACTGCTATTAACATAGTTGAGCAAGTGTCCTGCTGAATGGTGGAACATTTTTTGGGGGGAGGTTATTCCCAGAAGTGCTATAGCTGGGTCTTAAGGTAGAACTATTCTCAATTTTCAGAGAAACCAACAAATGGTTTCCAGTGATTGTACAAGTTCGCACTCCTACCAGCAACGAGCTTTGTTTCCCTTGCTCCACATCCTCACCAGCATGTGCTGTCTTTGAATTTTTGATCTTATCCATTCTGAGGGGTGTAAAGTGGTATCTCGGAGTCATTTTTATTTGCATGACTAAGAATATTGACCGTTTCTTTAAGTGTTTTTTTAGCCATTGGATATTCCTCTGTTGATAACCCTCTGTTTAACTCTGTACCCCATTTTAATTGGATTATTTGGGTTGTTGGTGTAACTTCTTGAGTTCTTTATATATTTGGATATTAGCCTGCTGTCAGATGTCAGGTTGGTGAAGATACTTTCCCAATCTGTAGACTGTCTTTTTTCCTACTGACAGAGTTCTTTGCCTTACAAAGGATTTTTGGTATCATGAGATCCTATTTATTAGTTGTTGATCTTAGAGCCTGAGCCAGTGGTGTTCTGTTCAGGAAGTTGTTTCCTCTACCAATGAGTTTAAGGCTATTTCTCACTTTCTTTTCTATTAGATTTAGTGCATCTGGTTTTATGTTGAGGCCTCTGATCCACTTGTATTTGAGTTTTGTGCATGATAATGAATATAGATCTGTTTGCATTCTTTTATATGCAGACATACAATTAGGTCAACAGCATTTGTTGAGACCATACATACAGCAAGAGTCATAAAAGAGACTAAGAAAATTATTTCATCCAAATTCATCTTAATATGGGTAGCAACTTTATGAAAGCTGAATCAGGGAGTTCTTTTCTCAGTCATCCCTCTACCTCCTGTTTCATCTTGTGCTTCTTAAAAGGAATCAGAGCTGGAAGAGGGAGCAGGAGAAAGCAATGGATGGAATCTGAGGTGTCTGAACTGAGGGTTTTCTGACATTTTCTCAACAAACTAAGTAATATGATTACTTTCACTACTATTGCCAATGGCTCATAAATCTATCACTGTGTTGTTCTGATTATGCTATTTACATGACCATGGGATGAAAGTCACGTCTTTTCTGTTTGCCAGTGAATGCTCTTGTAATTTGAAAATGAAAATTCTCCTACAGGTGTTGAGAATGAACTTTGGTCCCAAGTTGGTACACTCTTTTGAAAGATCCTAAAACATTCAGGAAGTGAAACCTTGCTGGAGGAAGTGGGTTACTAAAGGTGGTTCTTAAGATTTTAGTCTGAAGTCACCGCCTTCTTGCTCTTGACTTCTTGACTACTGATGCAATGTGACTAGCTGCCTCTTTCCTGTTCTGCTCCTATCTTTCAGGCCATGATGTCCTGTATTTCTTCTGAAACTATAAGTCAAAAGAAAACCTTTCCTCCTTAAATTGCTTTAGTCAAAGCAATGGGAAATATAACTGATAAAGATGACTGTACGGTATCTGGGAATAAAGCTATATTATAATTTCCACTTCTTTGTACTGTTCTGTCTTGCACAATGTTCCCTGGCCTTGGGGTGGGGGTTTTCTTGCTTTATCGTCCACAATACCCATCAATAGTCAATAGTCAATCAATAGTCAATGCTTCAGATTCTTCTTGTTGTTGTGATTAGAAAGAAAGCAAAGCAAAACCAAACAAAACTCTGTGAAAAGCAACTGAGGAGATGGGAGTATTTATTTGGTTTATATTTTCAGGTCATAATTCATCACCGAAAAAAATCAAGACAGGAACATCAGAAATGCACTGCTTGATGGTGTTCTCTCTGTCACATTTACTGTTTCCTGCTTACCTCATTTTCTTCTATAGCCAAAGACCATGTGCCCAGTTATGGTACCATCAATGGTGAGCTGTTACCTCAGTGAATAATCAACTAAATTTACAACAGAAACACTCACAGGTCAGTCTGATTTAAAAGAACCTCTCAGTTGAAGTTTTACTCTCGGAGAAGTCTAGGCTGTGTTAAATTTACAGTTACAGATGATTGGAACAGTCACTTGTTCCATTTACAACCCCTGACTATTAAAGTCTCCTTTCTTGTCAAGGGCCAGTAGCATCTGTAGTCTATTTGCATAAGCTCAAACCTTGAGAATGCACATTGACAACCAGCCAACAAAGCAATCGCACTTGTTTTACCTACTGACAGTTGTGACCTCTTCTGCCACAGATTTTTGCTTTGTCTTACAATAACAGATCTTCATTCTTTCCAAGGAGTAGGGTTTAGGTAAGATAATGTCACCATTATTAAATTCTAGCCTCATATCACCTCAGCCTTTGCGTTCTCTATAGAATAAATTTAGAAAAAAATAAACATAATATAGTGTAAAAGACAACAAGAATATATAATAAAGTCGAGAATTCCTAAGAGGTGAGAATAGTCAATGGCCAACTGGACCCTTATGTTCAGCCTACTCTCTAGGGGTGAGAGTAGAAAGTGGCCAGGGGGACCAGTGCTCTGACCTAAGTACTTAGGCAGACTTGATACTAATTCTTAAGAGTTTTTGGGTCAGCCAAATGTTCTGGTTTTGATGGTGGGAGGCATGCAGCCTTGCTCTCTGTCCTCAGAGCAGACTGCTTCATTGCACAGCAAAGATGTACTTGTAGCATCTCTGAGGCAGCTTAGAAGCATTTGAGAAGACCTCAGACTGGAGTTCAAGCTTACCACCCAGAGAGTTGTCTGGGTTGGCCTGGGGGTAAGGGGCAGCTGTGTCTTAGCTTATGCCATGAACTCCAAAATTATGTGCACCGATTCAGCATGTATTTTTTTCCTAGTCCCAAATATGTGAGGCTTGGTGAAAAAACCATACATCTCTGCTAAGAAACCAGTTTTCCCCTCCTTCTAATCTTAAAGGAGCAGTGCATATTGTCCATTTGGGAATCTAAAATCATTTATTTATATTTTTAAAGTAGGTTTTTGCCCCATGTTGGGAGCTAATTTGTTGTAGTAATCGAGACCCAAGGTTTCTACACCACCTTACCTATATAAGTTCCTGAATGAAAGACACACACAACCTTTATATTTATAAGCCTTTTATAATACAAAAGCTGGTCAGCTGCCTACCCTTTATGCTGTCAGATTATACTTTCCTATCGATTACTCTGGGTTATTACTTACTATATTTCATCTTGGTTGCTCTTAACTCCAATTGTCTAGCCCACAGGACCACATTTTCTTTACTGCCAACCTGTGGAGGCAGGCTTTTCTTTTCTCCTGCTATTCTCTTTTTCCCCTCCTAGTTCTCATCCAACCCTAAGTTCTTCAGACTTAAAAATATACTTATATCCCCTTTCTCTTTATATTCATTAAATTAATATCCTTTTCCAAATTTAATTTCAATTCAACTCCCTATGTCTCTTCTGCCCAACTATTGGACAAAGAGAGAGAGAGAGATTTAAATATTTAGGTATACATAAATGTAGATGTACAGAGAGACAGACAGAGAGAGAGAAAGAGAGAGAGAGAGAGAGAGAGAGAGAGAGAGAGAGAGAGAGAGAGAGAGAAAGAGGAATGTCCACAATTAACTGGGTTCTTTGAATGTGGGCGTCACAGGAATATTGTGACTGTTTAACCTTGCATATGACATATATGCCTGAAAATAGGCTTACAAAATAACTGGAAGGGAGTTGAATTGAAATTAAATTTGGGAAAGGATATTAATTTAATGTATATAAAGAGAAAGGGAATGTAAGTATATTTATCCACAGAGATATTAGTCTCCCAAACAGGAAGAAATAAATGGGAATGAAGCATGCCAATTCTATCATATGGAAGTGAGTTCTTGGAATGTAGGCTGTATGGGAATATTGGGACTGCTTAACCTAACATGTAACACTTAATGTTGGCCTGAAAATAGGCTCATCAAGTAAATAGAAGGGAATTTAATTGAAGATAGGGAGTGGAGCCACTCTTGTTCATATCAGATCTCTGAAATTCCTAGACTGAGTTCATTTAACCTTGCCAGTTCTTATGCCTGATAGTAGCATGGTTCCACGTGCCCTATGGTGTCGACCATGGCAAGAACATGTAGTAAGAACCCTATTTGGGAAGATCAGTAAGCAGACAGCAAAGAATGCAGGTGGTCAATTTCCCCCTTTTATTCACTTTGAGATCCAAGCTCACACTGTGCTTCCTACAGTCAGGATAGATATCTTCTTATATGTATCTCTGTGAAAATACCCTCACAGTCTCATCTAGAGTGATATCTCCTAGGTGACTCCAAATTTAGTAAAATTTACGAGATTGTACTAAATAAATAACCATCACAAAGTACTTAATAGAGTAATCTATTATAAGTCCTTTAAAGACACAAATATATTCTAACAAAGACTGGAAATTTATCACAATAGTGAAGACTGTGACTACATGGTTTTAATTGTCTTCTCTCAATAATATTCTGAGTGTGTGTATTTTTCATGTAGGTATATGTAATCACATCAGATAAATACCCGCTCATGGAATACTGATCATAGGATGATGAGAAACACATATTGTGTCAAAATTGATATTTTTCGAGGTTGTCTAAGTTTTCAATCCAGCTCTGTAAGATGGGGGCAATAATTACCATAATTTTATCAATGTCATTACTTATTTTTAAAGAATCTTGTGAATTTGATAGGCACTTCTTCTTTGTAAAATGATACTGTGCAGTTCTCTTATTAACAGTGAAACTGAGTTTAATTTATATTTAAGTAATTTTATTATGAACTCTAATTTAATGACATTGGATACATTTACCCTGAGTCGTTGATCTTTATATACTGAATAACAGAATAATTTTTATCTTATGTTATTTAGGATTTATATGATTGTATTAACTGCTTTACAACCCCAGATTTTTTGCTGAATCTATTTTGGTGTTTTTATTATTTCATAAATTTGAAATTTATTTTATGTGATAAAACTTAGTAATCTTTGTATTCTAAAACCTTGTTTATTTTATATTATGCTATTTATTAAAACACTAAAAATTATTGCAGTAAATGTATTTGTAATTTTAATATAGTGTTTTATTTTATATCAGAATGTTAAATGCTTATAAAAGTTGTATCCATTGTACCTAATATATCTCCTACAAATAGGGATATAGCAGCTTATTTCTTAAACACAATTATGAAATGATGTTCAATTATTACATACTTGTGTTTAAGAAATAAGCTGCTTGGCTTAATCATATCACAATAATCTTTACTATGCTTCAGTATTCCAGATAGCAAAGTTTAATTCTGAATTTTAAAATATTATACATGTGGAAGATCCATATTACTGAAATTATTTTATTTTAAAAAGCTGGAATGAAGAAAGAAATTATGTTATGTTCATACTAGGGAACCCATACATATTTTTTTATTTGTCTTGAGAACAAAGACTTGAAAAGGTTACCTTTGTTAAAGTAAAGGAACAGTTTTGGTTTAAGAAAGTCCTTGGGACTGCTTTGGACATCAGTGGTGATGCCTAACAGAGACCATTTAGAAGAATATGGTGGCTATTTTTTATTATCTTTTTCAAGGACTTGTCTGCAAACTCTTCCTTTAAAGGGAACTAAATATTCAAAAATTCCTCCTTTTTGGAAGAAAAGATCCAGGTAGTTTCTTACTATTTTGTTTGTTCCTATTGTTTTGTTTTGTTCATTTGTTTTGAAGTGGTGACTGTTGTATGTGAATGTTATTTCCTTATTGTATGAGAAGTATTTTAAAATGTTCCTGGGTCATCAAATTTTTATTTTGCTTGAAATTTTCAAATGTCATTTGGATTTTTATATTTATTCATATAGTTTTTCAAATCCTGCTTGTTTCAAACTTGCCTATTTTGATGGAGGGTATTCATAGTTCATACTTATTTCAACTTTGGTAAGATAAACATTCTGTATTTCATTCTTTTATTAGGTAAAAATAAACCACTGTGAATTATGGAAAATAGGCATAGTGTAAGGAGTCTGCTTTACAAGATGCAGTGAACTGGCCAAGAAATTAACAGGAAGCTGATTGTTTTGCTCCTGTGTGAGATGTGCATTTTTGTGAGATAATAGGATTGCCTGGCATTGGGCAAAGCTGGGGACCATACACACGCAGGATAACCAACCATGATGTTCAAGCACAGCTTGAAAACCCATTGTATTCCCCACCATCTCCAATCTCAAGAGATATGGGCCATGAAGAGTAGCTGTCATCTCATCAAAGGACAGAAATGCTGAAAGAGATGATGGGAAAGATTGAGAGTTGTTCTGGACCTGGCTAGTTCTCAGAGTATCAAGAAACTTGTGTATGCATGTGTGCCTTAAAGCACAAAGGGTGTATATTGTGTCACAACTTCTGCTTCTCATAGTCTTCTTTGTTTCTTGTTCTTTTGGCACAATTGAGAACCACACATGGAAACCACACATGGAAATATAATTTTAAGTTAACTAAATAAGCTTGGTAGAGACAATGTAGTTGCTACTATGTCTAAGTGTTATCCACCTATGCATCTTTCATCTAAATATTTCTATATTTTCAACAAAAACAAAGGTAAAATCTGGAGTCAGTCTAATATAATTTAACTACCATTCGTGCAAAGGCAAACACTGACCCCCCCATCCAAAGCCTGATCTGCAAATTATTACCACATTTTATTCATCCTTAGGTGATTTCTGTTCTATTTGAGTCATAATCTTTTTGATATTCAGCAAAGAAAATCTTGCCGTAAAGGTTAAATAATCTCACCACAAATTACTTTAGATAGTAGGGGCATAGATTATGGGAAATGGGAAAGGAAAGCCCTTGATATAATGCATGCAAATGTTTTATATCAAAGTAAGATAGCAATATCTCTGGCTCTAGTCCTCATTTTTATAATGAATCAAAATGTCCTAGGTGACATTTAAGAGTTCTGGCTTCAAAGGTTCATTTTTATTTCTCTTCCTTTAAGAATCAGTCAAGTACCCAAGATTCTGTGCTCTGTCAGACACTTTAAATCTTCATTCCCTAGGACTGAATATTGCAGCATTTCATAGAGTTTGTTGCACTTTAAAATTGACTGTTATCAATAGATATAGGAGTACAAAAAACTCTAAAATATTACACATAATAGCACAGAAGTTCATTTGAATTAAAAAATTTTCATGTAAGACTTTTAGATTATCTACTGACTATAGGTAAAGGACATTGAACATAATTAACCACCTCAGGAAGTATTCTGGACATCTTAAATGCAAATGATTCATGAGTAACATCCTGAAATTTTGTGTTGTGCCAGCTATCCTACCCAGAATCATCCTGTGTCCAGCATATGCAGGCTGTTACCAAATTAACTGAACTTGTTATCACAGTGTTTGTGTTTAATTAGCCCCTCTGTGATAATTTAACATTACATCATAATGGGTATGTTAGAAAACTCTTCTCATCTTACCATGTAGGCATATGGATTATGTCATACCAGGAG
Organism: Rhabdomys pumilio; assembly: GCA_030674055.1. NCBI lineage: Eukaryota > Metazoa > Chordata > Mammalia > Rodentia > Muridae > Rhabdomys > Rhabdomys pumilio. Next base: position 46,593,769 of record JANHMN010000006.1, read on the forward strand.
AAGAAAGAAAATACTAGTAGTTCTTAGAAGAAGAAGAAAAACTTGGAAAAAGAGGGAGAGAAGAAGGAGAAGGCCAGGAGAAAAAGAGAGAAAGGGAAGGGAAAGGGAGGTGTGGGAAGAGGAAGAGGAATAGGAGGAGGAGGAGGAAGAGGAAGAGGTAGAGGAATAGGAGGAGGAGGAGGAAGAGGAGGAGGAGGAGGAGGAGGAGGAAGAGAAGGAGGAGGAGGAAGAGGAAGAGAAGGAGGAGGAGGAAGAGGAAGAGAAGGAGGAGGAGGAAGAGGAAGAGAAGGAGGAGGAGGAGGAGGAGGAGGAATACGAACGCCAATTACAAAGATGACAACGACGACCATGAGGACGACGACGAGAAGTGAGCTCAGTACAGCATAATCTTTTGAGAGTAGGAAAAAAAAATCCAGAGTGTCCAGAGTTACACATTTTAGTTGATTACTAGAATTTAAACTCACCTTTTGTTATTAATCTCTTATCAGGAATGATTTGTAAATTAAACTTTATCATAATTATGAAGGTACAAGTAAAACAATTACTATTTGTGATTTTATGCATCTCTTACACGTTTTGAGGTGCAGTGCAGCTTCTGATGAGACAGGGTTGTGCATCACTCTTGCTCATACACATATTCTGGAAGTGCAGTTTCTTCTGTGTAATGGATATAATTTCTCCTGGTCATTAAATTTATCTTTCTGCTTGTGGTTACACTAGCTTACAGAGTCTGCTATACACAGTGTCCACATCCCAGATCCTACTGATTCTAATTACAGAAGACAGTATATCCCTTAAGGATGGAGATTATTAAACTTTATGAGTAATTCTGGTAGAGGCAGAGAAAAATAACATTACGATCATTATTGGATACTACAGAGGCATGGAAATAATTCCAGCATCCCCTCTTCACCTCAGAATTACAGGTTTGTTCCAGTCCTTCAAGCTGTTGCAGTCAATATGATACCATCTTTGGGTCTTCAGAAGTAATTATTCTAATCAGATGGTGGTTGGCTTCTACCACAACTTTGGGGTTACTACTGAACCATTGTATTTTTTTAGGCATGTCACCATTGTAGATCTCAAGGTTTCTAGATTGATAGATGTTCACCTTTTCCCTTTGGAATCAGGCAGAGTAGCTCCCAGTGACAGTAATAATAGTCAGTAGGGAGGAAGAGTCTATACAGGAACCAGTTCAATGTCTACAGGTTCAATGAGTTATGCAGGTTTATGTGGGAAGTTCTTAAACTTATATATTACAGTTTCTGATTATATGTTTTTCTGAGATTTGTGTGGGGAGGAATGAATGTGGTAATGTCCGAGTCCATTTGTGTTTCTTATGTTTTTTTCTCTGACTCTTTTTTTCTGTTTTTGTTTTGTTCTATTTTAGATTGTATTCATTTATTTTATCTCACGTATTTCTAGTAGTAGTAGTAGTGATATTATTATATACCTGTTTGTTTTCTAATGGGAGAGAGCAAGAAAGAATGTAAATTTGGGTGGATGCATAAGAACGGAAGATCTGGAAGAAGTAGAGAGAGGAAAGATGGTAATCAAAATATATTACATTTTATTAAAAGAGTTTACTTTCCAAAAATCAATGTTGTGAGAAACAAGACAATTATTTAAAATAATTGTCATCATATGAGTTTTACATGGTGGTCTAACAGAACACTAAACCTTCTCATCTGTGACAAGAACATTCCAGATAATGAATGTCAAGAAGCCTAGTTGGTATCCCTACATCATGCTGTATACTATGGAGCAGAAGTTATCTCTGCCATTGTCAGATGGTGCAGTGAAAACTACCTAAAGATGGAATTCATGTTGTGTGTGTGTGTTCATCATATGTGTGAGTGTAGGTGTGAATATAAATGAAATATGTATAGTGGTCAGAAGACCAGCTTGGATGTTCACAATGTAGTCTTGACATATCTTTTCTTTTGGATTTTTTTTTGTTTTATTTATATTTTACTTTACATGTAAACATTTACCCAGGACATTCAAATGGGACACAAGTCTTCCCAGTCACTGTCCATTCAGAGAAATTCATTCGAGGTCTTGTTATAAGTTCTCATTGAGAACACCTTTTCACATCCATTGAGCCAAACAATTAGCTGCTTCCTCTGTATTTCTGCATCGCCATATCTTTGGTAACCTTTCCTTTCAAGCAAGGCAACAAAGGCATGTTTCATTTTCTGTTTCTGTTTTGTTTTTTTTAATGCAGCTTCCAGGAAGTATTTTCCTCCCAAACCATCCTTCATAGTCACATTAAATTGAGACTAAAATGCTATTACCACCCACTTTAAAGTCCTGCTGGTATTAGAGAAAAATTACATATAAACTAGATATACAGTATTTCTTCTTCAGTTTTTTAGTCAGAGAAAAGCCCTTATTTATATACATGATACATACTGAGATAGATCATGCACTTAGACAAAATTAAGGACCCTGAGCATTTGAGCCATGTGTCCACAGAATTTATTAATGCTTCCAGAACCCATTAAAGCATGATTACATACATGTCACACACATTGTCAAAGACAGGCTAGACTAACCATGGTCATTCTGTGCTGTTGAATGTTTCCTTCCCTGTAAGTTCTCTTACTTAGATTATGCTGGAAGTCATGTCGTCTGATGAGCTTGTTTGTGTTTCAGAGTGTAAATAAGGCTTGCAATTCCATTGTTCTCCATTCCAAAGCAAACAAATACTTCAGTATGAAGTATGAAAATGACAATATTTTGAAGCACCCTTGAAATAATTAAAAATTCTAACTGTTCCTAGGAGGGTAATTTGTTTTCTTTGGATCATAATAATTTCATTTTATGCTTAAGGTAAATATTGTGGTCATATGCAGGGGTTAGAGACAAAGGGTTGAACTGTTGGGTCATTTGAAATTGATTAAAACTACTGACTCCTATGAAAATCCTCTTTGCTGATGCTTTTGTATTTCTTTGAAAACACCAAATTCAAAGCCACTTTTGGCTCTATCTCCTAGGAAATTTCTTCTGCCTCAGCTCCAGCTTTTTCCTTTGTGGTTAAGACTCTGATGAGGTTGCATCCATATAGACTGTATGGTGCCAGCGTTTCATTTGACTTCCCTTTTCAGATATTACTATGAATGGTTATTTTTCTGCTATTTACTTCTTCTGTATCTGTTTCAGCTATATCTCCTTCTTGACTTCTCTTTCTCTCTGGGCTATAGTTTGCTCACAGAGGACAAACATAGCATATTATCAGTCAGCCCTCTTGACCCAGATGTGTGTAGACAGATAATCTGCAACATGTGGATAGATATCAATTGAGATTCTTTCTATAACACATGAGAATGTTATATTTAGGATTGTAGTGATGCTTCAATAATTTGCAGACTTGAAACCAAACGCAAACTCTAAAATCTGCACATATAAATTAGGCACATGAACTCAAGAACACAGCTACTACATAAAGTCTTCTTCAAACATTTTATTTATTTCTATATATTTTTCATCTATGTCTGTATTCATATGTACATTTGTGTTAAATATTAAATAATATTTCCCTTGACATTATAGGCATCAGAGGCTGTTTTTGAAACTTTGAGGTCCCTGATATATTTAATGTACTTATTTTCAAGCCTGATACTAAAAAAATGTTGTATCTGAAAATGTCACCCGTGTTCATCTAAAGAATAATTGCTGAAATTAAGTACATTCCTTTATTTCTTATGTTTTCTATCCTGTCAAAACTCTGAAAGAAATTGAAGAAAGACATAGCATCAAGTGCACAAATTCATAGAGAGCTGTAGAACTGGAAGTAGAGAAAATATCAGTTTCTGCTCAAACCAGTGATAAGAATTTAGTGATTGATTTAAAGCTCATTTATGCTGTCTGAGCCAAGAAGTTCTGAGACTCATCAAAAAATTGTAAACTCTAAGAGAATTGGAGTGTAAAATCTCAAGCTTTTACTTGTTCTGAGTTAGGGTTTCCATGAGTATTGGAGACTTTTATGCTGGAGTCACCTAGATTTCCTCCCATGATTCTTCTCTTGCTTCCATGGTGCTCCTAAACCTTAAAGTCATAAACAAAGACAATTTGCTTCCAAATATGAATATAAAATTTTACCTATCGTACAAGTAATCTCTTACAACATACAACCATATGATACCAGCACACCACGTTCCTGAGTTCATCTTAATTCTCATGAATTGCTTCTCACTGTAATATTTGTTTAGTGATGGCAAGGCAGACACTTCCTAGCTTACATAGAACATGGAGCTCCAGTGGTCTGAATGGCTCCATGTGTGGACTGTAGTGTTCATAACTTTACAATATGTTTCCTTTGGCTCCATTTCTTTGTTATCTGGAATATTGCAGCATCTGTCAAGACAAAGAAATGCCTTCCCTTCCAATGTAGGAAACATGGACATAGCCACCCCCAGCAGAAATTCCTGCCATTTTCACACTGTCCTAATTAAAATCTAATTAAGAAATTAGATTTTCTTAATTTTGATAACATGATTAGAATTAAACATTAATAATCAAACTTTGTCTGTAAGTCAAAAATTGCTTAGATTTATCTAATAAGCAATCAAAAAGAAGCCTTGTGGACAGAAGATGATAAAGAATATTCTGCTTGGTTTCATATGTTTTCCTTTTTATTAAGAGATTATGCTTTTCAATTTGAATTAACCAAAAAATTATGATTGTGTAAGGATAAGCTTTAGGTTCTAAGAAGCTTTTCACAGCATTCTGTATCAGAGATAAAAAAAATTTCAAGGTTCAGATGAATATTCCATCAGCATGTTATTCTCTAAATATCAGTACAAGTCTGGGAACTAAACTCAAGTTAACCATTCCCTATGAGTAAAATACTGTACTGGAGAAGAGTTTTTTCCTTTCCTTAAGGCACAGGCATTGCTGTTCATATCCATTATGCCGCTGGTATATTAGATGATGCCAAACAAACTCTACTGAATATTTGGAGCACTAGAACTCAGTGCCTTCATCTGTTCATCACTTTGAAGAAACTTGACTCTTTGAAAAACAAAACTATTGCAAGAGTTGACACACACACATACACACACACACACACACACACACACACACACACACCACACACACACACACACACAAGGCGTCTATACTTGGTCTTCCTTCTTCATGAGCTTCATGTGGTCTGTTAGTTGAATCTTGGCTATTTCAAGCTTTTGGGCTAATATCCGCATATCAGTGAGTAAATACCATGTGAATTCTTTTGTGATTGGGTTAGCTCACTCAGAATGATATTTTCTAGTTTCATCCATTTATCTAAGAATTTCTCAAATTCATTATTTTTAAATTCATTATTTTTAATAGCTGAGTAGTACTCCATTGTGTAAATGTACCACATTTTATGTATTCATTCCTCTGTTGAAGGACATCTGAGTTCTTTCCAGCTTCTGGCTATTATAAATAAGGCTGCTATGAACATAGTGGAGCATATGTCTTTGTTACATGTTGGAGCATCTTCTGGGTATATGCCCAGGAGTGATATAGCTGGGTCCTCAGGTAATGCTATGTCCAATTTTCTGAGGAACTGCCAGACTGATTTCCAGAGTGGTTGTACCAGCTTGCAATCCCACCAACAATGGAGGAGTGTTCCTCTTTCTCCACATTTTCCCCAGGATCTACCATCACTTGAATTTTTTTATCTTAGCCATTCTGACTGGTGTGAGGTGGTATCTCAGGGTTGTTTTGATTTGCATTTCCCTGATGACTAAGTATGTTGAGCATTCTTTAAGGTGCTTCTTGGCCATTCGAATTTCCTCAGTTGAGAATTCTTTGTTTAGCTCTGTACACCATTATTAATAGGGTTAATTGGTTGTCTGGAGTCTAATCTCTTGAATTCTTTGTATATATTAGATATTAGCCCTCTGTTGGATCTAGGATTGGTAATGATCTTTTCCCAATATGTTGGTTGCTGTTTTGTCTTATTGACAGTGTCTTTTGCCTTATAGAAGCTTTGCAATTTTATGAAGTCCTAGCCAGAGCAATTACACAACAAAAGGAAGTCAAAGGGATACAAATAGGAAAGGAAGAAGTCAAAATTTCACTATTTGCAGATGATATGGTAGTATACTTAAGTGACTCTAAAACTTCCATCAGAGAACTCCTAAACCTGACAAACAAATTCAGCAAAGTGGCTGGATATAAAATCAACTCAAACAAATCAGTAGCCTTTCTATACTCAAAAGATAAACAGGCTGAAAAAGAAATTAGTGAAATGACACCCTTCACAATAGTAACAAATAATATAAAATATCTTGGAGTGAATCTAACCAAGCAAGTGAAAGATCTGTATGACAAGAATTTCAAGTCTCTGAAGAAAGAAATCGAAGAAGATCTCAGAAGATGGAAAGATCTCCCATGTTCCTGGATTGGCATGATTAACTTAGTAAAATGGCCATCTTGCCAAAAGCGATCTACAGATTCAATGCAATCCCCATCAAAATTCCAAATCAATTCTTCATAAAGATAGAAAGAGCAATTTGCAAATTCATTTGGTATAACAAAAAACCCAGGATAGTGAGAACTATTCTCAACAATAAAAGAACGTCTGGGGGAATCACCATCCCTGACCTCAAACTGTACTACAGAGCAGTAGTGATACAAACTGCATGGTATTGGTACAGAGTCAGGCAGGAAGATCAATGGAATAGAATTGAAGATCCAGAAATGAACCCACACACCTATGGTCACTTGACCTTTGACAAAGGAGCTAAAACCACCCAGTGGAAAAAGGACAGCATTTTCAACAAATGGTACTGGATCAACTGGAGGTCAGCATGTAGAAGAATTCAAATCAATCCATTCTCATCTCCTTGTACAAAGCTCAAGTCCAAGTGGATAAAGGACCTTCGCATAAAACCAGATACACTGAAACTAATAGAAGAGAAGGTGGGGAAGACCTTCGAATACTTAGGCACAGGGGAAAAGTTCCTGAACAGAACACCAATGGCTTATGCTCTAAGATCAAGAATAGACAATGGGACCTCATAAAATTGCAAAGCTTCAGTGGGAGCTTTCTTAGACTGATTAACACTTGTTTCATGTGTATTTTCCCTCCCTCTCCCTCTCCCTCTCCCTCTCCCTCTCCCTCTCCCTCTCCCTCTCCTTCTTTCCCCTCTTCCCCGTCCCTCTCCATCTTTCTCTCCCTTTCTCTCCACTCTCTCCCTCCCCCCTGCACTCTCTCTTTTTCTCCATTTCTCACCTTTATTTTAATTTAGTTTAGCCACCAGCTCATAGATGGTGTTACTCCCTTTAGGGTGAGCCTTTATGATGTCCCAGTAAAAGTCACAACATGAATTCTTCAAAGTGTGCCTTGCTATTGCTCTGTGTGTCTCTGGACTGTGATATCCAAATTCTGCATTATATCTCAGGCTTTACATTTACTCCTCATACACAGCTCACTCAGAGAACTGGGTATGGATGGTTGCAGTGTTTCCTGACCCCAAAAGGCTTTCTGTAGTTTTTGTACAAGCCCTTCCCTTTTGCATCTTGCCTATGTGCAGAAAGAGAACTACATGGATGATGCCAAATACTTCAGACAACCCAAGGTCTGTACTGCTCCCTGTGAACAAAAGCTGAAGAGGCCTCTATATCTCTTTGTAGTTGAACTTGCAACAACATTTTCTAGGCAGCTATTTTTTAGCAATAGACTCTGTAGGCTGTACCTTGGTAGACACTTTCTTTTCAAGTGAATGTCTATTATTATACTCTGCAGCACCCTAAAAGCAGGCTTCTATCCTCAACGTACCTTTTCTGCTCTTTTAGTAAGAAGTTTAAGGTTCCTCCTGAAGGGGATCATGATTAACAGATCACACACTGCAAGCCAGATCCATCTTGACTCTGTGTTAACTGGAGCTAGAAGTTTTGTGCATTATCTGAATTTCCTTTCTCAACAGAGTTTGAAATATTGTGTTTTGCTGTGAATGAACTTATATTTTGAGGAGTTCAAGAAGAGCCAGGGTCTCACAGTTGATCAGAGGTAGAAGTTCATGTCTGCTACACAGCTTTGAACTATACCACACTAAATTGTGCACAAACATCATGTCCTCTGTAGCTGCTGGAAAAACATCACATTACATACTTTCTTGTATGCGCCATAAAATGTAACTAATTTTTTAAACTTCTATTTCTTTATTAGTGATTTGTCTCACTGCTCGGACAAAACACCTGACAAACACAACATAAAGAAGGCAGAGTGCACTATGGCTCACAGTTGGCTGGTACACACCATATATGGAATTCTCAGTGACAGGAACACAGGATACCAGGTTTTGCACCAACCATCATGAAAGCAGAGAAAGAGAGAGTCAGAAAGCTTTAGGGTAGATCTTTCCACCTCACCTAACTCAGGATAAAATGCCTTCATGGACATTTGTAGAAAATTCTAGAAACTGTCAACTTGAAAACAAATGTTAACAAGATATTAGAATCTGATGACAGGATCACAAATACAGTGCCCATCTATGAGGGCTATGCCTTTGCCCATGCCATCTTACATCTGGACCCGGCTGGGACTTTACAGAATACCTCATGAAGGCCTTCACAGAGTGGGGCTACAGCTTCACTTCACCACCACAGCTAAGTGGGAGGTTGTGAGTGACATTAATTGTGCTATATTGCCTTTAGCAAGAGTTGGCTACTGCTGCATCTTCCACCTCCTTGAACAAGAGCTATGAGCTGATGGATAGGCAGGTGATTACCATTGACAATAAGCAATTCTAGTGTCTAGAGGCTCTCTTCTAGCCCTCTTTCCTTAGAATCGAGTCCTCTGGCATCCATGAGACTACCTTCAAATCCATTGTGAAGTTCTATGTGGACATTCACAAGGTCCTGTATGCCATCACACTGCTGCCTGGTGGTACAAACATGTGTCCAGACATTGCTGATGGGAAGCAGAAGGAGATCACAGCACTAGCACCCAGCACACACACAAAAAAAGATTATTGCTCCCCGAGTGCAAGTAGTGAGTCTGGATTAGAGGCTTTATTCTGGTCTCACTGTCCACCTTCCCACGGATGTGGATCAGCAAACAGGAGTTTATGTTGAGCCCCTCCATGGTCCACTGCAAATGCTTCCAGATGGAATGAGCAGGTGCCAGGAACCAAAGGCAGGAGTTGATCCTGCAGTGTCTGGTTGCCTTGCCAAATGTACACACCTGATGCTAGTCTCTCTAATCTGGAATAGACATTTGTTCTTGAAGCTTATATCTGATATCAGCTCTGGGTCGGCAAATGCTGGTTTTTGACCTTGTATTCAAGTTAATTGTTTCCTTGGTATATGTTTAATACCCTGTGTGTATCTTGATTTAGTTCTTAGTCTAGGAAGTTTGGAAACTTGGTGACTGTGAAGCAAGGTGGGAAAGTCTGAGACATAGGACCCCACTTTCATTCTGTGTGTTTTTTTTTTTTGTCCTGGCCGCCATGGATTGTGATTGGCCTTGAGTTAGGAACACTTGCTTTGACATCTGTAAATGTATTCATTCTTTTAATTTATATAGGGTGATTTTTTTGGGTACACTTTGAGAAATGACAAATTTTGGTTTTCTACTGTTTAATGAGAACATTTAGCCCCAGTGACACATCATTGTGTGAAGAAAAATAAATGTCCTCCAGAAAAATAAAAGAAGAAACAATTTTAATGTGTGCAGTGTCTTCAATTTTATCCTAAATTGGTGAATAAATGTTGAATTTATTTACTATCTACTGTTTGCTTTTCATCTTCAGTTACAATAAGACATGTACTGGTTTTCATAACAATCCTATTGTTTTAGTTGCTGTTCTATTGTTGTGAAGAGAACTAAAATGACATATAGAAGAGAGCATTTAATTGAGGACATGTTTACATTTGCAAAGGATTAGTCCTTTATCAACATGACAGGAAGCAGACAGGTATGGTAGTGAAGTAGCAGCTGAGAGCCTTGGAATCTGATACAGGCAGGTAGTCAGAAAGACACTAGACTAATATGTGGTTGTTGAACCCTTTAAGCCCACTCTTAGTGACACACTGCCTTCCTCAATCTCATACCTTTTTCTTGTCCTTCACAATAAAGAAATGATCATTTGGGGACATTCTCATTCAGACCACCTTACGTAACTCCCTAAAAGGTCACAATACAATTAACTGCTCCTTGGAAAACAGAGAGTACAATATTTTTCATGTATTATAATTGAATTTATTTATGGGCATAAAAAATCATTCTATTTTACTTTAAAAATTAGTATATCATTTGTTTAATTCACCCATTAAAAATCACAAACTTGATAAATCTTTTATTTCTCATTACAATCCTTGCTCCTTATTTATATGCTAACAAATTAAAAAAACTTTAAGAGGCCATTGATTAATTTTAGTGCTATTTAAAAGCTTGATTGACTATCTGCCATTGACAATTAAATATTAGTTATAAATTAAATATAATTATTGTTTTAAAGCACTTCAGTGGTCTGAGTAATAAAGCTTCCCAAATATTTAACTAATGCTTTTAGCCTTGTAAATATAATCGTAAGTGTGAAGAGTAGTTCTAGTAAATATTTGAAAGTGTACTTCCTTAATAAAGTTACCAGTTAAGCCTACATATGCCTACATATGTTATATTTTAATAATTATAGATTGAAATAATAAGCCTCCCCGTCATGTCAGTAAACTGACTTTTCTCAAAATTAACAAGTAAATAAATTCATAATGAGTTAAAGTATATATTAAGAATTGTGTTTTAAACTGAATTCTGGATCTTTGTAGGTTTAATGGATTTTAAATATAAATGAAGACAACTGTCTGCCACCTATCTGAAGATTTCATATTAATATTTTAGTGACTATGACCAAATTTCTTTTATGTATACTTAATATATTATGATATATATTAAGTATAAATATATTATAATAAATATATAAATATATAATATAAATATATATAATATATTCATATATATTTATATATAATATATATTATATATTATATATGATAAATATATATAATATATAATAAATAAATATATAAATATACATAATATATTATGTATACTTAATATATTATGATATATATTAAGTATAAATATATTATGATAAATATGCATATTTATCATAATATATTATGTATTATATTAATATATTATGTATAATAGCTAGAATACATATAACAAAATGACACTGACCTTAGGGAATTATTTTTCAGTTGCAGTTCCCACCTGGTTAGGGAAATGTAAAAACCCCTAAAACAGTTATAATACTCTAACTTATTTGACATTTCATCACAATCAAAATATTGGATGATATTTCCAAATACTTTGTCTGACACAATAGACTTTATGTCTGAGAGAATTGCACAGACTTAACAAGCATCAACAGACAACTGAACAGATCCTGAAAAGTTCACTAAGCTACAGGCATGGCACTTATGAATTTTCATGATTTTATTTACAGGCAAATTTTCTGACTGTAAGAATGTAGTGCTTAGACACAATATTAAAACATATTTATTGACTTTTCCTAGGATGTGGAAAGGTAGAAAGGACAGCTCTCCCAGTATACCAAGAGTGAATTTTCTAGCAATAACCAAAGACTATGAGTCACTAGGTAATAACTGCAATAAAATCTCAAGGAAATCTGGTGTCTATAAGTTGAAATGGAATGTGGAAATCAATTCATGTCTAATAGAACACAAGCAAAAAATTCAGCTACCATGTAGTCTGGTGAGAAGAATTTAGCTATATCATTTGATAAGGAATTTATAAAGACTGTCATGAAACTGTCAAACATCTAAAAGTTATACACATGGTAGGGAAAATTATCTCTGTTGGCAATTATTTCACTCTACAGACTTTACTTAGACTGCTGAAAGTGAGTGCATTCAATTGAATTGAATCCAACTGAATTTTTGATTGACAATGCCGGCTACAAGGAATGGAGAGATTTTATGAAAAATGTTAGAAGCTTGACGTTGTCCTGCATATCAAATGAAACAAAACAATCTACTGTGATGAAAATGGAGGAATATCTCATGGCCATGGAATCAATGGAAAGATTAATAGTAGCTTCTGGATAGAAGGAATAAAATAGACCCTCTATTATTGTAGAAGACTAAGAGAGCTCAAAGCAGAAGTTTCGAGTAGTTTGGGGACTGTCATTTTGTTTGTTTGCTTTTGTATTATATTTACATTTGTAATAAAATAATTCAGCACAAGTCACTGAAGAACAGTGGAAAATACCAAGTGGTCACACATAAATGCATAATTTGACTCCAAGAAGAATAAAGAATAGAACAGAAGCAGGATACAAAGAAAGAGCTTATTTTCAGAAACTGATGCAGACGAGAAAAATTCCATGATAAAACATTCAAATGGCAATAAAGTACACACACACACACACACACACACACACACACACACACACACACAAACACATGCAGATGTAAACACAAATGCACAAGTATGTGATTCATGGATATATAAAATTTAAACATCTGAACATCTTCAAGACATGGCTGTAGTAAAAGAAAACAAGGTAACAATTCATACCAAAGACAGAGAATCACAAAATTCTAAACAATAGGAGACATAGGTCTTTTCCTGAAAGATATAAATATATTCAGTTAGAATTTTATACTTAGTTAAACTATCTTTCAAAACCAATGTCCAAATGGAGACTCCATTAGTCAAACAAAACACTGATATATTTCATTAGCAGTAGTACTCTACTACTGAATTGTAAAAAATGTAAAATGAAGCTATTATGTCAGGCAAAATATATAAAACAGAAGACTGGATTCACAGGAAGAGATGAGAATTGGCAAAAGTGAAAGGTAAAACAAAGTATTTAGATACTAATTCTTTTTTGCAACAATTGAACAATCTAAAGAAAAATTTGAAGGAACATATGAATATATTGGTGACTAATGGCATATAGGAATCAGAATTAATATTACTAATTCCACAAATGCTATGCAAGAGAAACTCAGATAAAATGGTTGTATTTTTAATACTGATATGAGGTCATATAATACCATCTATAATATTACTGTGATTAATTAGAGCTTGTATTTGAATTCTACAAATGATCAAGAGTGATTTTGATGAAAGACTTCTTTGTCTTCATTACGGAGCAGGTCATGTGTGGTTCTCATTTTTCAAGTTTATATAATGATGCACTAAAAAGCACTCATTTCACTGTATCTAAATAAAAGCTCCACAAACCTAAAAGTCTAAAACATGACAACCTGTGTTTTATTATTACGCTCACTAGAATGTTGTACAATCCAATATTACTTGATGGAAAACAATTTGATAGAATTTAAAATAGATCATTATCAATTACTGACTTTAGAGAATAGGACATCCTACCTGAAAATTTGCCTGTATCCCAAGGTCTTTTCCAGATGACATGTACGTTTAGATGCCACTGGTGTCAGGTGTTGGGGGAGGCTGGAAAATTTAGAGATCATGTGATAAAACTTTAAACTTAAGAATAAATATTTTCTCATTTACTCATTCTTCTACTTGTTAAACATTTACTCATTAAGTCTATGTGTGTCTGTGTATGTATGTGTGAATGAGAGAGAGAGAAAGAGAGAGAGAGAGAGAGAGAGAGAGAGAGAGAGAGAGAGAGAAAGCACAAGACATAGCACATGCTATAAAAAACTTATACACGTCAGTCCTCTCCAAACATCATGTGAGTCCTGGAGAATCAAATTCAGACCATCGGCTTTACAGCCCGCACTCTTATTCTCTGAGCCATCTCACTGGCCCCATTTCACTTATTTATATATTTTATTACTTACTTTTCCTGAGACCTAAGCAAATCAATTTAAGGATATACTATACATTCTGACTTACAGTTTCAGGTGATAAATTTAGTTTTGTTGGAAACATCATTGCAAAAGGACCAGAAAGCAAGCTGGTTACATTAAACCCACAGTCAAGAATCAGAGGATGAAAAGAGAGCAAGGCTAGGTTATAAATACTCAAGAACCCCCACCTCCATCCCCTATGACCCACTTTTTTCAGGAAGAGTTCATTCCCTAAAAGTTCAAAAATCTTCCCAAATAATTCTACCATCTGAGTACCAGGTTTTCAAACACATGGGCTTATAATAAATATTTCATATGTAAACCTGCTGTCTGGATATTTTCTGTAAATTGAAACAATTCTACCCTGGAGGAAAACTCACTGAAACTTTGGAAAATCAGATAGGAGGAGGACATTTTTAAAACAGGAAATAGATATCCCAGAAGTCTCGGGAAATCCCTGAAATTTAGTTGATTCACAAAGTCCTGCCCTCTGTACGTTTATACAAGCAGCAAGGACAAATGAGAAGAGGAATCATTAAGACATGTCAAGCTATCTTCAAATTGTGTGCATATATTCACGATTCCAGATTTCATGAGACATTACCCCTGCTGCTATGGGCTTTTAGTGTCGGTTTTTTGGAGGTTTAGGTCATCCATTTTAATCTATACTTTTAAGTAGCATTAATAAACTTGTTGGCTCACCCAGTTGGACTCAGATGGTATCATTCCTTTTTCTGTGATTTGTTCTTTGAGTTGAGTAGACAATTGTTCATAACATCTCAGAAATAGTTTCACACAACAAACCCCAGCACATGTTTTAATAACATTATGAATCTACAAAATAAGAGACTAATAAAATGTGCAATTAAACAACAAAATTATTTTCATAGGAGGCACTAATCTTAGAGTTCTCCATGTCATTTTTCTCAGCTCAATTTAGATACCTCCAGAAGCATGCAGGAATGTGGAAAATGTGAAAGGGTGGAGATTGAGGTAGGAGGAGGATAAAAGCTAATGGAAACCAATGGTTTTTAATTGTGATTTGACTCCTCTCATAAGCACAAGGCTTTACTGGAGAGCTGCTATGGGAGATGTGGTGTTTAATTTCCTGTCATTTCTGAGAAGCAAATCTAACAGGCATAGCTCAATTAACATAGTTTAGCAACTATGTTGTTTATGTGAGACACTAGGACTCACGCTAGACAGTGTACTGAAATTAAGCATTATCTTCAGTCCTTTTTGCTCATCTCCTGTTTCCAAAAATCATATCTTAATCATCACTAATTATTTGGAATAGCATTCTAATTTCTGAATGGAAACATGAATTATATCTTGGCTCTCCCTAAAAGAAAGGAGATCTTAAATTTTAAATTAGGAAGACATTATTTCTAGTTCTAAATGATATTACCGATTAACTTTAAGACTATGTGCCAGTATTTTTAATCCCCTTTGTACATTAGTTTTATTTATCTATAAAATTCAGGTAGTAAAGGCTTTCCTCATGTGGCTATTAAAGATTAGAGATAGGAGTGGTCTCTATCTGTAAAGTACTTCTTGTACAAGCATAAGGACCTGAATTCACATCCTCAGCACCCACATAAAAAAAATCAAGACTTTCAGGACAAACCTGTTATCCCAGTGTTGAACATAAATGACAAGATCCTTGTGGCTTGTTGGTCAGTGTGTCTAGACATTTACTGAGCTCTAGGTTTTTCAGAGAGACACTGACATCCAAATAGGGTAGAAAAGTAGTAGAGGAAGAGACTTAGCACAGCTCTGGCTTACACAAACTCATGTTCAAAATACATCTCTATCTCCATCTATATATCTATATAGATATCTATCTATATCTATCCATCTATCTCTATCTATCTATCTATCTATCTATCTATCTATCTATCTATCTTTCTATCTATCTATATGCAAACACACACCAGATAAAAAAAGATAAGATAAAAAATAAAACTACTTAGAACTAAGACTTATTTATTTAGAATGAAAACATACTTTATAACCCCTTATTCACTATGAACTGTTCACTATACATAGAACTACAAAAATTATACCTAATGAGATAATTTAAACATGAGGCAATATCAGCATGTTTAAAGTAGGTAGTACACACCAATATTGTCAAACTATAACCATTTCTTTGTGGAGAAAATGTCTAAGTCTTTTCTTGTAGTTTTCTGAGCTACTATGAAACAATATTTACTGATAATCTCAATGTACACCAGCATATCTTGCTCCCGTCTAACTGTGCCTAGTGTCTATATATCAGCCTTTCCATGCTGTCCTGTTCCTGGATGTAGTCCTACTTTCAAATGCTGAGGTCAACCTGTTTGATTTTTCTCATGTGAGTCAGGTCATGTGGTCTATCTCTGCCTAGTTTATTTCACTTAACATGATGACTTCCAGATAATATTGTTTTCAATAGCCAGTTTATGCTTTTTTTAATGATTGAATAGTTTTCCAGGGAATATTTTACTTCATTAATTTTAATTCATTCATCATGGAAGGATATGTAGGCTATGTCTAATTCTCAGAAATTTTAAATAGTGCAATCAATCTAGAAATACAAATGTGTTTCAGTTCCTCTAGATTTACACTCAGTAACCAGAGCTCTGGATCACATAGCTCTACTTTAATTTTTTAAAATACCTTCAAGTTGTTCTCCACTATAGATGTATTAATTTATAACATGAGCCACAAGGCAAAAAGTTCTTTCTGCTGTGTGTTCCTGTCCATACTCATTGCTTTTATATTTTTTCATAATACTATGAAGTGACAGCTCATTAAGGTTTTAATTTTGATTTCTCTGTATTTATTGAGTATTTTTCCATATATCTGTTTGTCATAAGTATGTCTGTCTTTTACAAGTGTCTGTTTAAATTTACTGTCCAGGTTTTAATCACATTAGTTCTCTTTTCACCATTAGCATTTTGGAGTCTCCCACATGTACTGGTTATTTAATTTGAAAATAGTCTCTTCTGTTATTTACCTTACCTCTTCGTTAAAACGGTTATTTCCATTACAGAGAAGGAAGACTTGGTTTGATACAATCTTATCTTTATCATTTCCCTTGTATGTGTGGGGTCTTCTTTCAATATTTCTTACTTATTAAAATTCTTTGGACTACTCTCATGTGTTTCCCCACTAGTGTCCTAGTTTCATGTCTTAGGTTTAATGTCTTGAAGAATCAAATCTTGTACTGGTAAAAAAAATAGGGGTTCATCCATTCAGTGTGCTGTACTCGAATACTAATTCAGTTATACCAGCATTTATTGAAAACACCATCATTTCTGTAGGACATGCATTCTTAGCCTCCTTGTTGATAATCAGTGGGTTGGAGAGACATGTTTGACTTCTAGGCTTCCTTATTTGCCATTTACCACTATGTCTGTTCTCTTAAAACAATGCTATCTTAATAATTCTAGCTTTGGCCCATACCTCTTCATCAGATGCTACTGAACTTTTGTTCAGTTTGTGCTATGTGGCCTTTTACTGTTTGAATTTAGAGGGTTATTATTGTTTTGCTTAGTTTATATGGTTCTGAGTTTTAGAACTATATATTCTAGTGGTAAGTAGAATGCCATGCATAGTTATACAAACACACACACACATCTATATGATATATATATACATACATATATATATATATATATATATATAAACATTATATACACATATATCATATACATGCACGTACTCATACACATATATATGAGAATTACCCTAAAGTTTATTTCTTTAGACAGCTTGTCATTTTAACAATATTGATTCTTCTAATTCATGAAATAGAACACAGGATACCATTAAATTGCATGTGCGTGTGTGCATGTATGTGTATAAATGTTGGCGTTACTTGGTAATACATATGTGTTTATGTCTCTGTATAAATATGTGTTCATATATTTGTGCATGATCACGTGTATATGTGTGTTCGCTTCCATTTCTTTTATTAGTGTTTCTCATTTCCATTTATTTATTTCTAGAATTTTTATGATTGTTGTTGTGAGTGACTTCTTTATTGACTTCTCTTTTATGTAATATACTATTAACATTTGAAAATACTACAGATTTTTTTATATTAACTTTAATCCCTGAAACCTTGGTGAATTTGTTTATTAGTTCTAACATATTTTTCCAGCAATCTGTTCAGAGTTTATGCTCTAAACATACTCTGTGCACTTAAGAAGCAACAATACAGCTGTCTTTCTTAACTCTGAGCTGGTAAACAAAAACAACTATAGGAACACTAATATTTGTCAGAGAGAAAAGAGAAAGAAAAAATATCAGACTCTACTCTATCCATAGGAAACCAATTCCCATCATGAGGCAAGCATTAGATTGTTTTTCTTTACAGTTTTTACATAAAATACAAAAGAGCAGTCATATTACCATTGAGTATTTCTTTTGCCATTGTTATTCTTTCTTCCCATTTCTTTCTTAACATTTACCCAGGAAGGAAAGAAAATGGATATATTCTTAAATTGTCTTTAATAATACATCAACCATATTTACTCTATTTTAAGACATGTACTTAAGGGATTGTTTTGACATTTTTATCAAAAGAGGCATACATAAAAAATATCTAGTCTTATTTCTGTTTAATTATTTGGGACAAATTTAGTTATCCAATAAATAATTTGGAAATTTAAAAATATTTTAGAATCAAAAATCATTTAGGTGGTAAAGAGGGACCAAACTCAGGACCTCCTGCGTATTCCACCACATATTATATTTCTGGGATCCTGCTTTGACAATAATATACAGTGGAGAGAGAAGGCAGTTTCAAAGAGGGCAAAATATATCATACCTATTCATCTGGGCCATTATTCTCCTAATCAATATATATTGAGTTGCTTGCTGATGGTTGTCTAACAAACGCAGATTCTGTATATACCACCAAGTGAGTAAAATCATTGTTTACAGAATCATGGAGTGAATTAGCATATGTGTCTTAGCAATGTTAGGTTCCAAACTGTACATGAATCTGAGGAAACAAACCCCAAACTGAGTCAGAAGTAAGAATGAGGACATGTGAAGAAAGAAACACATAATTAATAGTTATAAGTAAAATAGCAAACATCCTCTCTGCCATTGGAAAGCAGAGATGAAAACATTAAAGATGCTTCAGACTGGTATGAGATGGCACTGAATAAGAACAGGTAACAACTCAGACATTCAGATGAAGCGAAGTTGTTTGGAACAATTTAATCATCAGCTGGCTAGCTGTTAATAAAACCTTCTGAGCGCTACTGTTTATCACCTACACATGTGTATATTTTATAAAGGAAGAAAGCACAGTTTTGGTGATACTTACGTCAGTGGCACTCCCATAGATAAGATGATAACTTATTAAATATACAAAAAGTAAGTAAGTGAAGTAAAAATGAAAACATTTTGCACTATACAGTTTTTAACATATTGAAACAACTACACTAGGTCATGCATTTTTCCCAAATTTCTTAAGATATTTTATGTACCACTCATTACTAAGCTTAAACACAACCTATTTTTGTTCTTGTTAAATTTGTATGGTTGTGAAACAATGCTCACAATGTATATTAAAAAGGTTTCCATTTTCCCAGGCATTTCTCCAGTCTGCCCCCTAACTCTGACTCCAGGTATTCTAGGTTAGAATGACACTAACCTTACCTTTGTAAATGTCTTTTTCTTTCTTTCTTTCTTTCTTTCTTTCTTTCTTTTTTTTTTTTTTTTTTTTTTTGGATTCAGGATGTTTAGGAAGTCACCCTTCCCATTTCCTACGTTCCCTTTAGTTAACTCAGACTATTTACAGTAACTAAGAATTGCTATGAAACCATGGGAAGAAGGCAGCGATTCTGGGAGCCCTGAATTAGGAACACAGTTGGTGCATCTTGCTCTTTATGCTTGTAAAAGGGAGGTAAACTCAACATTACAGCTGGTCTTTTCTACCCGCTAGGAGGGCTACATTTGGAAAGAAAGGGCTGTATTTGAGATGCTGTCCTCTTTCCTCCCAGCAGCCTCAGCATTTCTCCTCATGCTGAGTCAATACAGGAGAACAAATAGAAACAGAAGTAAAACAATGGTTTCCTGGCGGTTGTGCGGTTTCCTCAGCATGAACCTTATGCTTTCTTTGACAGAATCTTTTAAAAAGCATTGATTATCCACACTCCCACCCACACACGCACACACAGGAAAAGTCAAGTGCCACTTACAAAAGAATAGCGACTTAAAGATCACTTGGGATTAATTTTTTTTTCTTTTCTTCTTTTTCCTTTCAGTGATAAATACAAGCATTCGAGATATGTCAACCCAGTGGATCCTGCTGTGAGTTTCTTTGCATTATTTTCCCTTAATCTTCTTGGGAATGAGAAGAAAGTCACGATTAGCAATTTGTGATTTGGTTTCCTTCTGATTAGTGAAGGTTTAAGCCGCAACTTCTGGCCATTATGAACTAAATGCTGCTGTTCGTTAGAGTAGTCCACTCAATCCGTTCCCACTTTATATCCATGTTTCCAATATTAAACACTTTCTTTAGCACTTATTAACTACGCACCAAAATGCCCCAAGGGTATTTATTTGCAGTAAAAGAGGAAAATACCAGAACACAATTTTTTTCAGTTGCTTTAATGTTGAGGAACACATGTATAAGAGGAGGAAAAGGAATGTCTCATCTAACTCTTATGATGTGAGAAATGATTTGTGATACTTGATGTTAGAAATTAGCTGATATCAAAAAGCATAGTTTTGTTTATAAAGTATAAGCCATGCACATAAATTTGTTCTACTTCTGAAGTCAATTGCTAATTTTATGGGAATATGTACTGTTTTCAAATGTGTGTGCTAAACCTTGCACAGAGTCAATGTTCTCTAAATAATGACAGCTCCAGTTGACATGCCAACAAGATGGAGGAAATGTTACAAGGCCTTCTTCCTAGATGAGGAAGTACAGGCTGTCAATGGATGCTGACAAAGGGAGATTTAGTTTTCCCAAGGAGGGGTGAACTTGATAGATTATCCAATCCCAAGTAGTTAGCCCTAAATAGATGGATACGCATGCGCACACACACACACACACACACACACACACACACACACACAATATTAAATATATATAAAGTATCTTTAGTATGTATGCATATACAACACAGTAATAATTAAAGACGAATATATATATATATATATATATATATATATATATATATATATCACCCAAATTTGTGTGTCTGTGTGTGTGTGTGTGTGTGTTTGTGTGTGTCTGTGTGTGCAACACTAAGAATTAAATAATTAAAGATGAAGAGGCAAAGAATTTGAGAGGAAAAAGAGGGTAGGCACAGGAGGATTTGAAGGGAAAGAGGTAGAAATGATGTAAAAACAGAACTAGTGAACTAAATTCTCAACAAATTTAAATAAAACATATTGGATTCTGAGTTTTACAACTGTGACAGAAACATTTATTTTTTATTATACATATATTACATGTCAGCTCTTTTAGAAAACAATATTTAATCATTAAATAGTTTAGATATAAGTACTACAAAATAATTTGAAATGTCATAGTTGCATGTTTTTAAAAATCTATATATGGAAAGAAAACATAATATTTCTAATATATTTTGTTGTTATGTTATTACGTATGCTGCACCATTGAAAGCTTTTTAATATTGTAGTAAAATGAATGTATATAGATATAATTAAATTCTCACCTATGATTTAAATATATTTTTATATTATGCCTACAGTAGTTACCTTTTATAAATGATTTAATGAACATGACGAGATGAAGATTTGTCTTTCAGATAAAAATAGGAATTTGTGTCACTATAAATGACTATAAGGTTTTAATTAACTCAAACCAAAACTAAAGGTGCAAAAATCAGACTTTAGAACACAATTAGTATTCCCACAGAGATCAGATCGAAGTTTGAAGAAGAGTGGCCCCAATAGGTTCATATATTTGAATCCTTAGGGAGTGGCACTACTTGAAGAGAGTAAAGCTGTGCCCTTGTTGGAGGAAGTGGGGATGTAGACTTAAACTTTGTGAAAGACAAAGCAAGGCCCAGTGGCTAGTTCTTCAGTCTCCCGCCAATCAGCCCCTTCTCCAGCACTATACCCTGTGTGCCACCATGTTTCCCACCTCACAGAAAATGGACTAAACTTCTGAAACTCTAAGCAAGTTCCACTTAAATGCTTTCTGTTGTAAGAGCTGCCATGGTCAAGGTGTCTCGTCACACCAATAGATTAAGACCAATCACTTCTAAAAAACTGTAAAATCTGATTTCTGTAATTCTACTGTTTTATTCAAGAAAAATTCTTCAAAACAATTCTTATGTTTACATCATTAAACACATCTCATTTTCTCTCTTAAACTCTTTTCTATTAGACTTCCAACTCAAATTATTTTATTTAGATCACAGAACTCTTTAATTGTGAAGAATTTAGTAGTTAATTCTTCAGTTTTCTAGCTCTCAGTTAATCGCTTCTTTTATTTGAAGAACTTTCTTCTCTGTTTTATTTTTTTTTTCTTTCTTGGCCAGAACACTTATTTAACCTTCAATATAGTGGTTACTTATTAAGAGTGTTGTATTGATTTGTTTATTTCTGATTCCAAAAATTCTGATCTGTGTACTTTAGTGTCTCCAAATTTCTGTATCCTAACCTGCCTCTAAATTTGTTTGCTACCATTTTCTTGATAGTTTACAAAGTTTTATCACCTCAAATGTCATTCAAATTAACATTTCATGTTATTATATACAGTTAGCTTAGTCCTTCAAAATTTCTATGATAAAAACCTAAACTCTAGTACATCAAAATATAATTTATCTGAAAATTATATTTTGTGTAGCCAAGCTAGTTGCTGATTATATACTGACATAAATTATTATTAACCATGTATTATTTTAATACATAGGGCATGGAAAATGCACTTATGTAAATTGTGACAAGTTCAGACTGGAACAGTATGTACCCTAATTCCATAATGACTGTATAAAAGGGAACACTCAGACACAGAAAAAAAAAAATTTCAAACTTTGTGAATTTGAAGGCAGATTGGGTATTTCTACTAAGCAATGACTCCAAAGATGTTCAGAAGAAATAAATGCCTAAGTCAAAGGAAGGATAAAAACATTTTCTCTCCTTACCTCTCAGACAGAACTAACCCTATTAACACCTTACCTTTGGGTCTAGCTTTCTGAACTTTGGAATGATAAACTTTAAGGTATCGAACCATTCAATTTGTGACTCTTGTTTACGGCATTCACATGAAAGTAAAGTAGATATCATCTGAAACGATGTCATCGAACTGTTATTGGCAGTTACTCCAGTCCCAGGAATTCAGTCTTGCATGTGCAATTATTTATTTAGGCTTCTATTTAGCAATTTATTTTTAAGGGTTTTTTTTAAAATTGTATTTGTGCATCTGTATCTTGTATAAGCCCTTAAATTGAACCACCAGCAAAAGTCAAAAGATATTCTCACATCCCTAGAAGCTGGAAAATCTAAAGGTTATAATATATCAGAATTGAGGGCTGGAAATCGAATTCTGGTCTTCCAAGAGGCTTTTAAATGCTGAATCGTCCCTACAGCCCATTAATTATTATATTAAATTAATATTCCAGTTCCTTCATTACAACTCCAATCTTGTTCCTCCTATTTTTTTCTCAGTAATTTGATGTCAATTGCAGAGGTAAGAAACCTTAAAGATATTCTTTTCCTCAGTGCTGAGATGTAAAGAATCACAAACCTTGTTGGAAGCTCCAAACATATTATCTCTTTAACATTTCGTATCAGTGGATTGAAAATCAACATGAATAGATTTCATTTATCATTTCATTTGATCTATGAAACAAAGTCTTTACTATGTGTTCCTTATACTAGTGCCTTTTCCTCTACATGGTTGCTAGGAACTGAAACCAAGTCCTCTCCAAGAACAGCAAGTACTTGTAACTGTTGAGACATTGTTCCAACCCTGATACGGTTAATTTTCAATAGAGGAATTGGCATTGTCTTATAAAATTCTATATAAAATCCTTTTGTTCCTTCCCTGCATAAAACCCACCACCAATTCCTTCTTAGTTTATAGTAGTTCAAAGCAACAATTTTCAACTGGAGGCAATTTCAACCTCACTTCCTCTCCTCCACACTCAAGTAGATTTCAGAATATATGGAGACTTTTCTGACATTTACAATCTGTATAAAGGATGACATTGGAATGTAGTAAGGAGAGACATAGGCTGTGTGTGAACATCCCGCAGTGCACAGAAGGACCACTGATTTTACCAGAGTGAGAATCCCATGTTGCAGAATCCTAGTGTTCTTTACTTCGGACTCTGTAACTTCCTCTCCCTCAGTCTGTTCCCATTTCTTTGTATCCAATTTCACTTGTCCTTGGCAAATGCAGTAGGGCCACAGGGTTCTTGTAGTCACTGTGCTCCTTCCTCATTATCATTAGCTTATTCCTCCTTATTCATTTTCAGATTCAAAGTCACCACCTCAGAAAAGCCTCCTCTAGAGTCTCCATGTAAAACCTTTGTGGGAACCTGTTACTTGCCCTGATTTAATGTCTAGCCATCACTATTTGCACATAGTTTTTTAATTTTAATGCTTATATCAAGTGACTCCTAATACCATACCACTGCCTTAACTGAAGTACAAGCTTTCTAACTTATATTAATAATCTTCTTTGGTTTTGCTTGCCAATCTAGGCTTAATTCCTAAGGCATTCAATAATTTTGTGAAATGAATGAGTTAGTTAGCTAAACTTCCACAGGTAGAAGTTATCAGAAAAACAGGCTGAGAAGGAAATTAGGGAAACCACTCCCTTCACAATAACCACAAATAATATAAAATATCTTGGAGGTAACTCTAACAAAACAAGTGAAAAATCTGTATGACAATAATGTCAAGTATCTCAAGGAAGAAATTGAAGATTTCAGAAAATAGAGAGATTGCCAATGCTCATGAATTGGCAGAATTAACTTAATAAAAATGGCCATCCTACCAAAGGCAATCTAAAGATTCAAAACAATCCCCATCAAAATCCCAACACAATTCTTCAAATTCATGGAAAGAGCAATTCTCAAATTCATCTGGAAAGGCAAAAACAAAAAACAAAAAACAACACAAAACAACAACAACAAAAAAAAAAAATCCCCTCAGAATAGTGAGAACAATTCTTAACAATAAAACAACTGCTGGGGAATCGCCATCCCTTACCTCAAGCTATACCACAGAGCAATAGTGATAAAAACTGCATGGTATTGGAACAGAGACTGACACATTGATCAATGGAATAGAATTGAAGGCCCAGAAATAAAGTCACACACTTACAGACACTTGATCTTTGACAAAGAAGCCAAAAATATACAAGGAAAAGAAGAATGTATCTTCAATAAATGGTGCTGGTCTAACTGGCTGTCTCTGTATGTAGAAAAATGAAAATAGTCCCATATTTGTCACCTTGCACAAAGCTCAAGTCCAAGTGAATCAAGGAACTCAACATAAATCCAGACACACTGAAACTAATAGAAGAGAAAGTGGGAAAGAACAGTGAACTCATTGGCACAGGAGGAAATTTTCTAAACAAAACTCAATGTTTAGAAACTTTATGGCTCATGCTCTAAGATCAAGAATTGATAAATGGGACCTCATTAAACTGAAAAGCTTCTGTAAGGCAAAGGACATAGTCAACAAGACAAATAGGCAACCTACAGATTGGGAAAAATATCTTCACTACCCCCACATCTGATAGAGAGCTAATATTCAAAATACATAAAGAACTCAAAGAGCTACCCACCAAAAGAAATGAAAACACCCAATCAGAAAATGGTGTATATAGCTAAACAGAGAATTCATAACAGAGGAATCTAGAATGTCTAAGAAGCATCTAAAAAAAAAATGTTCAAAGTCTTAGTGATCAGGGAAATGCAAATCCAAACGACCCTGAGATTCCACCTTAAACCAATCAGAATGGCTAATATCAAAACCTCAGGTAACAGCACATGCTGGCAAGGATGTGGAGAAAGAGGAACACTCCTTCATTGCTGGTGGGATTGCAAACTGAAACAACCACTTTGGAAATTAATCTAGAGTTTCCTCAAAAAATTGGAAATAGATCTACCTGAATACCCAGCTATACCACTCTTGGGAATATACCCAAAAGATGCTCCACCAGGCCAAAGGGGCACATGTTCCACAATATTCATAGCAGCCTTCTCTGTGATAGCCAGAAGCTGGAAAAACCCCAGATGTTCCACAACAGAAGAATAGATACAGAAAATGTGATTCAATTACACAATGGAATACTACTCAGCTATCAAGAATGAGGATATTCTGAGTTTTGCAGGCAAATGGATGGAACTAGAAAATATCATCTTGAGTGAGGTAACTCAGACCCAAAAAGACATGCATGGTATGTACTCACTACTAAGTGGGTATTAGCCAAAAAAAAAATGATAATAAAGGTACAGAATACCCAAGATACAGTTTATAGAACTCAAAACAGTTAACAAGAGAAAGGGCCCAAGTGAGGATGCCTCAATTCCACTTGGGAGAAAGAAGAAAACAATCAGAAGGGAAAAGGAGGGAGGGGCCTGGATGGGAAAGGGGACATGGAGGGAAAGAGGAGAACATGATCAAGTATTGGGTGAGGGAAAAGGACTGAAGACATGAGGGTCAGCAGAAAGAATGGAAACAGGCAATCTCAGGAGGTACGGGGAGCCTCCTGAATATACCAGAGATCTGGTAGGTGAGAGACTCACAGGACTCAAAGGGCAGGACCTTAGATGATATGCCCTACAGTGGCAAGAATGAACTTGTAAAGCCCACCTCCAACAGAAAGGCAGGGCATCTAGTAACAGATAGGATTGACATGACACAGTCAAAAACTCTGACCCATAATTGTTCCTGTCTGAAAGAACTGAAGGGACAAAAATGGAGAAGAGGCCAAGGAAAAGGAGGTTCATCGACAGGCCCAAAGTGGGATCTCACTCAAAAGGAGGCCCCAAGGCCTGACATTATTACTTGAGGTTATGGAGTGCTCACAAAAAGGGAACTATCATGACTACTCTCTGAAAGACCCACCAAACAGCTGAAAGAGTCAGATGTAGATATTTACATGCAACCAATGGAAAGAAGCTGCTGTTTAATTAGGGAAAGGCTGAAAAAAGATGAGGAGGAGGGTGACTCTGTAGGAGGACCAGCAGTATCAACTAACCTGGGCCACCAAGATCTCTCAGACACTGGATCACCAACCAGGTAGCATACACCAGCTGATATAAGGTCCCCCAAGTAATGTACAGCAGAGGACTTCTAGGTCTGGGTTCACTCAGAAAAGATCCACCTAACCCTCAAGAGACTGTAGGTCCCAGGGAGTCGAGAGGGATGGTGAGGCAGGGCTAGAGAGGTGGAGACAAGGTGGACAAGAAGTATGAGATATGGAACAGTCAGAGGGTGGACCATGAGGGGGATAAAATCCAAAGTATAAAAAAATTAATAAAATTAAAATAGAAGAAATTTGGGGCTTCAGCTAGGGCCACCCCCATATCCTCTCAGAAACCTTCAGTCCCAGGTCTCTAGTTTGTACCAGAGGTGCACACCCCCCACACAGATTTCCCTTCTCACTCCCAACCCTCTCATCCCCATGCCTGCTGTCCCTATTCCTGATCCCAACCTGATTTTTCCTCCCCACTTTCTCTCTCACCCAGTTCCCTCCCTTTCTCCATTCAACCCCTATGTTTATTTTATTTCCCCTTCTAAGTGACAATCAAGCATCCTCCCTTGAACCCTCCTTGATACTTAGCTTCTTTGTGTCTGTGGATTGGTGCATAGTTGTTCTGTATTTTAGGCCTAATGTCCACTTATAAGTGAGCACATTCCATGTGTGCCTTTCTGGGTCTGGGTTACCTTATTCACAATATTTTTTAGCTCCATCATTTGCATGAAATTTCATGATGTCATTATTCTTTTTCTTTTTTCTTTCTTTTTTTTTTTTTTGAGTTCACTGGGCACTGTGTTTCATTTTATTTTTTTTTCAATATTTTTTTATTGCATATTATATTTACATTTCAGATTTTAGTCATATTCTTTTAATAGTTGAGTAGTATTTCATTGTGTAAACATATTACATTTTCTTTAACCATTTTTCAGTTGAGGGACATCTGAGTTGTTTCTTGGTTTGGGCTATTATGAATAAAGCTTCTAGGAACATA
Source organism: Rhabdomys pumilio (assembly GCA_030674055.1). Classification (NCBI taxonomy): domain Eukaryota; kingdom Metazoa; phylum Chordata; class Mammalia; order Rodentia; family Muridae; genus Rhabdomys; species Rhabdomys pumilio. The sequence goes on from JANHMN010000006.1 coordinate 46,621,779, forward strand.
GTTGAGCAAGTGTTCTTGTGGTATGGGGGAGCATCTTTTAGGCATATGCTTAGAAATGGTATAGCTGGGTCTTGAGGGAGAAGTGAAGAATATACTTCCAAAGTGGTTGTACAAGTATGTACGCCCACCAACAATGCAAGAGTGTTCAACTTGCTCCACACTCTCTTCAGCATGTGCTGTCACTTGAGTTTTCATCTTAACCAATTCTAATGGGTATGAAATGCAATGGTGGGGTCATTTTGAATTGAATTTTCCTGATGACTAAGGGCACTGAACATTTTTAAGTGCTTTCTGTCCCTTGTCCATTAGAGATTGCTCTGTTGAGAAATCTCTGTTTAGCTGGGACTCCAAGTAACAGGAGATATGAAGACTATGGTGGCTACATCCTGTAGCCAGGTATGACTTCCAGTGGAGAGAGGGATCACCAACCCACCCTCAAGTCCGTGAGCAAAACTTTTCCCTGCCTACAAGATGTGCCTGGATAAAGATAGAACAGAGACTGAGTAAATGGCCAACCAATGAGTGGCCCAACTTTAGACCCATTCTATGGATGTGAGTCATCCTATGACTCTATTAATGATAGTCTACTATGTTATGCTTTCAGACAGGAGTCTAGCATACCTGTTGTCTGAGAGACTTCAACCAGCAGCTGATGGAAACAGATATAGAAACCAACAGCCAAACAGGAGGCAGAACTCATAGAGTCCTATGGAAGAGTCCACAGGAAGGAGTGAAGACATTGGAGGAGTCCAGAACCCCATGGGAGGACACACAGAGTCAACTAACCAAGGCCCGTGGGGGATCACAGAGACTGAACCCCCAACCAAAGAGCATGAATGGACTAGACTTAGGCCTCCTACACATTTGTAGCAAATGTGTAGATTGATCTTCATGTGGATCTCCCAACAATTAGAGAGGGGATCTACCTCTGACTGGGACTCTGTTTCCTGAATTTGGATTCTTTTCCTCTAGCTGGACTGCCTTGTTTGCCATCAATGGGAAAGGATGTGCTCTTAGACTTGAGACTTTTTGTGGCAGGATTGGATGGTATAGGGAGCCAGGAGGTTGGGTGGCTCCCCTTCTCTAAGGAGAAAGAAAGGGGGAATTAGAGGAGGATAGGGAAGTGGAACTGGAGAAAGGGGAGGAGGAGGACTGCAATCATGTTCTTAAAGTGAATAAATAAATAAATAATAAAAAAATGGGGACTTGTCAGTTTATAAGTCCCAGTCGAAAGATAAGAGAATCATTTGAGTTGACTCTTTTTCTTTGTTTTATATTTATAGTTAAGTCCTTCAGCAACTGTAGCCAGAAGAAATCCAAATTTGCATTTAAAACCTTATCAGTGTTCACCACCATATTTCCACAGAAAGGGTACAAAACACTGCCCTGTGTTCAATACTCTTATTCCCTACTTACTATCTGTCATTTACTACCAGTACATGAGGCATACTAATGTTCTTAAATCACATGAGGTCAGTTTGCAACTGATAACCCTTCAGAACCCTGTATCAGTGCCTTTATGCTGCCAATACAGAATAGTATACCCTGGGTAAATTAAATACTAATTTATTTCCCACTGGAAACTCTAAGATCAGCAGTTCTCAACATTCCTGTTGCTGCACCACTTTAGTACAGTTCTTCATGTTGTGGTGACCTGCCAACTATAAAATTATTTTTGTTGCTATTTCATAACTACAATTTTGCTACTGGTAGGAATCATAATATAAATATTTTTTATGCCGGGCAGTGGTGGCGCACGCCTTTAATCCCAGCACTTGGGAGGCAGAGGCAGGGGGATTTCTGAGTTTGAGGCCAGCCTGGTCTACAGAGTGAGTTCCAGTGTGTGAGTTCTGTGTGGCCTGGGCCACACAGAGAAACCCTGTCTCAAAAAAAACAAAAAACAAAAAACAAAAAACAAAAAACAAAAAACAAAAAACAAAAAACAAAAAACCAAAACAAACAAACAAGCAAACAAAAAAACCAAATAAATATCTTTTATACTTTTATACGGACGGTCTTAGGCAACCCCTATTAAAGGTTCCATTGACCCCTGAAGTGGTCTTGACCACAGGAGACCCATTTCCCAGCCTTGAATCTACTCCCTCACATGGAAGAGAATGAGGGCAGAGGACTGACAGAGAGAGTATTCCTGTGTGCCACTGCATATACCAGTCTAACTGGCCCAGGAATTTTTTTCCATTCCTCTTTTTTTCTCTGGAGCATTAGGACTATGGACACAAATTTCTGCTCCTGGTTCTTTCCTTGGCTTCCAGAGTTTGCAACTCAAGTCCTTCTACCCTGAGCCATCTTTATAATACTATTCATGTTTTCTCATTCCACCATTCCAAAATCTAATCACTTGACAACATTCCCACCTAAAAATGACATCACCTCTGATATCAAAACTCCAGCATGTAAGTTTTGTAGCATACAATCAGTCCCTAGATCAAAACCAAAGTTTTAAGTGAAGCACATGAGATTTCTGACAAACTATATGGTCACACGTTTTCTCCTCAGGCATGCTCTTGCTCATTCTGTGCGAGTTGGCCTTTCCTTCAGCTTGTCTCAAAGGTCCCAGCCATGCTTCCACCTTCAATGCTTTTTTGCACTAGCTGTGCTCACAACTGCTTCTGAGAAAATCCTTTATCCATATACCCATGTCACCTCATCAGTGAGGCTATCCTGGTGTGCTTGTTATACTTGGATTTCTCCCCTTAGCATTACTTTTTTCTTACTTTTTCCTGTCTTATTTTCTTTGTTTGATGCTTTGCTTAGAGACTCAACTAGATTTTGGTACTTAATTAGATATACTTTGCTTAGGTACTCAGTTGAGTTCTTCATTTATATTTTCCTTTAATGGGATATAATTTTTATGAAAGCAAAGTGAGCTATTTTGTGACCATTTCACCTTGAACTATTTCATGAACCTAGAAAAAATTCCTCAACTAGACAAGACACACATAAGCAACTTGTTGATATGTAATGCTCTTGAGATGCCTGTCACGAGATTTACTTTTCCATGTAAGAACCCATCTATAGAAACAATTGGCTGATACGTATAAACATTATTACTAGAACCATCATTTAATTTCAATTGTGATAATACAGTATTGTGGTACTCAGGTGAGGGAAATATTTCTCTTTTCTTTATTATGTTTTGTGTTTCAAGACAAGGTTTCTCCATGTGTCCTTGACTGTCCTGGAACTTGCTTTGTAGATCAGGCCTTGAAATCAGAGATCTGCCAGCCTCTGCCTCCTGAGTGCTGGGATTAAAGGCGTATGGCACCACTTCCTAGATAGTAGCTTTATATGGTTTTGTAATAAATCTGTAGGAACATAAAACTATATAGATATGGACAATACGTCTAATGCTTTTTAATATACTAGCCTTGCTGAATAAGCAGACAAAACATCTGGCTGGTTTAGTGGCTGTGGGTGTAAGCAAAAGCATTGGGCTCCTTTAGAAAACAGGACATTCAGGAAGTTGATTTTTGTTATATTAGAAATACTACCAATATTTTTTTATTTGGTTATAAAGTCCTGAAAAAATTCTTTGTGATTCATGTAGCAAAAAAATATCTTCACCAATCTCCAGGATGAAGTTTCTCATCAACTAATGAATATAAATCACATGAAATTATAAATAATATTCTAGGAGTTTTGCTAAATGAATAGCATGTTTGGAAAAAAAAGTTACCTTATTGATTTCTCAGAGTCAATGTTGTAAAACAAATAGTGACCTTTTCCTCATTTAATGATTTCAAGATTATTGAGTGTACACTAAAGGAGAGTTACTAGACCTATGGTTTATATTAATAGTACCCACACTGTCTGTTTTAGAGCACCAAATCAACCAAGGAAGGGTAAAAATTAAAAAAAAAATCTGTCTGAAAAATACTCACTGGTAATTTTTAAGTCAGATAAGTGGATGGGTAGTCTTCTTACCTGTGTCTGTAAGTTAAAAATGTCTACAGGTCCCACTAGTGATCTGACTATATACTTTGTTATGTATGTGTTAAGAGGATGTATCACAATGATGAATATTAAAGTGTAAAGAGAATATTAGAATTATGATTTTGCCTTCTGTATCTGTTGAGTCATCCTTCCAGAAGATTTCTAAATGCACATTCTTCAAAGCAGTCACCCCAACAGGTAGATTTCAAACCAGCATAGACAGGAGAAAACAGTGTCTCACAGGCTCCTCAGATTCTCTGTCCTCCTTTCCAACTACACTCTGCCATGCAGGGTAATTGCCGTGCTAATCACTGCCAGGGGCTTTTTCCATTGTCCGCTTGTGTAAACTCACATTACAAAAACACTGTGTTCCAGTTTCACCTGTTTTGAACATCACAGAAACTGAATTTTATTGGATATGCTATCTAATATGACTTTTTGTTTTAATATATTCCTAAAAAAATTTCTTGCTCTTGCATAGTTTGCTCACTTGAAATTAGTGGCTGTGAATTTCATTATATGATTAGACAATGGTTTCTTTTTCATTTGTACTGATGACACACAGTTGGATTGGTATCAGTCAACACAAGGTGTATTATGCCAAGGTAACTGGATCCTCTAAAGTCTCAACGGTGTGAATCAACAAAGGTTCATTACTCTCTCATGCTTCATGTCCACTGCAAATTAGCCCATTACCACTGCCATCCTGGATCCAGGAGCAGTCTGGCAGAATAGCTCCTATTTGGAATGCTGTCTGGTACAGACCATGATGATGATAGGTGAGGGAAAACTGGCAACGTGTGTGCTTGCTCTTAAAGCTTCTACATGGATGCAATGCATATGTCATTTCTAATCACATTCCACATCACCTTTGTGACATTTTTCTTTTATTTTTCAGTGTTTGAATGTAATTTTTCTTTATTTGTTTTTGATTTTTTATTTATTTACACTTCAGCTGTCATCAGCTTTCCCCATTTCCCCTACCTAGAAACTCCCTATTTCACCCCTCCCTCCTCCTTTTTGTTTTTATACCATTTTAATTACATGCAAGTATTAAGGTCAGTTCTAGGTTAAGGAACTAATAGATGCAAATAGTCAAGGAACAAGCAAGACAATAAACACAAATAGTCAAAAACCAAGCAAGACAATAAACAAAGTCCCATGATCACTCCCATGATCACTGTTTCCAAGGACTTATCAGGATGACCAAAATATCTGAACCTACTTCCCTGTCCTATTCCAAAGTCATTTTCGTGTCTTAAGCCTACTCCCTTGTTCTAGCCTAAGATTTAGATTTATGCCTGAAATTTCTTCTTTGTTTTAGCCTAATGTCAGATTCCTGCCTGAAGCCCACATCCTTGTTCTTGGCCAATGTCATATTCCTGCAAAGCAGCCTATTTCCTTGTCCTCGGCCCATGTCAGATTCTTGCCAAGCAGCACCTAAAGCTCTCCACCTCACCCTCTTTTTTATTTCATAAACAAGACTGAGTCTGTCTTATGTCATTCTGCCAAGAATGCCTTCCTTACCTGTCATGGAACATGCATTATCTAAAGCAATGCACTTATGTCTTAGGTTGGTAAATCTCTGTGTAGAATCTTCCCCATGCTTGGCTTGCCAGCCTGTTAAATTAATAACTCTACCTGGGAGTCCATTTTTAGTCTCAAGCCATGAACTTTGCCTCCCAACATGTTGATGTTGTTAAAGACAAGCTTTAACATGATGGGCATGAATAAAAGTATTCCCAGGACAAAAAGGGCTGGTATGATCAAGCTATATATGCCATTCTTGAAGCTTGACCAAAATAGAAATATTGACCTCAGGCCATGGACAATTTTATCAGCAGTATCTGTAGCAACACAGCTCAGCAGAGCAGCATTCTTTAAATTTATAATCTCACTATGCAAAATTAAACCATCTAGAGAGGTGTTATAATTATACCAAATGCACTGCAAATCTCTTTAAACTGTTTCCTAACCATAGTGACTACCGTTATAAATTTTAGATCTAGCACAATCTAATTGTATTTGGCATGATATTAGAGATGACTTCTTCCTCTTAAACTCTGAACCTCCTTCCAATAATTTGAATAGGATAAAGAGCATCAATCCATTGTTCCAAGTGCCTATCTAAATCTTCTTATACATTCAACACATTAGTAACATTTTGTTTTGCTAAATGATTAACAAAGGTAGCTATCTTAACTTCTTTTGTCAAAACAATTGAAGAACCAGTGGTGCTAAGAATTAATGTAATTAAAGCTGTTATACCAGCAATAATCAAGCCCACTATCCTCTTGCTTCTGCTTAAAGTGTGACTCACTTCTTCCAGTACTTTCAAGCTTTTATCAGAAGACCAAGTTTCTGTGATACTCAAGGCAATAAAACAATAGCTGGTTGATAGAACTTTGTGACAGATGTGCCAGGTTTCAACATACTAACACAATTAGAAAGTATACAATCAGTGCAATTTCATTAAATACTGTAGAAGAACCAAAAGTAATTTTAGTTTAACAATTAAAAGAGCCCTAACACATGTACTAACACTTGTTTGAAATCCAAATCCTATCCCAACTTTATCTCTTGCTAACATAACATTATAAAGAACTGTAGCTAATTTCGATATGTCTCTGAAAATGTCCAGAACCAGCCTTCCAAATGAAGACTGTTATTCCCAATATTGTATTGATTTCTAAACCAGTCCATAATTGAGTCTGAATAACTGGTCACAATTAAGAAAAATACAAGAGTCATTATAACTTCTTTTTTGATTCTCTGTTCCACAAGTCTAAAACTTGAGGGAAGGCAGCTTGTCTCATCTGGGGTATAGGTAAGCTAAGGTGGGTCAGGAACATATTTCCAATACAGCTTCCCAGTCACCATTGTCAGATCACTCAGCAAGCTCACAGGTCAGCATCATTTTTTGTCCCAGCATCAGCATGTCTCACTTGTTACTTTGGCAGCCACCATGCTCCTTCAGCATCCCGTTGCTCTGAGTACAGTGGTTTCTCTAGGAAGGGTCAGGATGTGGTGTCTTCATGGGAGCAGACCAGCTAGGAGTCTGCCCCAACAAAAAGGACCAACCTTTGTGACTTTAAGCTGTAAAAAAAGTAAAGTCAGAAAAGAGGCAAGGTAGGTATTGGAGAATAATAGTTTCAGCTTTTTTTCCCCAAGTATTTGTTTGAGAACTTTCATGTGACAAAATATATGCTTCTTTCCTTATAGTAGAATAACCAGAGAATTCAAACAGTGAATAGTTTGAACTAAGAGTACCAAGTCTTTTAATAGTGCTAAGCAGTGTCTCTGCCAGAGTAAGATGCAATTCTATTTGATGAAGGTAACAACATTAACAAGAGCAACATATATGCTGATAGTAAGATATTAATAAAAATCTTCCCATGTGTATACAGAGATAATGTAGGACTTATAATAATGACCCATAATCATTATTGAACCCCTTAAGGAGACACTGAAATTAACCCCTGATTTGGGACATGGAACTGTTCAGGTTTGAATGTGAAACATAACCTGTCAGAACAGACTTTGGAATACTTACTCCCCAGGTGATGATGATGGGGAGTCTTTGAAATGTAGTTCACTGAGAGTGGACCTTGACAGTTTCATCTGCTGCTGATTTTGGTTGGTGTTGTTTGATCGCTAGTCAGCCATAATGGTAAGTATGAATGACTTCTTCACCTAGCATCACAAAGCTTTGCCATCTTTCCTTTTCACAGGGTGAACAGACACTTCTCAGAAAGTGGAAGTCAAAATGAAGTCATTCTTATTTAAGTTTCTTCTTCTAGGCATTCCACAAAAGCAGTGAGTAAATATGCTAGACTCCATTGTGTGTCTGATCTCTGTTTTTAAATATCTATACTACAATGCACTGTGGGGTTTATATCTCCTCCTTTGAAGCCTCTATTATCATACTGTTGTATACTTTCTCTGATTTAATATTATTGTATTTCTTTCTACATTCTAGCTGCATATGTTAAATACCAAAATAAGCTACTAATGTGTTTTATTTTTATTTTTAATGTCTTATTCATATTGTTGATCCTCTTAGCTCCCTCTTGTATCTACAAACTTTTATGAGTAATTTCTGTCTGTTATTTGAACATCTTTGTCACACTAACTTAAATAGGTATCTGCCTAAGGGTTTTTTTTTTCGATTGGTTTAAAAACTTATTAGTCTTTAATTTATATGTATGAATGTTTTGCTTGCATAGATGCATGTGAACTGCCTGCATACCTGGTACCTGCAGAGACCAGAAAATCTTGCTGGATACCCAAGAACTAGAGAGAATGGTAGTCCACCATTTCGATGGTGGAAACTGAACCATAGTCCTCTACAAAAGCAGTATTTGTAGATGTATATGAACTGGATTCCAACCAGTCAAACATTTAAGCACTGAATCCACACTAAAGTTTCTTGCTTCTTCAATTTTAACTTTGTCTATTTTACCTCCCATCTTGCCAAAATTATTAATCACAATCATACCTTAGTTATTCTTTTCATTTTTGTTGTCTGTGCCCATGATTACTTCTACTGAGGTGTCTACTGTTAACCCAATCACAACTCTTCTATAAGCTGTGGGTCTTTCACTATATTCATTGAATATATTGCCTCTGCCTTTAGTTTTGGACAATTCCTTATGATATATTTACTTTTAAACTCCACACTCTGCTCTTAGTCCTACTGTGACTTGATGCCCCAGAGAAGAGAAGACAGGGTTATGGGGGAGGGATTTGTAAAAATTAGACTGGAAGGAAAGGAGCGAGGGGACCTGTGACTGGGATACAAAGTGAATAAATAAATGAATTGATGATAAATAAAATAAACTCTGTCCTTTTCCTTTCACTTTCTTTATAACCTTTTTCTAAGCTTGGAACTTTGTTACATTGTGTCTTTTCTACATTTTGGAGCATGAATAACTCTTAACATGGTGAATATTACCTTCATGACATTTTTTCAGTCTAGAAATCCAATCATATAAATATTAGATTCTCTCACTGTGTCCATCATTACTCACTGTGTAACATTTTCTTCCTTAATGTTTTTTTAATTATTTTCTTGGGACAAATGGTTTTATTTTTGTTTTGTTTGAATTTTTCCTAATCTATTTATAGCTATCCACTTGAAAATTACTCTTTACTGTTGCACATTTCAGTACTATCATTATATTTAGATTAGTTTTGTACTTTTTCCGTCTCTGGAAAAAACCTATAATATCTTTATTCTTTTAAATACAGTAAGGTTTACAAGTTAAAGTTTGAGTTTATAGCTTCAATATTCAAAACTCTGAAATAATTGTTTATATAGTCTATCCTTTCACCACTCTTGTTCACACTCTCTGTCTGCTAAGGTAACTGGTTGCACCACAACTGTCAGATATTATATTTTAAAATTATATTTAAAATACACAGTTTTATATTTATTAAGTCTAATTTCAGGTATGTCATAGATGAAGGAATCTGGTAAAATCACATGCAATTTGGAGAAAGAAATTAATCATTCCAAAGTAGGAATGACTTGAGTATGTTACACTTTTAATATCACTTATGTCCAGGGATCCATATGTTCTTAAACTCTTGTGAGAGAGGAAACAGCCAAGGTTGCCCATTCCACCTCATCAATAAAGAGATGTACAATCAATGTGTCTGCATCTTGGTTCTGTGCATAGGTCCAGCTTTTCTGTTGCACTTAGAAACATTGTTCTAAAAAACAAAATAAAAAACATTTGCTATGGAAGCTGAGTATGGTTCTTTTAAAGCCTGTGTTCTCCCTGCTGGAAAGATATTTGCTGTTCCACTGCTTCTCTTGGAGGTTCATTTAACACTGTGTAGAAAATCTCTTTATGTCCAGGAAATGATCTGCCAGCCCTAGGCACATTCCTTCTATTGAAAGATTTATAACATTTCAAGATTTGCAACTTAATGGAGTAAAACTTCTACAATACCGTTAACTGAGAACCAAGTCTACTTCTAAATGCTTTTTTAAAGGACTTCATCTTATGTTAACAAGCTTCATTACTTCAACAATTTGATACAGGAGACTCAGAGAAGCAAACAAAGACCACAGCTTCATTAAGCATACCACCTCAACCTACAACAGGAGTGTTTTGCTGAGGGATCCCCTTGTTACCCAAGACCAACTCATTGACTGAGTTCTGATTTCAGACAATCATGGGAACTCTGAGAGCCATAACTGTTCTGTCCATTCTGTGTCTTCGTCAGCTAGTGCATGACAGATTCTGAATCTATTTTGATGTCTGGCAGGAATGGCCTCATGCTGTTTCTTAGTCACCAGCCTTCTGAGTTCAGACAGATGGGTATCCATCTGAGTTTTAAAGACCTCCAGGGGAAGTACACCACAACCACCCTTTAAAAACCTTTTCTGTATCTCAGGGAGTCCAGCTGGGCCTCTGAGTGTAGTCTGCTCACCAGCTGCTACTTGTTTCCCTCTGATATGGCCAGCTCAGCACTGGCTTGTTTCCATTTGCACAGTATCCCTTCTTAATCAGTTCTAGAACAGCTATGGGTCTTGGAAACATCCTTTCTGATCTGTACGGTAGTGTTAAAATGAAGGTTGTTCCAGAGCACTGAAAAGATTGAAGAAATAATAACAAATTAGCTGTCAGACAATGCCTAAGTAGACTCTACCTGATGAATTTAAGCAAACATTATCACTGTGAATTTTGGGCAGGTGAACATGGGATTCCTGGTTAGCTTCTGGTAAGGTGGGCAGGTTTTACAGCAGCAGAAGTTTATGTATAGCTTCTGATTTATTTACCATGATTATTCGCCTAAGCTTTTTTTTTTCTTCTTCTATGAATGCAGAATAAATTTGTCTTCAGCATACTAAGATTGAAATGCAAATATACTATCATTTTGTGTAGTTGATATAACTTTAATCCCTGGTGTTTTGCTGGGGAAAAACACAAGATTATCTGTGTCTGACATTCACTAAGACAACTCTGGGGATATTCAAGAATACATAATATATGTGATACCTCAAAGGAGAAATGCTGTTAAATTGCTGAGTTGTGGATTTAATATCTGAGACACTGTCACTATTCCTAGTGATTAAAACTTCTTTTGTTTTCAGAAAATGAGGAAAGACAAGTTTTAGAGAACATAAAAATATCAACTTAATATCTGGCTTAGCCTCCTTTTTACAGTAAAGTTTTCCTAAGGAAGGAACCTTTTGTTCTCTGATGTACCATGAACTGAACACAGGGCTGTGTATGTAATCAGCATTCAGTATATAAAGATATCTATGCTTGCCCGTTTGAGTCTACAAAGGGATTAATGACCAGACATTTGAGACCTGATTAACAAGAAGCCTCTTCCCTAGCCTGAGATCATAACTGGTTTCTAAGCCAAATATCACATGTATAAAGCTTTCCTTCGGTTACCTTGACAGCATTTGAAGTATTTTTTTGTATGCAGCTGTTAAACAGCATCAAAAATCGAGCTTTTAAAGGCAATTTTGAATTGGTATCACACTCATCTATAAACAGTCTCTCCTCTAAGGAAGGAAAAAGGCTACATATTTATACCTGATCCATAGAACATATAGCCTAGGAAGGAAAATGAACATACTTGCTTTGCTTATAACTTTTATAAATAAGAACAGGCTATTCTTTCTACAAAATTTATATTGTAACAACTTTTTTCTCCTAAAGACAAAATTCAGGCAAAATCATATTTTCTTCTATTAGGTAACAGACATCACAGAATTTTATGGCATAACATATGGTTTGATCCACAAATTAGATTAACATTAGATAAGTCTTTAATGGGGGTTTCAATCCTCGTTAAATACATAGATTTATTCTACAATCAGAGTGTCATATTTCACTACAGACCAGACAGACTTTCCCATGCCATGTTAGACATATTCAAAAGCAAAGTAGCCATGACTCTAAATATACATTGCTGGACTATATTCAGGACATATAAATATCTTCCATTTTGTAGCTTTCCAGACTCTAACTTCTTTTCACATCTGCGAATGGAACAAGGCCCTGTATGCAAACTTGTTTTGAGAACTCTTTTTACTCCTTGTATGTCTCAGATTGGCACTAAGTCAAATGTGGCTTTTAAAAGTTCCATTTCAGCTATTAATTATTAACTTTTCTTTATACTTTAATTGATACTCTAATGTTAGTGATAAAAACCATACAATAATTATACTAGAGATGTCTTTTAAAATTAATGAGGCTTTGAAGTAATCAGCGTATGCCAGTAAGTCCAGCAGTATAACAGAGATGGATGTGGCTAGCAGCCAGCATTAGAGACTGACCATAATGCCCAAAGAGAGACATTTATATGCACCATCTTTAATTGTGTATTTCATTTGCTAAAGTAATTGTTTATCATGCAGGGATTACTGAAGTAGGAGAATACCATCACAAAATGTTAGAGAAAATCAGTAAGTTACTCAAGCAGAGTAGAAACTAACCATGTAGATTTGAGTTAGAAAAACAAGCATGTTTGGAAATAAATGTAGGAAATTTTCTTAGTATAGTATACAAAGAACCTATTTTGCAATATAGGCTGTCAGCTGTTTTAATAGCAACTGATGAGTGTTTTTGCTAGCTCTCGACTAGGAGCGAATTAACCATTACCTCCTATTAGTAATGTGATACCTGCATTTGATCTGGGGAATTGGACTTGCAATTAAGCTTTAGTCAGTTTCCTTTGTTCTCCGAGTAGTAATATTACAGGTGAAGCTAAAGCCTTCAGATCACTGAGCTTGAACATGGCTGTATTATTCCAAGCTTTAAAGACAG
>JANHMN010000006.1:46636125-46695111 GCA_030674055.1 Rhabdomys pumilio
TCTATCTATCTATCTATCTATCTATCTATCTATCTATCTATCTATCTGCTTTGGATCAAAAATATTTGACACTGAGTCTTTATTTCTTCATCTACAAATCATGTGACTTTAATCTTACCAACCCACTGGTTCCTGTTTACTCATTCCCAGACAGACTGAAGAATAAGTATGGATTTCAGAAATAAGAGAAGGCAACCCATCACTGAGCTTACATGGACCAATATATCAGTAAGTTACTAAAAGAAATTCCTGTTTATTCTAATTTTTAAAACTCCAGTAGTGGCTCTCTGCTACTCCCTGTTCTAGAGACATCTTCTTTTACAGCGCCAGCCTCATCCTGTAGACAAAATGGTGATGGTTAATATGAACGGATTTGGCAGTATTGGGTGCCTGGTTACCAGGGTTGCCTTCTGCTCTGAACTTGGCAAAGTGGAGATTGTTGCCATCAACGACCTGGTCATTGACCTTAACTACATAGTCTACATGTTGCAGTATGACTCCACCTATGGCAAATTCAACAGTGAAATCAAGGCTGAGAACAGGAAGCTTGCCATCAACAGGAAGTCTATCACCATCTTCCAGGAGAAAGATCCTGCTAACATAAAATGGGATGATGCTGGTGCTGAGTATGTCGTTGACTCTACTGACATCTTCACCACCATGGAGAAGGCTGGGGCCCACTTGAAGGGTGGAGCCAAAAGGGTCATTATCTCTGCCCCTTCTGCTGATGCCCCTATGTTTGTGATGGGTGTGAACCATGAGAAATATGACAACTCGCTCAAGATTGTCAGCAATGCATTCTGCACCACCAACTGCTTAGTCCCCTGGCCAAGATCACCCACGACAACTTTGGCATCGTAGAAGGACTCATGACCACAGACTATGCCATCACTACCACTCAGAAGACTGTGAATGACCCCTCTGGAAAGCTGTGGTGTGATGGCCGTGGAGCTGCCCAGAACATCATCCATGCATCCACTGGTGCTGCCAAGGCTACGGGCAAGGTCATCCCAGAGCTGAACGAGAAGCTCACTGGCATGGCCTTCTATGTTCCTACCTGCAATGTATCTGTTGTGGATCTGAAATGCAGCCTGGGGAAACCTGCCAAGTATGATGACATCAAGAAAGTTGTGAAGCAGGCATCTGAGGTGCCACTGAAGGACCAGGTTGTCTCCTGCGACTTCAACAGCAACTCTCACTCTTCCACCTTTGATGGTGGAGCTGGCATTGCTCTCAACGACAACTTCATAAAGCTTGTTTTCTGGTATGACAATGAATACAGCTACAGCAACAGGGTCGTGGACCTCATGGCCTACATGACCTCCAAGAAGTAAGAAACCCTGAATCACCCATCCCAGCAAGAATACTGAGAGCAAGAGAGAGGCCCTTGGTTGCTGAGGAGTCCCTGTCCCCAACACTGAGCATCTCCCTCACAATTTCCATCACAGACCCTCATAATAGCAGGAGGAGCCTACAGAGCCCTCCCTATTCTTTTAAATGCCATCAATAGAATTTTGTTGTACACCCCTCCAAAAAAAACTCCAGTAGTAAGCTTGAGACTCTGAATTTGTGGGAGGAATGAGAGAGATGAAGGTAAGTACTGGATGTGTTTCTGAATGAGTACCTACATTCCACACCAAGCATACTTTTGCATTAAGTTGACTTCTTTTCTTAAACTTTTAATACTGTAAAACGCAAAAATAACAAGTTTCAAATGAAACTTAAAAAAAGACTATTTTAAGATATAAAAATATTACAGGTCATTTAAAATTTTGATTAGTAAGATACATTACATTAAATTCAACAGAAATATTGTAAGTTAAAAGTTAAAAATTATTATATGAAAGACAACGAAATTACAAACAAAATAAATCATAATCTGTAAATAGTATATAATAGCCTGAAAAATTAGTAGAAGAAAATAATTATAGTACCTTCATATTTATGTTCATTTCAATCCTTATTCCAGATGAACTGTGGTGTTCACACATTATCTGTTGTTCAGTTCAATTCCACACAGTACACCACAGATTGCTTGCCACCTCATTGATTCTATATTGGGATTAGATAAATTTTGACGACTTTATTTTTCCTCACGGTGATGTAAATTAAGCCAGCCACAGGCAAGCATCTCTGAGAATACTTTTTGACCAAATGTCTTTCCAAATGTTTCCTAAAAATATACTGCTGAAACTCAACACGCCAATTCTGTCTATTATTTTTACAATTGTGAGCAACCATTGCTTTTGTATCTGCTTAGATTTCTGATCAGTGTGATACAGTGATATAGCTTTATGCAAATAATCCAGCAAATTAATAATGCAATAGTCGTTATAGATTTTTTTTTTTTTTTACTATTTCATATTTATCCTCTAAGCTTAGGAGAGGTGGAATTTTCTCTACAAATTGTGAAAGTGAATGGGCCTTCCTTTTAGTCACACGTTACACTTACCTGTTACAGACAAAACAGTAGCTTAAGCAAGTTAAGAATGCATACAGTTATAGGTCAACCTGTGTCTCCCCAAACTTCGAAAGTCCAAGTACTGGTCCCCAGTAGCTCAGAATGGGATGGGTTTTAGTCTTGGGTTGTCTTGGGTTTTTTAAGATCAGGCCTATCAAAATGTGGGTAAAATGAGTAGTTTAGCATAGGTCTTCCTTCAACACTCTAGTGTTTTGTTTTTTGGTTTTTTGTTTGTTTGTTTGTTTGTTTTTAATAAAGGAGCTAGAGAGATAGCAAGGTCCAAGGTTTGATGCTCATAATATAATGTAATTAAAAATAAAAATAAATAAGCAATAAGCAAAACCTTCTGCTGATCATCATGACATCCTGACTTGAAATTCAATTATTTGAATGGGCATCCATTCTACTGTAATAAAAAATAATTTGAAAAACAGAATACCCAGGCATATGGTGGATGTGAAACATTCAAAAACATTTATTTTTTATCATTTTATCTATTTAGAAATGTAGGATATGAGATCAGACTGGCAGGTTGTGTTTTTCAAGGACAGAGGAATAAATTTAGCTTTCTCTTCAAAATCATGGTTGCTAATGCCCAACGGCTTCCATAAAACTCTCTAAAGAAAAATTTTGCCTGTGTTCAGATCCACCAGGGTCCGTTGTAATGCCCCCAAGATCTCATCTGTCTCTGCCTTTTCTCTGTGGCTCATTGGATCCCCCAGCAAGTCGTTCTTTACAAGGATACCCAAAAGTCCTTGTGCTGCTGAGTCTCTTATTCTGAGCTGTCTCTCTTTATGTAGGGATTTCAGGATCTGGCAAGTCTGTGTCACTCTGTTGGTATGTCAGCACAGAATTTGTTGCCTATCACAGCATCTGAACTATTCCCTGCAGATAACAGGCACATAAGTGGATAAAGACACACACACACACTCTCACACAAATCAAAGATTTCCTGCACCAAGGAGAGAAGATAGCGTGGCTTCTGATTTGCTATGCACCACATGGGAAAAACATTAAAATGGATGTCCCTTTCTTTTTCAGAAAAATGGCTTAAATAGCACAGATAATGATAGAATTGAAAAATAACTTTAAAAAATCTCTTACTAGAAAAATGGTTTAATATGACCTCAATATTTTTGCCCAGGAGTACCATACATTACTTCAATTCTTAGAATATTTCTTAGAAATACTAATTTTTCTCCAATAAATATTATATAATATTTATAAAAATTGTTCAGTGCTTTGTTTTAACTTTATAGTTTTTAAAATTCCAAAAAAATATATTTCCATCCTTCATTCTTTGAAGTTCACTAGGGGACAATAGAAATGACATATTTTGATACTTGTCTGTTGTTTATAAAACTAATGATCTTTTAAATTTTTGGTGAAGTTTGTATTTGCAATGCTTTATTCTGAAAGGTAATAAATATAATTAGGGATTTGGGTTATTCTTCCTGATTTTATATATACAATCAGGTTGAAATTTTTTGTTGTTTCCTGACACAGAAAAAGAATATATGATTTTTTTGAAAACTCTGATTGTTTTTAAAATATAAAAGAAAAGAAATTAGTCTCCAACTCAAAATGTTTATCCACTGGATAGTAAGATAACCTACTTTTTTGTATATAAATGCATATGCAAGACATATGTAATTATATATATATATATATATATTTGTCAGGTGGTCAAGAAAAGTTTATAGTTGTGAAACAATTTTTATTTGAAATATAAAACATTATCTGAAATATACTAAAAATTATATTCTATTAACTACCAGAAACATTCTTGCTTTCCTTTTCTAATAAACATACCTTTCTCAGCAGGCAAATGGCTTCATAGCAGTTGTGGGTTTTATGAAGTGCTGGTACATATATCTTAATCTCCCCATCTGTAAGGAAAATGCAGAATGTGGGAAGTACTTAGCTATAGAATAAGGTATTTTAATTTATTTAGTACTTAGAAATATTTTATTTTTATTGCACATTCATTCCCATGTCAATTCTAATAGATCAGCCATCTCGTAAAACTTTACCAAAAAACTGCATATTCATGATCCACCAATTTAAAATAAACTGTATTGAAGATATTTTTCACAGGAACCTTAGCTTGAAGCCTCCACTGAAGATTAGGGAAAAATAGGAATTTTCCCAGCCACATTATACAAAACATAAACATCTGTTACCTTGCTCCAAAAGACAGATTTCGATCCATAAAGCACCCATTTATGAATTGCAACAACTCACAGATGTAGAGATATGGTTTTAGTTAATGAATATATAGTGTAAGCCTGTCATCTTCCAGTTATAGTCCAACTGAGGTAAATGATTTCAAGGCTGCACTCTCGTGGAATGTGCAGTGTATTGGATGGCATAGATTGGAGACATTCAGTCAGAGATTGCATAGAGTATGCAATACATGTGCCCTAATGAAGAAAGTTAGCCTCCTGGGGTTACTAAAATAAGACTGGTCTAAATTGGAGGAAAAGACTTCTCTAAGAAAAAAGACTCAACTTGAGCTCTAAATTATGAGATCTGAAATAGGAAAAATAATAGCACACTGTTCCAATGGTTGTGGTAGAAAATGTGAAGAGCCTAGAGCCTGGCAAGGTGATTCAGTGGAACATTTGCTTGAGACCAATCCTGATAACTTCAATTCCAAAGACCAATGTGAAAGATGGAAACTAAATGAATAAAACAAAAAAATAATCTTACCCTCACTCTCATCGTGGCACATGCACACAAATAAATAATAAAGGGAAAGAGAATAGTTTTAAAGTCTAAGGGGGAGCATAGAAAATATGAGAGAATTGTGAATTAAGCTCATAAGAACTAGACACAGAACCAAGAGACAAAGGAGCAAATAAAGAAAGAAAAAGGAACAGATCTACAGAGAATTTGAAAGTTTGATCAAGGTTTTGACCCATACTCAGAATGAAGAGAAGTCACTGAGTTGCTGCATCATATCCAAGTTTCAATAGTTTAGAAAACATATGTAAACTTCTGCTATAATCATTGACTGATTATCTTTGTTTTATATATTGATGT
Organism: Rhabdomys pumilio; assembly: GCA_030674055.1. Classification (NCBI taxonomy): domain Eukaryota; kingdom Metazoa; phylum Chordata; class Mammalia; order Rodentia; family Muridae; genus Rhabdomys; species Rhabdomys pumilio. The sequence continues at coordinate 46,641,632 of JANHMN010000006.1, forward strand.
GGTTCGTAAGATGGTTCGATCTTACAACCAATGAAGAAGAAAGTAGCAACGAAGTCTGTTGAGTCATTTGATGAACCAGGTAGGTTCAGGTGAGATGGTCTAGTGTGGTTACTAGACTCACACTTACACAACTGAATGAGTGTAAATGCCTCTGTTGATACCTAATATTCTTTTAGTGAAAATTTTGTATCAGACTAATTTAGTTATAAGGTCTTTAGGCATCTTCATATACCAGAATCATAGAAGTATCAACTGTGGGGACTTAATGTGATAAGTGGAAAGAGAATATGATCGTTAACTAGCTGGACATGGTATGGTGCTAAGTGCCTATCCAGCACGTGAGAAGCAGAGGCAGGCACATTTCTATCAGTTCAGCCCAAACCGATGTGCATAGCAAATTCTAGACCAGCCAGAGTAGCATAGTAAGACCCACACCCCGGAATGATTATTTAAATAATGAGTGTAAGGAGAAGAAAATGAAGACAATGTAAATAGTAAATGGAAAGAAGCAAAGACAACACAAAAAGAGAAACACTGATCGTGGAGGACACAGGGAGGTGAAAGTCAGAACACAGAGAGTGAGGACTATCCCCATCAGCCTGGAGACAGGGTCTAGACCCAGAGAAAGGGGACCTTGAACTCACCGTGCGAGGGAGAAGGTATCAGGAATTGCTTTGGCATGTTGAGTTGAATTGGTTCCTGAGACCAGGTGTACACAAACAAGCCAGAATGAGTTGTATTCTAAAAGGGCTATAGTAGTGAAGGGAGAGTCAGCATCTCCAGGATGAAATGAATTTGCTAGAAGCTCTGTTCTTCTTGCTCCTAATTATCTTGGCTATCAGTGACTTTTGTGACTCATACAAATTTTAGGATTTTTTTCATTTATGAAAAAAATGTCATAAGAATGTTGATGGAAATCAAGTAGCATCTGTAGATTGCTTGAGTATGGTGGACATTTCAACAATGACATTATAATATGAATATGGAAATTAAAAAATTGTATCACATTCAATTTCCTTCATCAATGAACATTCAGATCATTTATCTTATTTGTAAAATTTATTCTTAGATTTTGTGGGACTTTTGGAAGCTGTTGTGAATTATACTATTCTTTTCATTTGTGTTTTTTATTGATACCATATAGAAAAAATGCTATTGGTTTCTGTGTATTGACTTAGTATTCTGCAGCTGTGCTGTGATCAGGTACTGATTCCAGTAGACTTTGGTAGAGTCATAACATGAGACCATGTTATGACTCATCAAACATCAGGACTGGTGCACATATAAACTATGAACTGAGAGACTGCAGCAGCATGCACAGGGCCTGCATACATCTGGCCTGGTGGGGTCCCGGAACTGAGGGGAATGAACACAAACTCACATCTTAACACAGAACCTACATCCAATTGTTAACCACTCAAAAGTGAAAAATTAGATTTCTTTAATGGAGTCTCACTGGGTATACAAACTACTCTTTAGACCAGGTCCGATTTCCACCAGTAGATAACCACCACAAAACAACTCAATAGCTTATGAGAGTTTGTCTCACAATGCTTTGTAAAGACTTTTTTTCCCCTTCCCCTTGTGTACATGTTATGGTTTCTGGTTTTCTGGTTTTGTGGAATTTGTGTGTGTGTGACTGTACATCTCTCTGTGTTTATATGTGTTTCTTAAGCCTTTTATTTGGCTCTTAAAATTCTGTTTGTTTTTGTTTTATCTAATTTTACTATTTTATTATTATATTATAGATAACTGTTTGTATCTTAATGAAAAATAAAGAAAGTAATTTCTTTAGATTTGGAAGGGAAGGACCTGGGAAGAGCCAGGAAGGAGAAATTGTAATCAGTATATATTGTAGTTAGATGTGATTATCAAAGAAAAAATAATATTTATGATGTACAAAATATTAAATGAGATAATAACAATAAAACATGTCCTCTTCAAACAGATACATGTCATGGCTTTCTTTCTGATTTCTATGGTGAGATATTGCCTTTTGCCTAGAAGTAGTAAGGGGGTATTTTGCTTTTCTGAATCTTGAAAGAAAGGCTCTCCATTTATCATCATTGAATATAATTCTACTTCCATGGTGTTTATAATTCTAGCTTTCCACTCTAGAAATTCCAAAAATATCTTTGGAGGAAGAACCCTTTATTCTTGGGTATTTACAGCATTCTGTGAACTGGGGCCTGTTAAATCATACTTCCTAATCTGTTGCCTGAGAAGATAGTGATCAGCAAACCTGATGTACTATATCATAGATCATGTTTAAAATGTTTTGGAGAACTTAGCATGGCCTAGGGAATAAAGTACTTCTTTCACGTACCTGAGTTCAGATCCCCAGAACCCATGTGAAAGTCAGATCTAGTGTATCTGTAACCCAGTGCTTGCAAGACAAGAATAGGAGACAGAAAAAGGAGATTCTCTCAAAGCCAACTCCCATGGCATAAGCAGCAGTTTGTAATAGGTTACCCTACATTCAAATAAAGAAAACTCCTACTTGGACACCTTGGGCCCCATACATATGCATATCCTCTCTCTCTCTCTCTCTCTCTCTCTCTCTCTCTCTCACACACACACACACACACACACACACATACACACACACACACACAAACACACACAAGGAGGGAGAAAAAGATGCATACATGCACTCAAGCAAACATGCACACATGCATACACACATTAAAATACCTTGTGATTTCTTTCTGTTTTGGTTCTTCGTACTTTTCTTATTATACTATTGGCTAGGGTTTCTCTAAATCATTCCTAAACTCATTTCTGGCTTAGTAATTCAATTATGATTGCATAAGACTGTTTAGAATACATATCACAAACCCAATACATTGCTATTCTGATCCAAGCTCCTAATATTATCATCTTTTTATTCTTTATTTCTTTTTATTTACAGTCCAGTCCTTATCCCCCTCCAGGTCTGCCCTCTGAAAGTTCCTCATCTCATTCCTCCTTCCCATATTTAAGGGGATATCCCCCATACACTTCCCCACCCCACCAAACCTCCCCACTCTGGAGAAGGGTGTCCCAATACTGTCTTTTTGTGTCATTTCAATCTCTTATTTTTCCTCCTCTCATTTAGAGGTTTGTGATTCTTGAGTGAAACAAGATGAATAAAAGTAAACCTTACTTGAAATTAAACCTGTTGTATTCTGACCTCTGTGGTACCTTATACCGAGTCCTCAGGTATGCCATAAATTGCGGTTTATCTATTATAAATGATTAACCAACCTGCTTCCCACACATAAAGACAACCCATCTTATTAACAAGAAGTCAAAAGGTCATTCTGCCTTGCAGATTTCAGCAATTCTCTGGTCAGTTACAACCTCTAAGCCACTTTTGCTCTCTTATGCAAAACCTCATATAATGATTTATTTCACTTAAATTTGTTGTTCTAATGTTCTATTATTTGAAATAAACCATTATTTATTTTCCAACAGGACTAATAATATAAAATGTTAACTTTTACCCTTTATTACAGTTTTGATAAGGTGGGGAGATGCATAAAATTTGCAGGTTCCAAAGACAGTGCTGCCTTTTATTGGCAAAATGCAATTACAGAACTAATTGGCTGTTACATTACAGGGTGATCCATGCTTGGCCAGCAGCTCCACTCCTGCTGGCATTGTGGGGCTTGGTCCACTTGCACCCCCTTTCAATATGTTTCATTATCTAAGCCAAGAGAATGGTCACTCGGCGTATGGGCTTGGCAACACCAAGGCACAGATGCTAGGCTCTCACATTTATCTTTTCCTCAACAGGAGCAATATGGTAATAAGAGCCTGAATATTTTGGCCAGGAGTCAAGATTTTTCTCAGTTCTGTTTACTGGGTTTTATCGCAGCCTCAAACTTACCTTTCTGTTTGTTACATGTTATATGGCCACTTAGCACTCCCAATTATTTTTGTTGGTGGTCTTTCAGATTGATTTAATTATAGAGATTTACTACAGTGAAAAACCACAGTCTCCCAACCATTCTTATTCTAGCCCATTACACAAGCTGTTTGTGTCTCTGAAAGCTTTGCTATTTTGTGAATTAAATATAAATTATACACAATTCATAGGACCATAAAAACTGATCATTGATAATTTATCCATTACAGGCAAAAATTATATTCATGTAAACTTTTATTCACTTTTTTATAAGTTCAGAAACATTCTTGGTAAGCTTTGTATGAAATATCACCACAGTTAGTATGATTACAAAATGTTGCAGAAACAGTAATAAAAATGCCCAATGTCTATTAGGTATGTCTACCTGAATGGCTAAGTAAAATTTAAACTGGCCACCAAGAAAGGAGCAAATTGTTTGTTGATCTTAGAACATTAGCTGTGAAAAGCACCCTGGTGATCAAAAGGGGCAAGACAGATACTCAAGAAGAAACAGGTAAGGGAGACTTAGATTACATTTTGTAATAGGTCAAAATACATTTTCAAAAAGACTTATAGACTCTCCTGATAGGGTTTGAATTCAGAACATCCCCAAAATGCTCCCGTATATTGGAGGATTTGAAGTCCTAGAATGGACTTAAGGACTTTAGAATTTTTCAGTCTGGTCAAAGCTTCTATTCTCCGTGTCCTTGTCCTCTGAGATGTACACAAGTACCTACAGAATCCTGCTGCCACAGATACCATAGATCCCACCTAAAAAATCAGTATAACTGTAGGTATCTTCCCTAATATTTGGTAGCTACCTTTCTTTTAAATCCTTCTCATCTCAAACAAGAACAACTTGAATAGACCAAATCTTATATTGGACATAGGAGTAAATCTTCATAGATCTTGAATTGCTCCATTGAACAAAGGCAGTGTTTTGTTGTCTGGGAGGCAAACGGGGGAGAGAAGACAATTGAAGCCAGCCAACACCTGGCACTCATGGGTTCTAAGAGTGTCCTGCTTGCCCCTACATGGACATTGACAGTCAATCTCACATCCTATGCCTATCTTAGAATTATTTCACATGGGAGTCCTGACACCCAGAAACCAGAATGGGACAAGGAGTTTTCAGTGTTGACAGACCCTTTTCCAATGCACTTGCCAAAACAAGGATTAAAGTCTACTTCCACCATGTAAATTTGGCATAGCTTTGGCATTTTTTCTCAATCTTGCTTCCGAAAATCTTCTTGACTCAGTCCCTTCACATTTCAAACTTTAGAGAGTTTGATATTTCTATATATAATCAAATTATAAAACAAAATCAGTTGATTGTATTGAGGGAAGCAAATTGAGATGGAAATGAAAAAGGGAGGGAGGAAAAAGAATGGAAGGAGAGGACAAGGAAGACTTCTTATCTTGCAAACCACTTTAAAAATATTTACACTAAATAAAAGGGTATAAAAATATGGGGCCAATAATAAATTTGATCAAGCTTTATAAAGAGCTGAAAAAGGATTAGGTCACAAGAAAGAAATATTTTCTTTCCATAAAAGGAGTCAAATACCTCTTAACATGTTAATCATACACACATAACATTTTTGGTGAGAATTCTGAAATGTGACTTAGCAAAATGGAATGATTTCACAGTTCATGTCAAAAAAATGTTAGTGAGAATGTTATGTAATATCTTTAAAAATAAAGTTTTAAAAGCAAATGAAAGCAATATAAAAATGAAGCAAACTCAGTTAAAGTATCTATCTACAGATTTCAAAATGACGCTTTTGATTAAACTCAGACCATAGATAGTTGGGGGAAAGTCAACCTGAATTCTTACTGATTACACACAGGATTTCCTCTAGAATTCTCTAGGCCATGAAACATAAGAAGTATACTGTATTAAACATTATATATTGCCTACAGATGAACTGATTAAGGGGGAAGATTGCATAAGTTACAAGCGTTATGCTATTTTGTGTAAGGATATTGACTGTCTGCAAATTTGCATATCCATAGGGTTCCTGGAAGCAAGCCCCTGCAGATGCTAAGTAATAGCTAATTTGATTTCACAGTTGTACAAAATTATGGCATTATTCCAACTCTTTTTTAATGCTTCTATAATTTGAAAATTCTGACTATGTCAATTATACTAAAAAAATACAACATTGGTTTGTAAGTAAAGATGTGAAACTTTTAATACACCATGGACAAATAGGATAGTCTGAAATGAAAGACATTTTTGGGTTTTTGTTTGCTTAGTTGGTTTTTCTGTGTGTTTTTGGTTATTTATGTTATTACTTTTATTCTTTTACAGTCCAGTTGTTGCCGCCATCTTGGTTCACCCTCCCAGAGTTTCTCAACCCATTCTTTCTTCTCCCCTATGTCTTCAAGATGTGCCCTCCACCAGGCCTCAACACTACATGGGTTCTCAAGTCTCTCTGGGGTTAGCCAAGCTTTCTCTCTGAGGCTAGACCAGGCAATATTCTGCTGTGTATGTGTCATGGCCCTCAGACCAGCTTATGTGTGCCTGGTTGCTAGCTTAGTGTCTGTGAGATCTAAGGTGTCCATGTTAGTTGAATTAAGCAGACATATTAAGTCTCTAAAGTACAAAGTACATATAAGAAGTAACTAATTTGTTACTTCTAATGAATCCAGGGATTATAAATATCGGGAAAAGCATTAATATGCTTTTGGAAGTCATATAACCAGTATCAACTCCCATAACTATAAAACAGCTGTGATTTATCTGAATGGAAAAAATGATTCAAAGCTAAAATAGGCACTTGGAGGTAGACATTTGTGTACAGGGCATGTAGAGACCTAAAATGAAATAACCAAAAACTGTGTAATAAGAATGAAAATGATTCAAAGATATATATAAGAAAAGAGAAACTAAATCCTTTAAATATTCTTAGTCTTTCAAACTGAATTAAATAAACATAAGGTATCTATTATCCCCAAATGACTAACAAAATTATGAGTGTGTGTGTGTGTGTGTGTGTGTGTGTGTGAATTTCTCTACAAAGAAAAGATATCACCCGGGTCTAAAATATGCCTTTAATTATTCCTACTCTTATAATTTAATATCTATTTTACAAGATAGTAACACATTGGGCTAAAACTTGTAGAATAGAAACTGAAACAAAAAAAAAAAAAACTAGAAATAGAAGAACATTGGAAAAACCAAATACTTAAGAGAACTTAACATCATTTAAAAAGAAATAGTGAACGCAAGATAAGTCAGAATAAAATATTCAAAATTAAAGCACAGAGAAAGTTGAGGAGGAAAAGCACAGAAGAAACATATGGAGAAGACTATGGGCCTCTAACAGTGTGGTTAATTCTTAGTTGGTGAGAATGCATGAAGGAGGACAAAAGGTACAAATAATTAAATCTTTCATCTTTTCACAATTGTCAGGATATGTCAAATTTCATATTAAAAACTATATATACATATGTATTATATATAATATATATTATATGTATATGAATTTTTAAAGATTCTATACATGCATATTTATACTATCGAGGACAAGACAAATAATCTCATATTGGCCCAAAATATGAAGATGGTGTTATATTTTGAGATCACTACAAAATAAAAGTACAAGCTCTAAAGGTAACTAAATAATAGCACTGAGATTTATAACTGATAATATACTTATTATGACAAAGAAAATAAACCAATGTAAAATAAATATTTAGGCAAAGAAAAACTAACAAAATGTCCCAACATCAAACACATACAGATGGAGACTAATATTACAAAGAAAGAAATTATTCTTAGAACTAAGAGGTATAAGAAAGCAAAGTGAAACATTAAAAGGCAAACAGATGTGGATATTTCTAAATTAATATTTAATGATGTTATTCATGAGCTTTGGACATACTAGATATATAAGGCATTAAAATGTACAGAGTCATCTTTCAAGTGCACATGGAATGTGTCTTCAATGCCTGGCCTTTTGCTGTTCATAAAACAGTTCAATACATTCAAATGGTTACCAACAATTAAAGTCTGATATCTAACTATAGCATAAACTAGAATTTAACCAGGATAATATAAAATGTGAAAATCTCCGTGTCCACGTGAAGTCCAAATTAAATGTCTAAATAATTAAATTATGCTTCATGTTAAAAGGAAGAAATAAGGGCTAGAGGAATAGCTCAGCGGTTAAAAGCACTGACTGCTCCCAAAAGGTCCTGAATTCAATTCCCAGAAAACACATGATGGCTCTAAACCATCTGTAATGGGATCCCATGTCTTCTTCTGTTGTGTCTGAAGACAGCTTCAGTGTACTCATATACATAAATTAAATAAATAATTCTTAAAAAAATAAAGACATAAAAGAAAAACTTTTCTACATCATTGACACTGAACATAGTTGTGACTTAAATCATATTTCATGCACCTAATGCTTTCCTGTGAGGCAAATTCATAGCCTAAAATACATAATAAGAAAGGACAAATGCTGCAAGTAAATCATTATAAGAAAGAAATAATGCTAAAATCAAGTATTCAAAGTTCCAGTTAATGTGTGCAACATACATTTTATAACAATATGAAATTGTCAGTATATGATATGGTAACATATAAGTAAGTACACACAATGGACTTTTAAAAGACATAGATATGGGTTATAGTTCTCAGTTGAAGAATACATATTTAACCTGCACAAGGTCCTGCATTCAATCCTCCATATTGAAAGAACAGTAAAATTCTAAAATTCAATTTTAGAAAAAAATAGAAAATTATTAAGTAAATAAGGTATAAAATGAACACAAACAATAGACTAGTAATTTAAGTTGCTTTAGATAGATATCTGACAAAATTTATGACTTTGGAAACTCTAATATGACAAAATTACAAAACAAATGAAAGTCAATACATGGATTAAACATGACACAAACATATGTGAATATGATAAATTATATCAATGAATTTGAAATCTAAAACGAATACTTAGACAATGTAACTTATTAAAATTAGCAAAAGAAAGGGGTAAATCTGCATAATAATTCAAATTATAAAACAATTTAATTCTTTAAATGTTTCCCTAAAGGAAACTTTAGATTTAGCTAAAATTCAGCAGAAACAATTATCCCATAGGATAAAAAGATGAATAAGAAGGGAAAGATTAAGGTCATTTGCTTACTATTGGGGGTTCTGTAGTTCCAGGACAGGCTTCCTGTGAGTTGGAGGACCCAGGAAAACCATATGAGGCTCTGCCAAAGCCTTTTTCCCAGAATGAATATAGCTGATGAAATAATTCTCACTTTGAGGTCAGAGTCCGGATGACTTTTGCAGCAGTATGCATGTGTTTGCTCCTTTAGCCTTTTCCGTTTTGGTCTGCAGCTGATTCCATGGTACCAGCTGCCACGGAAGCAGATCTTTCTCAGCTAATTGATCCTCTGCAACACTGAGCCTGTCTCTTGTACAGGTGCTCCAAGAAGTGCCAAGACTCCACACATTCTAAACTAAGGCCAGGACACCACAAGCAGCTCTCTCGACAGAAGAGAGATAGACTTCATGTCTGGAGAAATACTGAGAATAATTAATGTTCCACCAGTACCCTCACTCCAGTCAAGCTGACATATGAAATGAACCATTATAGTGAGTACTTGAATCATAATGCCAAATTTATAACTTCTGACAGCAGTATGTGGCAGGTGTGATAAGAAATATGACAAAGAGTTGAAAAAGACAGTCTAGGCCAATAGTAATTAAAATGTTCTTTATCTCTCTGTCTATCTTTCTATCTATATTTATTTTCTTTAGAATAATGATAGAATAATTGATCAATTGATCAGATTAGGACTCACAACATAAACCTGTGGTAAGCATTTAGTGTGGGAATATGTGATAAACTGAATGAGTTGTCAAAAGATTTATCACTAGATTAATAATTAGGAAAACTAAAATAGAAATGTATTAATAAAATTAGATATAGTCTAACCCATTTGTTTCTAGTAATAGCATCAAACCAATGTACAAAGTTTAAAAGCCAGGCATTCGCTGCCTGTTACCTATTTCTATTTTCTATTCTATTCCTATGGTAGTTTGCCAATCTTGTTCTGTCCTCTTTCATATTGATGAATGTTTATCTGTTTTAGTAGTCTTAGAATATGCCAATAGTTGACTTTATTGACCACCCATGTCATTCTTGATTCACTAATTTATATTCTTGGCTTTAACCTTATACTTTATTAATTTCAGAAATGAATTTCGTAGGTAATACATTGTTACTTATCCTTGCCATCCCACACTGACATTTTAAACTTGAGGCATCCGTTGCCTGCATCATTTTGATTTTTATCTCATTAGTTCAGTTTGAAATATTACAAATTCAAAAGTGTTTTAAAACGTGTAGTTACATCTCCTACTGTAAGTCATTTATGAGTTCTAAAATTATCAACTATATTTAATGTCATTTTTAGCACTAACTTCTAACTCTGCATGGTAGTCGTGTTATATAACTATTCTATTGAAGTTAATTGACTTGCACTGTAGCCATGTAAACAGGAATTTAAAAAATATCTCCCTATACTTGAGAGCCTTATGTAAAATTCAGTACAAGGTGTTAATTTAAGCATGGTTCACACTTTTGAGTTATGTTGAAATGAGTCTTTAGTTTTGTTATTTCTATGTTGATCTAGTTTAAAATAATTATTAAAAATGTTAAAGGAAAAACCACCCAGAGACCACCCCACCTAAGGATCCATCTCATCTTCAGACAACAAACCCCAACATTATTGATGATGCCAAGAAGCGCTTGGCTGTGCCAGCACCTGACTAAGACAGATGAAGATACTCACAGCTAACCATTGGTCTGATTCCAGGGACCCCAATGGAAGAGTTAGGAGAAGAGTTAGCTCCCCAGTGGAACTAAAGGGAATTGCAACTCCATAGGAAGAACAACAATATCAACTAACCGGACTCCCCAGAGCTCGCTGGGACTAAACCACCAACCAAAAATATACATGGAGGGACCCATGAATCCAGCTACGTACCTAGCAGAGGACTGCCTTATATGGCATCAATGGGAAGGGTGGGCCTCGGTCCTGTGGAGGCTTGATGCCCCAGCTTAGAAGAATGCTAGAGAGGTGAGGTGGAAGTGGCTGAGTGGGTGGGTGGAGGAGCACCCTCTTAGCGGCAAAAGGGAAGAGGGGGATGGGAGGCTAACAGAAGGGAGACCAGGAAGAGGAACAACATTTGAAATGTAAATAAATAAAATAATCAATAAAAATGTTGAAATAACTCACTATGATCCATCTTTTCTCTATTTCTTCTTCGGTTTGTATCTGTTGTTGCTTTGTTCTTAGAATACTTCAGATCTTTGAAGCGTAAGATAACTAAAATGATCACCACTGGCTTTTCCCATAATAGTGGATTTTGTATTTAAACCTAATTTACTTGTTTCAGAGTAAGAGTTATACAGACTTGCTACTGCTTGATATTAAAGAATAATTTTGCTCATCATCGTCTTCTTTTATATTTATATCTCGTAAGTTGTGTAAGCAACATATGGCTCAGTTGTGATCCTGTTTCAATGTTCTTATTGAAAACACTTCTTTGTCTCCCATGCTGTTGTTTGATTTGCACTTTGTTTCTTGGAGCTTTCTTTACTCCCTACCAGTACTACAATACAATAACACATATGTTTTATCTACGTCCTAACTGCATATTAGAGCTCATCTTCCACCTGCTTCTCATACTGTTTTGCGTTAAATTACACATGACTCCATAGGGAAGTTGTTCTCTATCCACCAAGTCTCCTCCTGTTAAAGATTGAGTTGGTTTTTAGTTAGTCTGAGCTACTGATTCCTGCTCTCATACAGACTGAAATTACAAAATTGGATTGCCCACTGTCATCATTAAAGTATCAAGGTAGACTCTGTACTGTATCAGGTCATTTATATGTAATCTCATCATTAGATATCTGCCTAGAATTGTATTTTGCTATTTATATGAGATATTTCTCTCTCTAATTAGCTTTGTATATCTTGACATTACTAAGCTTCTTAATTACCAAGTGAGTTTAATGTCAGCTGGAGGACTTTTTCTTTATGCTGTTTTTAACATATCTCTGTTTTGTGGTATAGTATGATATATATAATATATATATATATATATATGTATATATATACATATATATATATTATAACATATATATATGATTTTTATACTCAGCATATTAGAGCTCATCTTCCACCTGCTTCTCATACTGATCAAACTGATATGTATCAAACTGATACTCTTCCTATAATTTATAGAAGTAAAAATTATACATTATTTATAAATATATATACATACATATTTAATTGTTCAATCTCCCAGACTTTGGTAAATTTAATTTATTTACAAGGATTGCCAAAATATAAAAGCATGACTTTTTATATTTTTGATGAGCAATATCATCAGAAAAGATAGCCATTATTTTCATAATATAATTGAAATAAAATTTCCCTTTAAAAAAAAAAGACACAAGATAAGATACATCAAGCAGCAAAGAGAACAAAATTTAAGTTTGGGAAGAAATCACTAGATTATAAAGAAATGTAAGATTTTTTTTCTCTTACCTCAGTTTTGTATGTGGGAAAGTTCAATTAATCCAAGTTTACTAGTGCAAACTTAGACTATGCATCCTTTGAAAGGTTTTCTGATTTCCTCAACTATGACATGTCTAGATGAAATTAGTAATCTACAGACTGAATATTTAATCTCTGAGAATCTTTGAGTTAGTTTAGTACAATGCATCTTGACATCAGGATTCACTAGGTTGATAGCATCTGTTCCTGTCTGTCCTGACGTATTCTTAGGAATGGGGCACATCCCTTAAAGTTCCTCTCACCTACATAGGGATCTGTGGATGTGGCTGACCATGTGACAACTTTGTAACAATGTCTTTTCAGAAAGCATCCAGAATAAAAAGTAATTTTTATAGAAACCCTGTTTGCTTGTTTGTTTGTTTGTTTTGTAAATGCAGGTTACAAATTTTCTTTTTAAGTTATGTTTGACATTGTTACTTTGACAGCAAAGAGAATATTAATTTGATATGAGGTAGGATTAGACCAGTTAATTTACTTTAGATAAATCTTTGTTTTCTGAAGGAGGAAAATAGTATTAGGAAAATGTCCTTGTTTTTAACCTTTGTGAAGCCTTTGCCCACCAATGAACGCATCTAAAACAAATCAAAATTAGTCAACCAAACAAAGAAAGCATCAAAGAGATAAAAAAAAAAAAAAAAAAGCACTGTCCACACAAATCCACTGCTTGGCATCTGATTCCTCTAATAGGGACTCTGCATAGGAAATATGGCTATGTATATTTACATCAGAGAACCTTTGACAATGGTTCACTGACTGAAAGATACAAGCTTGCAGCTAATCCTTCTTACTTATCCTAAGATTCCAATTAAAAAGACAGCTCCCTAAGACCAGTTGCAGGAATTCTAAGGCAAATTGTGCTGCAGAAGCTAAAACGCAGTTTGTTCTTTCTCTAGAAAAGGGAGTTTTGGCTAACCAATTCAAAACGAAAATATAGACAACTAACTGGAGATATAATAATGTATTTGCTCAAAGATAATCTGTGTTGATCCAATTTGTAATTCTTCCTAGGATGTTCACTATTGATGTGTGTGTGTGTGTGTGTGTGTGTGTGTGTGTGTGTGTGTATCCCATGGCACACATGTGAAGGTCAGAAGTCAAGCTTGGGTAGGACTTCGTGTCTTTTCACCATTTTTGAGACAGGGTCTGCCATTCTGAAATGGTGTGCCACCCAAGAGCTTCTGGGGATCCTCCTGTATCTAGCACCCCTTTTGCCATAACGATGCTAGCATATCATGTATTATTACACCCACCTTACATTGGTTATGGGCATTCAAACTCAGATCTTCAAGCTTGTGAGGCAAGTGCATTACTTATGTAACTACCCTTATCTTCTTCATACTTATTCTAATCAGTGTATTAGCCATTAGCTTTACAAGTCCCTTAGTTTATCGGAAGAACACATGTAGTTCTATAGTGATCCCCTAATCAATTAATTTATCATTTTGAAAGACTTTTCACTTTTTCCCCCACAATGATTAAATAATATATTTTCATGAATATTCTGGAATCAAAAGTCCTGGTATATATCACGTTTAGCACCTTATCTTTGTAGCCTTTATGTTTAGCTTATAACTGGGCTTACCTGCTAAATTATAATAAAGAATTGTAGCTTTGTTGGTAGGAATTTTGCAAGAATGGAAGTTATATAAATCTTTAGATCATAGTGATGGATATTAAGTTTCATTAAACACTAGGAATTTTTAAAATCTCTATTCTTACTCTTATTTTACTAATTTCAGCTCCTTTTAAATATCACTTGAGCATAATAATTTAGTGTCCCATCAATCTTCTTTTTGCATTAGAGTATAATTTGCTGTATCTTGAATTTTCTTTTGTTTGCTCCAAGGAAGTTTAAGGTTAGCATTTATTTTTAAGAAAGGACAAGATACTCTCTAGGTCAAAATAAATTTTAATACATATTTTATCATTTAATCCCTAATATATAAATTTTTATCCCTTATAATTAAAATTTTATCAGCATGCTTATATATAACTATCTTTACTTTTTATAGATTTTTATCAAGCCCAATGTGTATTAATAATCTCTTATTATTAATCCTCACTATAAGACATTGACTCACTAGACATAGATATTTTAAATATTTTTTATGTTTTCCACAAAGACTGTCTAATTCCCAGATGGGATGATGACTCCTTTATCTCACAATGGTTTTGTTTCTTTTTTTTAATTTAAAAATATGTTGATTTCTATGTGTAGAGGTTTTTCTATATTCATCATGTACATATTGGTGTTAGGAAATGCCAAAAATAGGGGCTGGATTTCTTGGAACTGGAGTTACAGATAAGTTGTGTGCCACCATTTGTGTGCTGGGAGTTGAACTTTTTATGTCTTCTGGAGCAGCTGCCAGTCTTCTTAACCTCTGAACCATCTCTCAAGCCTTTTCTCTCACACAGAGTTGGTTTTTTAAAATCTCTTTTACTTTTTTATACCTTCTGCATACCCTTTTAATATTATTAATAGATTTCCTCTATCAAATATATATTTGTCTTTCTAAACCATTTCTAACAGCACTATACTACTTCCCCCTCCCCATTGCATATCAAAGTATCCCACAGGCACAGGTTGTTTCAAGATACAAGAAGAAAAGGAATGAGAAAGCCCTGCCCTCAAGAGACAATACTCAGGGCAAACCTTAAGAGAAACCAATAGACTCCCTCTTCCCTTGGTGTCTTTTATTATTTGTATTCAGAAGAATGCAGAAGGCAGTTTTAGCTAATACCATATCCTGGCATATTTTGTGTCACTTTGATACAAACTAAAGTTCTTTCTGAAGAGAGACCTTCAATACAGAAATTTAATCTCCATTTAGTATCCATGATATCAGACTGTAGGCAAACCTATAGGACATTTTCTTAATCAGCAATTGCTGTGGGAAAGCCCTGCCTATTGTGGGTAGATCCACCTTGGGCTTATGGTCCTGGATTCTTTAAGAAAGCAAGCTGAGCAAGCCATGAAGAATAAGCCTGTAAGTGGCACTCCTCCATGACTTCTGCATCAAATTGTGCCTGCAGGTTCCTGCCCTGTTTAAATTCATGTCCTGACTTCCTGCAGTGATGGACTGTTACCTAGAAGTATAAGCAGAATAAACTCTCTTCCTTACGTTTTCTTTGCTCATGGTGTTTCACCAAAGTAATAGTAACCATACTAAGAGACCTGTCTTTTGTCTAAGAAGTACTTCAGGGACATTTTGCATATTTATTAAAAAGAACTAAACAGTACTCACAGATCCTAAGCTCTGAAAACCATAACACTCCCACTGTTGAAAAATGGGGGCCACTTTGTAGAGATAAAGCTGTCCATCTTTATGAAATATAAAATTATGTATGATATGATATATGAGACATACAAAACCACTAGGCTGTGGGAAATATTGGTTCAAGAATAAACAGGCAAGTGGATACTTACCCTGTCTTGGTAAACATTGTTTTTGTAATAAAAACCTCTCCTCTTTTTCAATGTAATTCCAGGGATCCAAGAAAAGTATGTCACTCAAATAAAGTCAATCAGAGCCTCAGGGCCTTCAGACCTCAGAGATGAATTTGGACTAGATATATAATCTCTTTGCAGACTATAAATCATCCTGACAACCTATCTGAGTTCTCTAAAGCTGTAGCAACTACCATATTGCTCTGGACTTAAAGCGATGGTTATGGAGAAAAGAATGTTTACTGCTGTCTTGGCTAAATATGGAAGATGTGTTTGGAATAAACACTTAAGAAATAGTATCAGTCTTGAATACCTCTTGTAGATCAGCAATAAAATTTGTGTTTGAATGAACCTCTATCCCATGGACAACTTTATTAGGTAAAACATTGAACCACACCTGTCAACAAACCACCCTTTTACTTACTTATTTCCCTTGTAAGAAATTTTCAAATAAATTTCTTAGCTTAGGTACTGGAAGTAGAAATATAAACAAATAGATAAACCTAGATGAAATATATTCATCTCCTAGATTAGGAATTACAGGAAAAGTTATCTCCCCATTTGACTGAGTACTTATTGAAAGTTTCTCTATTTTTTTATTACCTTCGTTACTGGGACACCATGACAAAGCCAACCCACTCTTAAAAATAAAAAGCATTTAAATGGAGGCTTGCTTGTAATTTCAGAGGTTTATTCCATTCTCATTGTGGGGAGACCTTAGACATATACATGGTCCTGGGACAGTAGTTGAGAGTTATATCTTAATCCAAAGGCTGAGAGAGGGGGAATAAATGAATGAGAGAGAGGGTGGGGAGAGAGACTGGGCCTGGCAGACTGAAATGGGCTTTTGAAACCTCAAAGCCTAACCCCAATAAAACACCTCCTCTAAGAAGGCCACATCTACTAATCTTCTACCAAACATTTCCACTCCCTGGTGATAAAGCATTCAAATATGTTAATGTATATGGTCATTTTTAGGTAGACCAGCTTATGAACTAACCTTAGAATTGGCATAACTCTCCGCTAGTTAACTCCGCTAGTGTTCTATGTAGGGTCTACAGAAAGCGGTAAGACTCTGGCCAATGCAGAGCAATGCAGACATCATCAATAAGAAATAAACAGGACAACAACAACTGATGTTTAAGGCAGACTCTTGGCATGGTTTCCCATAACTTAGCTGATACAGCCACGAGGCCTTCTTGTGACAAATATTGTTTCTAATAGTTCTACTTACGAACTGTTGTTCAGCAGCTATGTGCTCACCGTTTAGTTCTGACTAGTTCTCCTCCTGACTTAAAAGGAGCAGGCTCCTGTCTGTTTCCTCACTGGATCCTCCCTCCTTCCCTTCTTCCCTTCTTCCCTCCCTTCCTTGAGGAAGGTGGAAAGAGAGAGGGAGACAAAGAGCCATGGACACAGAGATACAGATACAGAGACAGAGAAACAGAAACAAAGAGAAAGAAACAGAAACAAAAAGGAGAAAGAAGCTGAGGGGAGGAAAGGGGATAAGAAAGCGAAGAAGAGATAAGTGAGGGTGTGGAGTGGAAGGTATAGCAAAGGAGAAGGAAACAGTGGGAGGAGAGAAAAGACCAAGAACACCTTAAGGAAAGATTCCAGTTAACTCTAAGCATAGTCAAAATGTTCTGTTCTCAAATACTGTCATATGTCTTCGACATATCAATGAATGGGGAAAGGGGTGAAAAAAATAAAACCATAATAGCATTTAAATGATTGTCTTTCAGCAGTAAAATAGAAGCAGAGATTCAGCACCTTTGCTTCGCCCATTCTGAATTGGGCTTCATTATTCTGAGACAGTTCTTCAAAACTTCAGGTATTTGAGTGAGTGTGACATGTACTGGACTGAGACAGTTGTTCTGCTTGATTTTGTTTTAAACTTGTGCCTAAGATAGTAGATGCCCAGTTCTATTTTTTCTAGCAGTTTTAGCTCCTTTGGAGTCTTCCAATTCAGAAACTTGAGGAGAATGAGTCTGTCTGGCATCCTCTGTCTAAGAATATTCAGCTACTCATGGCTGCAAGAGTGGATAAGGAAATGGGTGACCTCATTTCCCTTCAGCCTCTCAACACTTACACCATGATTGACTTGCTCTCATGTTTTGCATCAATAACAAAAAAAATGGAAATTAATGGGGAAAGATATCTCTGTGTTTCATACAATCTTTTCTTTTAATTTTTGAAAAACTATTTGAACTCCACGATGAGAATGGTTTAAATCTCTATTAGCTTTTAAAGTATGCTCTTTATTTCTTAAAAAGGTTGTAAATGTCTTCTAATTTGCATGTTCTCAGCTCATATTAGCTCCTGCACGATCAGACAAGTCATATTATCTCACTGGCAAGTTCAGAAGACTTCAGAATAATGCATAGAGAGAGAGGATCTCACTCCACATAGTACCATTCTCTATCCTTTCAGTCTCTCTATAACTAAATCTGTTTGAAATGTCATCAACTGTTAACATATAGACACAATTTAATTCTCCTTTTTAATTGATTATTTTATTTATTTACATTTAAAATGTTGCTCCCTTTCCTAGTCTCTCCTCCCCTTTGCCTCTAAGAGGGTACTCCCCACCCACCCACCCACTCACTCCTGCCTCACCCCTCTAGTATTCCCCTTTGCTGGGGCAACAAAGCCACTCCTCCATTGCTGGTGGGATTGTAAACTGGTACAATTTATTCTCAGTGGACTACAAGGGAAAAAAGAGAACACAAGGGAAACCTGCACGAGCTCAAGCTATACAAAACCCCAGCGTTGGGGTGGGTAGTGGGCACAAAGTCCTGCCTTTGGGCAAGAAGCAAAGTGTAGCTGCTTTATGAAGTACAACTGGTTTTCTTCAATGGAGTGACACTGCATATATCACCACGGTTTAGGGTAGGAGCCATGGTTAAGAGAAGTAGGACTATACAAATGTGGCTTTCTGGATTTTTTTTTAGTATTTTTTGTTGTTTGCTTGCTCTTTAAATAATTTTTTGTTTTGGTTTTGAATGAGAGAAAAAGAACATGAAGTTGGGTGGTTGAAAAGAAGGGAATAACTTTGGAAAAGTTGGATAATAGTAATATGAAAAAAATAAACTGCATAAAATTTGCAAAGAATATTACTAAAAGTATACTCTACAGCAAGTATATGCTGTCATTAACAAACAGAAATATGTTTCCCTAACTAGGGCTGATAGAGTTTCTGAAATTCAAATCTTGCCTGCTGGATCTAGAGTGGGAAAGAGAAAGAGAAAACTAAACTAAAAAAAAAAAAATTGTAGTTTCAAAAGGCTTCATGCTAATATGTCTTTGCTTTAAAAATAAACAAATTTTACAAAGCTTGCATTTACACAAACTTTTTTTGCATTTACACAAAACAGGAGAGAGAGGAATATTAGACATTTTAAAAAATTATGAAAATATAATTTATTATGGATAAATAGTATATTTATTTGTATATATTAAGAAATAAATATATTTGCATAGGAAATAGTTTATATAAAATGTGAAAAGAATCAATTTATTATATCTACAAAAATTTTTAAATATATTCTCATCATTGAAAATGTAAATCCCTTAGTGATAGTTATTTTTAATTGGGTTAAAATAATGCTCTAAAGTACATATATAAACATATAGAATTATGTTCTCTAAAGACCTTCTCTCAAAGACCTCATTAGGCATTAATAATCTTTGGATTGAATTGTGGAACATAGTATAACTTCAGAATCATATATTTTTAATGGAAAGGTTTGCATTTATGGAAATGTCATTATACAAAATATATAAAAAACAGCATGCATGACCTCAAAACTTACTAACGCATGAGGAAAACATTAGTAGGGTCTCAGAAGGATTTTTTAAAGGTGATTTTCCATATAAGTGAAGATAGTCATTCCTGTTCTAAGCTAGGTTCGATGTTAATATTTTTATAAAGCTCAATTTTGTTAATATCTTTATAAAGCTCAATTGAATTAACATAACAAATTACAATTAAAAACCAGAAACCTAATATTTCTATGAACTTCTACTCACTGAACCCCATAAGGGATGTTTTAATATATGTATATAAAAGATAGACTAAAGATATTGGTCACTTAAACCAATGTCTCTAGTTTTAGTTTAGTTTTGGTTTTGATCTGTTTAATATAAGTAACAATGCCATCAATAAACTTCATAGTGTTTCACCCAACACATAAATACCCGGTTCTCAGTCTAACAAGAAAAATGTTTTACAAACACAATGAGAAAAAACTTACAAGTGATTGAGGCCCTGTCTGAGCAAGCAGAGCAAGAAACATAAAACTTAAACAAAGCAATGGAAAACAAACTCAAAAGGTGGAAGAATGAAATGCTTGTAAGGCACACGTATCACCTCCTAGTATTCCTGTGTGGGGTTGGTTCTTTGACTTTTGGAATGTAACTCTGAATCAGTGTGTGTTTATGCTCATGTGTGAGTTGCACAACATATGCATATGCATGGCAATGTATGTAGACATTACGAAAGAAAATGTATAGTTTCCACTTACTGTAAACATACAGGAAGGAACCTGTATGTGAGTGTGAATAGTTACATAGACACATTACTGATCTAGTTCCTTTAGTAGCCTATTCTAAGATGGATGCCTTAGGCTAAACATCTTTAAGGAGAAAGGAGAAAAAGTAAGCTAGAGAGAACCTTGAAATTGCAACCCTGGTCCACTGAACAGTTCCGACTCTGGCATAATGTCCAAGCCTAGTCATTGCCTGGAAGTAGATTGAGGAGATTGAGTCTTTGATCTTTTTCTTTGGTAGATTCTTGAAGACCAGTACTAGCAAGCTATTTCTTTTACCCTCCTTCCAGCAACCCTCTCATGAAAAGAAATTTGAGTACTAGAAGATCAATGCTACACACATACACACACACATAAATATGTATTTTATATTAGTCATTCTTTATTCTTTCTGAACATAAGATGGATTATTTATGATTTTTATAATTCTTCATTCTTTCCAAGGACTCTGGAGTAATTAACTTTAGTTTTGAAGAGTATCGTATCTTCTGAAAGAAGAACTATGTACACATAAAACCCCTTCAAATTCTTTAGTGTCGTGTACAGAAGAGAAGGGATTCTTCAGATATTGCTCCAGTTTCTAGTAAGGTAGTAGTCGTAATATTTCTCCCAAGAAATACGTGAATTATGTACAATTATTCTGTATTGACACATATCACTTGACGTTCATTGCTTACCAGAAAATCCAAAGACTGTTGTAATCAGAATAGCTTAGACAAAAGTTATTGGTGTCAAAATTCTAGTTTATTTACTTATGATTCAAAAAATAAATCCTCCTTGGCTTGAGCTAGGGAGGGAGGATGTACAGTTCTAAGAGGCAAATCTGAGTTTATTAAAAGCTAGAATATTCAAATGCATGCGAAGAATTGGGACAAAAGTCACTTTTGTTATACAATAAATACTGTTCTTTGTTCACAGTTCATTGGTAAACTTGATGACTCTCAAAAGGATGGTATCTGGAAGGGAATCCTTTGGAAGATAATTAGATTAAAATGAGTCAATAAGGTTGGAACCTGTTGTGGGATTACTAACTATGCACATGAAGAAGACACTAAGTATATTTTTGAGACATCACACAGAGAAAATGACTCAGGTAGCCAGAGTCCACCCTCACCAAGAAGCAAATTGGTGAGCACACTAATCTTTACTCCAATTTGCAGAACTATGAAATCTGTTATTTTTTCTCTCAAATTTTGGACTTTTAATGTCATCCAAACAGCAGAGACACATCTGTGTTATAGAAACATAGGAAAGAAAAAAACTGCTTTGTATGAGTGACTCACATGTGCTCTCACAAACATACAGTTCCCAGTGTCTGATTTTGTGCTGTGAGTGGGAGAAACCCCTGAAGACAAAAATGGTATCTACCAGCAGTTGAAGACTTGGTGATTGCATGGCCAACAGTACTGAGAATCAGGACAATATGTGTTTGAGACCCTCCCCTCATTTCACCCAGACCATGGGCAAACAGACCTAACAATGGGCTGGAGTCTAACAAGTCAATAACGTTTAGGAAGGTCTACTAGGTTTATGTTCTTGTCTGGTTTGTACTGCTCACGCATTTATCACTGTTCTTCTCCTACCTGGTATCTTATCTGTCAAAGCTGAAATGTGCTAGGACTTTTCTTACTAAAGTGAACTGAGCAAATCTCCTTTTTCTGCAGTCTTAAAACCCTCTGAAATGAACATTCCAACAAGCATTTGGTGATGTTGTGAAATAAAGGGCAAGTTTGGGGTTTATAGTAATTTCATTTTCATTCAGATTTACAGCTTAGAGACCATAAGTGTATTCTTTTATATCTTTAGAGCTTTATATATCCTTAGTAAAAACTAAAAGTGGTGATATTAAAAACTATAAATTTATCTTTTTAGTTTTGAACAATAAAAAATGCTTTCTTGATAGACAGGTAGAGGGATAGATATGTGTTAGCTGCATAGGTAGATAAATAGACAGATGGATAGATAAGAGATAGATGATAGAATAATAGTAGAGATTGACAGATCGACTTCAAAGTTGTACAGCTTTCTTCTTTCTTCTTTAGATCAATATATTGGTTGATGTGTTTTTCATCCTGAAGAGAAAAGGATGTTTATAACTTCATACAACAGCACTTCAAAAGCTTCAGGAAAGAATCATAAAATCCATAGCTTTGTGTTGCAGAACTAAGGCATCTGAATTGTTCAGATAAAGTTCAGATAAGCATCTGAATGTCAAGTGTATCTTCCAACCTGTTGAAATTCACCCGCCTCGTCTGCATGCATGACGGGATGTGATGTGTGCTTTGCTTTCAGCACTGAATAATTCCTTTGCACTGTGTTCTTAGTTCCTCACAAGTTATTTCTTCTTTCAGTTCTTCGTATGAAGGATGCTTTGACATAAAGAAAGCCTACAATATCTAGAAAAAGAACATAAATTATGCTGTAAATTCAAAACAGAACAGATTTTCATTAGCACAGCCTGTCTATACATAATCCCTTATACAATCAGAAGGGGTGTGTGATATATTTAACTATGTGAGTTGCTTCATTTTAATTAAAGTGAATGTAGCCTTTTGATCTATGGAATAAACAATCTAACAATAGGAGAAATGCAATCTGTCCAGACATATTTGAGTTATTTTGCAGTAATTGGCTTGGCAGCAGCTTCAGACACAGATTTCTGTTTCACAGATTGCCCCCAAATGAATAAAGGTTTGCTTTGAAATGTAATTAATATTGCGTTCAGCTGCAAGATATTCTCAGGTTGTCAAAGAAATTTGAAGGAGGTAGTTACCAAAAAATGAAAGAAAAATGTAAGTGAAACTGAAAAGTTAATTCAGTCACATTGATGCACACAGAGTAAACTGGACTGACGCAAACTGCCCCTGGCATAAACTAGATTTTATCCTCGGTCCAGTCTCATAGGATTGTTACATTTATGCATTCCTGAATAATTTATGAGGTATATGTTTATTGATGATGATTGCCTTGTTTTATAATTTAAACACAAGTGAACATGGAGATGTAGGTGTTGGTTTGTTTTTTAATAAAATGGGACCCACCTGCACGTGTGGAGTTAAAATTCCTGAATTCAGTACCCATTGACCAGAACCTAAGTTCTTCCCATTCTACTTCAGTCCAAGATACCTAGTCCTTTTACTTGGTATTTTGTTGACAGGGACACACTAATTTCTCAGGTTGGTTCTCTGTAACCAGATAGACTTTAAACTCAAAACCTCCTTTTTCCACCACTTCATAAGCAGCTGGGATTTTAGACGTGCACAAGGAACCCTAAATTCAGAACTCTTTCTTCTACTCTGATAATTAATTACTTGGTGTTAAGGAATTTAATTACATTTAAATTTTAATTTTATGTATATACACATGCATATACATGGGTGTATGCATGTATGTGTATGCATGTATGTGTATGCATGTTTATGTGTATGTGTACACACATACATACATGACAAGAATTGTACATAGAATCCATTCACTTCTTCCACCATGAGGTTTCAAGAATAAACCTCAAGCCCCCAGGCTGAAGGAAAAACCTTTACCAACTGAGCCATCCCAGCATCCCCATCTGTATGTTAGTAGGTAGCACAGACCAATAAAAGACCCTAGGGGAAAAGGACATAGATTAGTTGTCCCCAAGTTCTCAAAATATCCTGTCTATTTAATATTTTGTGGCTCATGGCATCTTAAAAACTAAACAAAATTATTCTTAATTATACATTAGTGAAAATCCAATATTTTTGTCATCCATTGAACTGGAGAGTTTAAAAAATTTTTTAAATATAAAAATGTTCACCTTTATTAACTTTAAAAGAGTTGACTGTGGTATTTAATATAGAGTTGGACAAATTATTATTCACAAAAACACATAATATACTTTATTATAGAGTAAATTTGGTGAATTTATTTTGCATCTGGCCTACTGACATGGCAGACATTGATTTTTATAATTATTGGAATAAATTTTGAATACTCTAATACACAAATAAGTAAAGACTTGGTTCTTTTGAAGAAGAGAGTTTGTGCTGGAAAACCGTATCATTGTAACACTATACCTCTACCTTGTTTGTTCTGTACAATTAATCCTGTCATTCAGTGACATTTATTGTTATCAGTATGTGACCTTCAATTAGCTCTAACCTGTGATACCTGGGGAATGTAATAATCAGTACAAAGACATTAGTGAAAAATATTTTTAAAGGGAAGAATGAGGCAAGGCTGGAAACGTAGCTTCCTGCATATCACAAGTCTGCCTGGAAGACCAGTTTTGAACAAGCTGTTATTTTCCACATGGGAGTGGCCTTGCTACAGTAAAATGCCAGCTTTCATCCATCATAATGTCAGGACTCATATTAAAATGTCTTCAGGGACCTAAGGGAGGGATGGGCAAAAGACACCAAATCAATTTTCAGGCAACTGTTACGCTTTTCAGAAACTAAGCCTTCTGTGTGATAGTGTGGTGGCTATACAGAGGGAGGTGAGAAAAAAGGCCCATACATCAAGGTAGGAAGTAATTCAGAAAAAGGAAGCTGATTTGCCTTTTGTGTGAATTTGAACATATGGTTAGGGCACAACTGGGTTATACATTCTTACAGAAGAACCAAGTCAACAGTGTGAAGTAATGAACTCAAGATGCACCGTTCACCTTGACAGCTCTGAAATCATTCTCCCCTCTTGATCAGACAAGAAAGACCCAGGGTTATTTTGCAACTGAAGTCAGTATCTAATCACAAGAAAATCTGGTTGTTCGTCATTATTTGGTGACCTTGTTAGTCCAGAACTAATCTCTGGCTGGAGGTGTGTTCTCGCCAGAGGGTACAAAGAAGACAGCCTCACAAGGAGACCTGGAATGTAGTCTTTCAATCGATAATTCTTTTTTATGAAGGAGTTCACTGTTTATTTTATGAGACCAAGTGTCACCATCTATATTGTCAATGATATAGCTTGTATTTGTCAATGCTCCCTCCATTTCAGAAAGCACACTATCTTCTAAGACCTTAGTCATTAGCAAATGAGCAATGCATGTTAAAATTTGTGTAGGTCACATAGACAAGAAGCTGTGGGATAACTTTGCACTCATACAACTGGAAGAAGGGTGTCCGAATATTGGGTGACTTCCAAAACACAATAAAAATTTAAATGCATTTATTTATAATGTTTGCATCTCTTCTTGAAATACTTTTATAAAATAATACCAAAGCTACATTATTTCTGTTGACTGTATAGTCTTAATAAATCAATATAAGTCACAAATAATATACTTCATGTGGGATGGTAAGATATTTTAATTGGGAAAAAATATGTTATGAGTGCATAAGGACCATATTCACTCCTCAGGACACATGGGGAAGGCCAGGCACTATGGCATACACTTGTAATCTCAGTGGTGGGGGTTAGGGAGACAGGTGGATCACTGGGGCTTGCTGTGCAAGCTAACCTTGCTTAATATTTTGAGTTCTGGGTGAAAGCAAGAGACTCTGTCACAAAAGACAAGACAACTAATATTCTGGGGAATGACTACTGAGGATAAACTGATTTCTACATACAAACATATCTCTCTGTGTCTCTCTCTGTCTCTGTCCCACTATCTCTCTGTCTCTCTGTTTCTCTCTTTGTGTGTTTCTCTCTGTTTCTCTCTCCCTCTCTCTTTCTTTTTCCTTGAAAAAATGTAATGCATAACTTTTGCCACCTTTTAAAGAAATATAACATTGAAGAGAAAATAAAAAGGTACCTCTCTGAAACTTCAGCAATCCTTACATTATTAAACATTTAAAGGAAAATGTATTTGCATTCTCTGACCATCAAAACAAATCAGCCCATATGCCTTCCATAACTGAATGAGACTATATTATTGGGCATCATGTACTTTTGGAAGGAGTGCACATTAAAAAAACCGAAAGCCTTCAATGTTTTTGCAATATGCAGCTCAGTTGGAAGAAGAGATAATACTCATTGATAATTTCTCAGTACTGAGAAGACAATGTTCCTTTGAACCCAATTATGTTTTGCCCCAATTCATGTAATAATTAAGAATTATAAAGTATAAATTAGTGGTTCTCAACCTTCCTAACACCATGACCCCTTAATTCAGTTCCTCATGTTGTTATGACTTTCCAACCATAAAATTACTTTGTTTCTTCTTCATAACCGTAATTTTGCTACTGTTATGAATCATAAAGTAAATATCTCATGTCTAAGATACCTGACATGTTACCATAGAGGGGTCATCACCTACAGGTTGAGAACTGTTCTAAGAGGTCAAAATCAATCAGCATATGCCCATAGATTTGAGTTGAGGTAAGGGCTTAGGCGAATTTAATAAAATTAAATATTGATGATTTATCAAAATGAATGCTGCATGTAGCGTTAACATTAAAGCAATTGCATCATGTTTAATTATTTAGTCATTTGTGACTTGATTTCCAATTGTAGTTGACTGATGCAATGTAATTTTCGTATGGTGAGTGACATAATAGTTTTAGTCAGAATGGATTCGCTGTATATATGTGAATATATTCAGCACAAAACACTGAGTTAACTAGACATATGCTTAGTTATTGATTTAGGAAGAAGAGGGGTGGAAAAGAGCAAAACTATTTTGTAAAACCTTTGATAAGCATCATCTGAACAGATGGAAATGACTTAATTCAAAGATTCTATTATTGGTTACATTTTGGTTAGAATGGCCACTTAATTGAAACTTTATATAGGTGAAAGGAAACATATAGACTGTTTAAGTTGCCACTATTTTGTATATTTACCTTGTGTCTTAGGTCCAAGCAATGAAGCAATAAGACAAGTATCATGACTAATTCTTTTATTGGTGTTTTCCAAATGTAAAGAAGCCTCAAACTAGTATAAAATCCTGGTTCTGATCTTAGATTTTATTGTAATTTTGTGTGAATGTGTACATAATAGCGTGTGTGTGTGTGTGTGTGTGTGTGTGTGTGTGTGTGTGTGTGTGTATGTGCACTTGAGCATGTGCGCGTGTATCTATGTATGCATTTATGTACATGTCTATTGAAGCCTGCGGTCGACATGTGTCTCCACTCAATTGTTTGCCCATACTTTAGTTTTTGAGACAGGATCTCTCAGTATATTTGGAACTTGCTGGTTTGACTTGGCTGGCTGTCAGTCACTGATGCCTCGGTCTCAGCTCTCCCAGTGCTGGAATTGAAGATGCCTAGCACATGCCTGGTCTTTACTTTGGCCCCAAAGCTGCAACTCTGGTCCTTCCTCATGCTTGTGCAACAAACCCTGTACTGACAAAGCCATGTCTGAAGCCCCTGTTTTCTTGTTTTTAGCTAAAAGATTGTATCTTCCTATATTAATTTCGAGTCTTTCAATGTATAATATTATAACAGGTACTGGGGCTGCTAATAAGAATAATGATTTTCACTCAGTAGCTACAATAATTCTCTAAAGCAAACATTTTAGCTACCAGGCTCTTTGAATATTTGAGCAATTTAAGCTAGAAACTATTGCTCTCTCTTTTGTAAATTATGAAAGTAGAACTTGAGGAGTTTAAAGAATCTTGGCACTTTTTCAAAATCAAGGAGTGAGAAATGGAGACCAAGTTTCTTTGAGTGAAATGCCAGCTGGCTCAGTTCTTATGAAGCCAGTGTGATGAGATAGATATAATAGAAAGAATGTGTCTTTACCATGCCGTTGGGGCATCCTAGAAGACACAGGAAAAATTTTATTGCAAATGTGCCACAAACGTTGAGTAAAGATTCTACCACTGTCACCAATAAGTATCTTTGAGCAGTCTCAAGAATTCTACTTCTATTTTTTTTTTTACCTGTGGTGAAATTTATTCTTAGCATTTAGAAGAATGTTTAATGGTTGAACAAATGTCTGAGTTATGTTTGATTATTATAAAAAATTAGACAATTTTACCTCCTGGTTCAAAAATTTGTATGTGTATGTTTTTATTTCTGTGATTACACATGCATACATACATGCATATGGAGTCTAGCTGTCTGCCTTCCTCAGGTGTTGTCTATTTTTATTTTGTTTGCTTGATTGCTTGCTTGCTTTCTTGCTTGCTTGTTTGTTTTGAAGCATGGTTTTTCACTGGGATGTGGGAATCACATGGTTTGCCATCTTGCCTGTGAGTCCTAGAAATCCTCTTGTGTCTCTCAGCAGTGGTGCAATTATATGTGTGTCACCATGCCCAGCTTTTTACATAGTTACTAGGAATGTGACTCTTGGCTCATGCTTCAAAGTAAGTGTGACTGAAGATATTGCCACTAACTGAAAATACTGGAATCCTTTCATCCTTATCTAAAAGCATGCAAAAAAAAAAAAAAAAAAAAAAAAAAACCCTACATGTATAAAGGTCTGCTGGCCCTTGCACAAGTTTAAACATGACTTTATTTGAGACGATGAACTAATGCTTCCTCGTGGCATCAGAATATGATTAGCTGATTCAATTATCTGTTAACTATGAGTTTTATTGATGATCATTAAGTAAAAAATAGAAGAGAAAGTAGGGAAGAGCCTCGAACACATGAGCACAGGGGAAACTTTCCTGTACAATGGCCTACGCCTTAAGATCAACAGGTGACAAATGGGACCTCATAAAATTACAAAGCTTCTGTAAGGCAAAAGACACTGTCAATAGGACAAAACAGCATTCAGCAGATTAGGAAAAGATCTTTACCAACCCTACATCTGATAGAAAGCTAATATTCAATATATACAAAGAACTCATGAAGTTAGACTCCAGAGAACCAAATAACTCTATTAAGAATTAGAGTACAGAACTAAGCAAAGAATTCTCAACTGAGAAATACTGAATGCCTGAGAAGCACCTAAAAAATGCTCAACATCCTTAGTCACTAGGGAAATGCAAATCAAACCAATCCTGAGATTTCACCTCACACCAGTCAAAATGGCTAAGACTCAGGTGACAGCAGATGCTGGCAAGGATGTGGAGAAAGGAACACTCTTCCATTGTGGAAACCAGTCTGGTGGTTCCTCAGAAAATTGGACATAGTACTACCTGAGGATCCTGCTATACCACTCCTGGGCATACACCCAAAATAAACTTCAACATATAACAAGAACACATGTTCCACTATGTTTATAGCAGCCTTATTTATACTAGCCAAAAGCTGGAAAGAACCCAGATGTCCTTCAACAAAGGAATGAAAACAGAAAATGTGGTACATTTACACAATGGAGTACTACTCAGCTATTAAAAACAATGAGTTCATGAAATTCTTAGGCAAATGGATGGAATTAGAAAATATTCTGAGTGAAGTAATGCAGTCACAAAAGAACACACATGGTATGCACTCACTGATAAGTAGATATTAGTGCAAAAACTCAGAATACCCAAGATACAATTCACAGATCAAATGAAGCTCAAGAAGAAGGAAGACCAAAGTGTGGATGCTTCCATCCTTCTTAGAAAGGAGAACAAAATACTCAAGGGAGGAAATACGGAGACAAAGTGTGGAGCAGAGACTGAAGGAAAGGCCATCCAGAGACTGCTCCACCTGGGAAACCATCCAATATACAGACACCAAAATCAGACACTATTGTGGATGCCAAGAAGTCCTTGCTGACTGGGAGTCTGATACAGCTGTCTACTGAGAGGTTCTACTAGAGCCTGAAAAATACAGAGGCAGATGCTGGCAGCCAACCATTGGACTGAGCATGGGGTCCTCAGTGGAGGAGTTAGTGGAAGGACTGAAGGAGCTGAAGAGGTTTACAACCTATAGAAAGAACAACAGTATCAAACAGCCAGACCCCTAGAGCTCCCAGGGACTAAACAACCAACCAAAGAGTACAACACATGGAGAGACCCATGGCTCCAACCCCATATGTAGCAGAAGATGGCCTTGTTGGACATCTCTGGTAGGAGAGGCCCTAGGTCCTGGGAAGGCTCAATGCCCAAGTGTAGGGAAATGTCAGGGCAAGGAGGCAGAAGTGGGTGGATGGGTGGGGGAGCACCCTCATAGAAGGGGAAGGGAGGATGGAATAAAAGTTTTTCTGGAGGGGAAACAGGGAAAGGGAGTAACATTTGAAATGTAAACAATTAAAATATCCAATAAATAGATAAGTAAATAAATAAAAGAAATAGAGTCAGAAATTTCAACGGGGCCTTTCAACTGAGAATCAAACACAAACAAAAAGTTAACAATTTCCTACACTGTAGACTGAACCATACCTTGCATTACTTGTTTTATTATACTGAATTAAAGTATTTAGGTAGACTGTGCATTTTAGCAATTGGGGTATATAAGAAACTGTAATTAAGCCAATTAGAAGCCAGAGGAACTGGGTTTAGCCTGCCTGACTTAGGTCTTGGCTTCACTGCTAGCTATGTGTTCTTGAACAATAGTAGAGTCACAAAATGAATCCTTTTATTTTCAACATTGGTAAAACAATATCTTACTCAGGGTTGTTGCAAGAATAACCTAAGATGATGTAGAGAAACCATTTATGTCTGGTAATTAAAGTTAGACAACTACTTCCCACAAAATGGAAAGAAAGCAGTTGCTGATTGTAGAGAGGAAATTGAAGCTAAATGTATTACTCTCCACTCATCTGATTGTTCAGTTTTCACATCCTGGCAGGTGCGAGTAGTAAGATCAGGGAGCAAAGCATCCATGTTAACTCAGTGGCATCACTTAGGAGGCTAAAAATTAACTATGTTCATTCTGAAGTAACATTTCCTTGTTCAATCTACTTATATTTTTTCCTGTTCAGCCACCACTTCTTGAACTTTGCGTTCTTCCACTCTTTCTGGAACCCTGATTTCTTAGACTCTGTCTGAGCAACTCATTCTTCCTATTGTCATGTTATATTCTCTCTGAAACCATCAATCTTGACTTCTTCTGACCACTTTCCTCAGTTTCCATCTTTTCTTTCTCTTCACTCTTGTTTGCTCTACTTTAATACATTTTTCATATACATCTACTTTCTGTATTTCTAAATCTTTTAGTTTTTGAAGCACTTACAAACAAAGTTAACTATATACAGAACCTTGGCATTCTAGGTATAGAAGTCATAATTTTGTACTGTCAACTATGAGTAATGTCTGCCTAGCCCTACAGTCAGTTATATCTGAATTGCTCTCTTCCTCAAATAGAATGTGAGAATATAAATGTAACAGGATGTTAGGTTAAAATGTATACATGGAACACTAAGTTTTAGAAGCTATGCTTAGTGCCTCCCATAAATTCAGTTAACTCAGTCATTCTGGATTTCTGATGGCATTGAAGACCTATAGACTCATAGCCAATCCAGGCTATTTACCTTGAGAGAAAAGATCTGAGTGGAGGGTTCTCAGCTGACATTCATTCTAAAGCCAAGAAAAACAGTCAGGTTCAAAACTAAGTGTTCTAGTCAAGAGAGACGGCAGAGGTTCTGGCTAGTCAACAAAAGGATGGACTGGGTATTAAGACTATCATGTACCTCACTGGTACAAATAGGAATAATTATGCTCTAACTGTATTCTGAGAGAAAAGCTTTATTTTAACAGGAAGGGTAATATGTAGGAGGAGCTAAGGGGGAAGGAGCACCGAGAGGAAAAGATGGAGTAAGGAGAGGAGAAGATGAAGTAGATGAGAAGCTAGGTAATGAGAGAGAAAAAGAGAGAGAAAGAGAGAGGGGGCATGGAGGCAGAAGTTCATGTGTCTCCACTAGTCAAAGATAGTTTACATAGCTAGCTTGGGTATTAGGTTACACTTCTGATTGAGCATTACCATACTTATAAAGCCCTTGATTAACATTTAAAAAATTGTATAAAAGCCAAATGGAAAAGGGAGGGCACGGGATAGGGGTTTTCTAGGGAGGGGAAATGGGGAAAGGGATTGGCATCTGAAATGTAAATAAAATATCCAATAAAAAATAAAAAAAGAAGGGACTGACATGAGTTTTTTGAGATTTTGACATGAAGTTCAATGTTGGGGAAGAGTAATAGCCGGATAAGAACCAAGAACATTGTAGCATATGTTGGAGACAGAGGGTGCTCTGCTATTCATCAATATTTTGATCTATGCAGAGACTGGACAGGAGTCAGAAACTCTCTAAACTATGTGGACCTAAGAGCTGAAGAGATGACCATTGTTCTCCAGTTGGGAAGCTTAGAGGCCACAGCTTTTAGGTGTCCTTTCATACAATATCTTGACTGTTATAAAGTAAATAATCAGTGTGCTAAGAAGACAGAAATGCCGTAATGCTTAGTGGCAAACAGTGGAACACTTTTTGGAACTGAGAGAGACAAAACAAGCAGAAGAGAAGGAGTAAGAAACATGGAAGGACAAGACAACAGAGGAGTTGGGAGTCTTTCGAGGGAGTGTGTTGCAGAGTGAGTTTTTCATGCAGTGGGCACAATAAGAGCTTGAGAATCTAAGAAACTGCATATGTAGGTGCTAGTTTCCTAAGGTCTTAAGGGAACAGCACATCCCAGACAGTGCTATTGTAGGGGCAGTGTTTTCCCGGGATAAACTCACACTACAAGTATCCCTGAGATTAGAATTAATTTTAAGAATGATAGGTATCAGGTAGAACATTAGTGAATTTGATAAAATATTTAGAAGGGTTTATATTAAGAATCTAACCATCCTGCTGGAGAGTTGTTATGGGAATCAATACACTTGAAACTGCACTGAGAATTTTGACTTTGGTAAAGTTCATTATCCATTCTTCCAGGCCTCTTGTTACTCACTGTATTGTAGATATAGAAGGTACATTCCTTTACAATGTTCATTCATTTGACATGGGCTTAAGAATCATATAGTTCTGGCTTCAAACTGACATACTTCTAGAGAGTGACTTTAAACCACTTGATGAGTTTCTTCAAGCTCATCCTTATGTCCTTATAAAATCAGAACAACAACATTTACTTTCAGTAAGAGGGCAAGACAAATCAGCCTACAAGA
Organism: Rhabdomys pumilio; assembly: GCA_030674055.1. Lineage (NCBI taxonomy): Eukaryota > Metazoa > Chordata > Mammalia > Rodentia > Muridae > Rhabdomys > Rhabdomys pumilio. The sequence goes on from JANHMN010000006.1 coordinate 46,675,019, forward strand.
TTAAGCACTTAAAAATGCTAGCTGTAACTTATAAGAATTATAAATCATATTTCTTTTTTTGTTATATATATATATATATATATATATATATATATATATATATATTGGATATTTTATTTACATTTCAGATGTCAATCCCTTTCCCCATTTCCCTTCCCCAGAAAACCCCTATCCCGTGTCCCCCTTTTCCATTTGGCTTTTATACAATTTTTTAAATGTTAATCAAGGGCTTTGTAAGTATGGTAATGCTCAATCAGAAGTGTAACCTAATACCCAACCTAGCTATGTAAACTATCTTTGACTGGTGGAGACACATGAACTTCTGCCTCCATGCCCCCTCTCTCTTTCTCTCTCTTTTTCTCTCTCATTACCTAGCTTCTCATCTACTTCATCTTCTCCTCTCCTTACTCCATCTTTTCCTCTCGGTGCTCCTTCCCCCTTAGCTCCTCCTACATATTACCCTTCCTGTTAAAATAAATCTTTCTCTCAGAATACAATTAGAGCATAATTATTCCTATTTGTACCAGTGAGGTACAAGGTAGTCTTAATACCCAGTCCATCCTCTTGTTGACTAACCAGAACCTCTGTCGTCTCTCTTGACTAAAACACTTAATTTTGAACCTGGCTTTTTCTTGGCTTTAGAAGGAATATCAGCTGAAAACCATCCACTCAGATCTTTTCTCTCAAGGTAAATAGCTAGGATTGGCTATGAGTCTATAGGTCTTCAATGCCGTCAGAAATCCAGAATGACTAAATTAACTGAATTTATGGGAAGCAATAAGCATAGCTTCTAAAACCAGGTGTTCAGCGGTCTCTATAAATTTGCTAAGTTTTATAAATCATATTTCTAATAGATAAGAATTGGTCAGTGAATCACGAAGTTACTACTTAGCTTTGTTGACAATTATTTTTATACACATCCCTTATTTGAGAAAAGAAAAGCATCCACAGAATTATTTCAGGGTAATTGAAGCATTCTTGGAGCATCAAGCTCTATACCCATCCTTTTAGGAAATAATTACACTATGAACAATGCACAGCAACCACTCAGATACATGAATGCCTTCTTGATACCAACAGAAAAAATAAAAATTTAATCTTTTATTACAATGTATTTCTGTATTCTTTTCCTACTACTTAGATATATTCAATGTCTGAGGACCTTTTTCTTTCATTCTGTAGATTGTGGGTTCTTTCATAGCCAGGCTATTGCTCTACCATTGATCTATATAACCAGCCTAAAAATAATTGAAAAAATTTAATTCATTTTGTATAAGAAATATAACCGTAAATGTGTGAGAGTTCCTATATATATTCCAACTATATATATATATATATATATATATATATATATATATATATATATATACATATATATTGTTAGGTGTATTCCTATCTTGAGTTTAGAATGTATGTGTGAATGCATATTTCTGCAGAGATCAGTGAAATCCCTTGAAGTTGACATTACAGACAGTTGTGAGCCATATCAAATGAATGCTGGGAACCAAACCTGGGTCCTCTGGATGAACATCAAGTTCTCTTAATTGCTGAGCTGTCACTCCTTCCAAAACTTGAAAATAGTTTTACTCTTGTTGGTACATAAATATTTTATATACTTTTCTAAAACAAGAATCCTGTTTTCTGTTGCATAATTCATTGCTGTTTTAAAATAAAAATTTTCATTTAGCTGTTAACATTTTACCATTTGAGAGACACTGAAAATTCAATGCTAGGTTGCATCTTTGTATCTTACAAATGTGAAAAATATTTTAGACTAGTATCAAATTACTGCTGAAACTATTCCAACAGAATGAAAAAAAAACATTTAAGTCTCCATGTTGAGCATATCCATCAGAATTCTTATGCATAGATTGTAAAAGTATTCTATTTTCATAATCTTGACATTTGTAACCATGAGCCAAAGGTAGAAAACATAGATTTGTGTTGTTTTTAAGAGTATTTGTCTTCAATATTGGCTTTATACTGAGAGCTGTAATGATGTACATTTAGGAGAATTGTTTTTTTATCATGGAGAGTGTAGCAGTTTTTCTCACTGTACTGAAGGTCCCCTTTATAAGCAATCTAATATCTTACAGCATATTATTCTGAAAATATATACATTATGCAGATGCACATAATATAATATACTGAGAAAACTCCAAGATTCACCTTCCTATTGGGACTCCACTGACAGTCCTTAGCAGTGACCATGTCATCACAAGGAGTGGTTATTTAGGTTTGGTTCAGATAGGAGGGAGCCAAGTCCATATTGACTTCTTGGTTTTTGTATAAGAACTGATGTTAGGATCAAATTTTATATATGGAAATATGATCACCCTGGGAAATATCATTGGAAACTGAACTTTGGGATTATTGCATTCTTACCTCCCAGAGAACTGAACAGTCTCTTTGTTCTCTATAGCTTGATGGCTATACTATCTTAGGATTCCTCTGCAGGCAGCTGATAACCCAGTTATCAGACAAGCATATTATAGGTTTTTTTTTATTACACTGTTTGCTTGTTCCTGTAGGTTCCTTCTCACCAACTTTTCATTTATTTCTCCTCCAAAAGCTCATTCACATTCATTGTTTACTCTTTTATTTGACTTTCCAGTTTGAAAAGATTTCCAAACTCTTTCTCATGATTTAACATGAATGCACAGGACAATACTGGTTTTGTTTGTGGGTTTTCCATCTTCACTGATCTTCAGTTCCCTGAGAGAGGCACAGCCAAGACCTTCTCCTGGTGTTCCTGTTGACCCCTCCTGTGATTCTTGCCAAGGCTGAGGCCTGACTGTCTCTGGTATGTTGTGCCACTGCTGTTGCTAAACTGACTCTACTGAACTGGACTAATGGTGTATCAGTGAAGTGTTTATGAGTGGATCAAATTGCCTGCTTATCTGTGAACTGAACTGCTGATTTCCAGACAACACAGATAGGAGTTGACCCAGGAAATCTTTCTAAATAGATCCACTTCCTCTGATCCTTTCTTTTCCACTACTTCTAATGGGTAGTGGGCTACAAGGGAGGATAAAGGGTTTAAGAATGATCATTGAAAATAGGCATCTGAAAAAATTAAAGTTACACGTTATCCAGAGAGATTTTAAAAAAAAAACAAATAAACCATTTAAATAAGCTTTTCAGCTGAAATTACAATATGGTATAGAAGCTTCATTTATTCTGCTTTTCAAAATACCAATAAATAATGTGGTTACAAGCATATAACTTAGATACAATAAAAAATAAAAACTAAAAATTTTCTGCTAGCTGTTATTATTTATAATTCATGGACACATTAAGAAAGAGTTGAAAATATGTTGCAGGACATTTGCTCATATTGTGAACACTGAGATTGTGTTGTTTGCTGAAAAAGACCTGTTTGTAGTTGTGGTGTGTTTCAGCCCTTAGTACACACCTTTAATCCATCTGGCTAGAATTCAGTCATACCCTTAGTACATACCTCTAATCTCAAACAGTGAAGGTAAACTTAGTTTGTAGGAAGCATTTATGTTTGAAAGTGATGTCTGATTGAATGGCAGAGAGTGACAATCAGAGAATAATTTGACAGAATAGGATATGCCCAACTCTAGAGAAAAGAGGGGAAAAGAAAGCTGAGCAGAATGGAAATAGTTTTACTGGGGCAGTTGTACAGAGAGAAGTTGAAGTGAGAACTGTCTAGACACAGGTGAAGACAGAACAAGCCAGAGATTGAGAAGTAGCCAGAAGATTACAACATTTGCCAAAGTTAGTATGAGGCTAGGCACAGCTGTCCAGGAGAAACTGAGAGAAGACAGATTTAATCAGTCAGCATGGAGAGGAGATTTGAGCTAGAACAGCTGAATTGAACCAGCCAGGCAGGGTTCAGAAATAACTAGGAATGGGTGAGCTTATTCAGCAGCAAGTCCCAGAGGCTGAAAACATTGTAAACCTACTTTAGATTGTATGGAAGCTAGAAGCTTCCAGGATAGGCCTAGGTTAACAGATGGAGGTAGTAAGCCTCCGAGACAACAATTACTACAGGAGAATAAAAGTTACATCAACAAATGCATGCAAAAGTATTTCTTGGGAATTTTGTTAAAATATATTACCAACATAAAGCCAAAATTTGCAACTTGTCATGAAAGAACAGGCCTGCTGTGTCTTTGTACACACAGGGAGAGTAACAACAGCCCTCACCTTTTGCCTGAGGCTGACTTAGTATGAAAAACAAATCAAATAGAAAGACATTCCTCTTCTTTACCATTCAAAACATTGTCACATTTTATTTTATTTTCAACAATAATCAAACACCTACCAACAAGTCGATGCTACTTTGAATGTACTGAGTAGAGGCTATTGAGTAGGGATAAAAGCATCACTATATGCAATTTTGGTCTCTAGGCTAGCTTTTCATATTTTACCAAATATACATTTTTTTTTTAGTAAAAAAAAAAATAAAAGAAGATGACAAGAAAACCACAGGAAGACAGTTGGATAGTGGAACAAGAGCTATAATTTTACACACAGCGATGTGATTATTCCAGTAGTCAAGATACTTGTGACATGAAGAGTCCTTCACAAGATACAGCTGAGAAACATAGAGCATCCTGATAAGGATACTTCTCTTATTTATCATCTTCCAAAGTCTGGTCCTTATTCGATTGTCCCTTCTTTTCTTGTGAAGCATATCCACTTTTTCATAACTTTGTGTATTGATGTTCAACAATAGTGTAGAAATATTAAATGAAAATTCATAAACAGGCATTAGTTTAAATTTTCCTTGTTTTCTGAGTGCCATAAGGGAATTTTGCATAATTATTGCTCCATCCTCTCAGTACATGAATCATCCAATGTATCTATGCTATATCTACTGCCTACTCATTAGTCATTTAGTAAGCAACTCTATTGTCATCACAATCAACAATGTGGTATGTGTGTGTGTGTGTGTGTGTGTGTGTGTGTGTGTGTGTGTGTGTGTGGTGTGCATGTGTGCATGCATGTGTGTGCACACATAAGTATGCATGCACAAGTTCAAGAACACTGGCTTTGCTTAATGAAGGCTCCAATATGTAAGGTGGTGTTGAAACTTTGAATATGCCAAAGATAATTCATAAAGTAAGTTAATTTGTTTTCAACTTTAAATTAAACATTATCATGGATTTGTATATACAGAAAAACATCAGTATATAAGGATTTGGTGCTCTGCAGTTTCAGATGGTCACTGTGGCTTTGGGCTGCATCCCTTTACTGATAAAGAAAGAATTGGGCAATTAAATCTCTTATTTTGAACTTTAAAGAGTTTGTGTAAATCTTAATTCTACAAACTTGGTTGCTGCTAGGACAGCAAATTCTTGCTCAGGGTCACATCAGGGATTATCTTATGACTCAAATCTATTCTAGAATTTTGCCAGGATCCTGCTTGAGGGGACTGAGAAGGAATGAAGTCTTCCAAATGTGTGGGCTTAATTTCTTATTAAACTTTCCATTATCATTATTCTGTGAATTATTTCTTTTTCCACAGCTACTTTGTGTTTTTAAAGAACTCATTGATAAAGACCTCAGTCCTGTGTATTTTTGGCATATGAATTTATGCTTCTATTCAATGTGCCTATCACTTATGAAAAGACTGAGCTACAGTGGTTACTTCAGATTCAAGAATATTTGAAATAAAAAACTATAAACAGAGACCTACTGTGAGAAAAATCATCAACATATCCAGGACCTCCTTCTGCCCCACTTCAGTCAACTTCAGATGGAAGAAAGACTAACTCAGTGCTTTTCAACCCTGATGCAATGTACTTTTGCAAAATTCTTACTTTTCAACTCCACCTACAACCAATCAAATTAGACTCTCTGATTGTGGAACCCCCAAAACAGTACTTTTAAAAAAGAAAAAAAAATCTCTCCTGGTAGTGCTAAGCTGTGACCCGTGCTACTTAAGAACCAATGATCAGACCTCAGTCCTTATAATAAATAACTTTCTATGGAATTACATTCCAAATGTTGGTTGACTGAGCAGTTGTTTACGCTGGGGAATAAATTTTCTCAAATGATTGCTGTTATGCATGGTGGTTATTTCTATGGGCCTTTCTATAAAAGCTTAATTAAGCCCAATGTATTTGAAGCTTAGTAGTCTGCTAATGAAATTATAGAACTTAATCACCATGTATAACAATGGTCCTTGCAAAACCAGCCTCTGAATTGTCATGGGGAGGAGAGGAGGGAAAAGAACCTTGGACTTCAACACAGTTATCGAATTCACGCTCTGTTCACTGTTTCTGTATTCTGTTCCAACTGCTATTAACTGTATTGTCTTAACAAGAAATCACAGTCCTCTGGGTCCATAGACAAAACCTTCTTTTCTTTGGCATCTCTGTGAGTGATTGTGGAACTCCAGAAACAGTACTCCACTTCAGTGCTTCTGCTGCTGCTGCTGCTGCTGCTGCTGCTGCTGCTGCTGCTGCTGCTGCTCTTGGTAATATCTCCCACCAAATAATTGTCCATACTGCCTCAAACAGTTTACAGCTGGCAATGAACACCACACAAGTTGAAATTACATTGCCTATTCTCATTTTCCCCATCAATATTATCTTCGTGTATGTCCTAGGAGTACAAAACACTTGTCTCCCAAAATGGAATACTTTTGAAAAGGAAATACGGATAGGCTAAATGCTGGCAATAAATTAGAACAGTCCAAAGAATGTTTGGTTTTTCCTGAAAGTAGTCCTTTGGATACTCCAAAAATTGAGACAATATTAAATTGCTTTACTTAGGGCATGGTAAATATTAAAAAGGTTTTGTTCCAAGCTAGAAATAGTGGTATCATTAGGTTTGAGGTGAGTAGAGCCCCAGCCACAATAGTTGAGGTGGTTTGCAAAAAACATCTGGGAAAGAATTTCTTGTCCAGGGCAAGTGCAGAGTCGATAATACCATCAGTGACTTTAAGAAGCTGATTGTAGCCCAAGCTGGCACCTGTTGGAAAGGATTCTTTAGAAGTTGTAGGTAGTTTCTGAGGACAGCGTAACCCTGGGAGATTAGGAAATCCAAGATAAAATGAACCTAGAGCTTTAATACCAAGAGAAGCACATTTCTTCCTTTGCTCTGCCCTGCTTTCTTCTCACATCCTCATTTGACACTGGGATAGAGATCATTCCTTTTAAAAAAAATTCACATGAATTAAAAACATGGATACTGAAAAAGAAGAGGAATAGAGAGAATGAGAGAGCAGGAGAGTGAAAGAGTAAGAGAACAAGAGAGAAAGGCAAAAGAGTGAGAGAGAACAAGAGAGAGAAGGCAAGAGAGTGAGAGAGAGCAAGAGAGAGAAGATAAGAGAGCAAAAGAGCTAGAGAGCAAGAGACAACAAGTGAGCAAGCAAGAGAGAGACAGAGGGGAGGGAGAGAGAGGAAGAGATAGATAGATAGATAGATAGAGAGAGAGAGAGAGAGAGAGAGAGAGAGAGAGAGAGAGAGAGATTGCTTCACGTGAAGAGTGGTAGGAAAGCAGAGCAGTGTTTTCTACTATGAACAATGATAATAATAGTAACAATACACTGGAGTCAAGAGAGGGAACAATTCATATAAGTTCCTATTTTCCATCTAAATACCCACTCTAGTCTAGCAGCACCAGACTGGAGTCATATTTAATAATGAGATGAGTTAGGAAGGTAATATACAAAAGTCTGTATTAACAGGAATGAGGGAGAACTTACCCAAGGCTAATAAAATGAAGAATCAGAAAAACAAACAAACAAACAAACACATCTGGAGGAAGTGCCGGAAATGAGAAGGGGACTTTCAGTCAGCAGGTTGCTGAAAAATAAAACAGCTCTTTTAAAGAAAAAGGGAAGTTTCTTTTGTAAATGATAAAGGTGGTTTAGGTAAATGAAAATGAGATTGTCCCGTGAAGCACAGAGTTTAAAAGTAAATCTATCAAGCAGACTTCTGGAAACTTAACACGTTTTAATTCTTTATCCAAAATGTTAAGATTTAATAAGCTGACTTGTTTCTGCTCCTTCTTAACCAGATGTCTTCCTTTGTCCTCTCCTTCCAATTGTATGCATATGGTTGGCATCTAGTGATTCAAACTAAGATGGCAAACATGAGTATCCCCTTTCCAGCTGGCAGAGAGCACATGTCTACTTATGTGGACATCTGTTGGAGGACATTTCTACCCATTTTTATATTAAAAAAAAAGGATGGGAACAAGATGATAGGAAATCAGTAAGTGAAATGTCAGCCCCGTGACTCATTGCATTTTTGGATTATTTATTTATGCCTCCAGGGATTCTCACTCACAGGGTACTTGGCATGATCACTCCCTTAATTTTATGTGTAGGAATTTTGTATGTCTCCTGATTGTGAGCAGGCTTACAATGTGTCCAATGTGATAGATCATGTCACTACTTTCTTTCGAATTGAATATTTGATCTAATGATCAATTTGCTCCCAAGGGAACATTTGAAATTGAACTAACTAATTCATTTCTTTTTTCCCCTTATGGTCTCATTTCTGTCATAATACTTTCAATTTTCTGACAACCAAACCAAGCTTTTGGCTTGCAAAACTATTATTAATACTTGAAGTGACTACATATACTTATTTGATAATATTTTAAATACTCTGTCTTCAATCTCCAAAAGATTTTTCACAATATTATATCAGTTTATTAAATTTTTATTAAAAGTGTGCCAACTTAATTCAAGTATCCCATTTATTACAATACATGAAGAATAATACTGAATTTTTGTACGGTATTAATCCCATACAACTTGATAGATACTTTAAGTATTGTACATTTTCTAGGTGATCTTTATCACTGATAGTTTGAGAAATATACCAAATCATGGACCATTGATATATATAAGCATATACCAAAGGCAGGATGGTCTCTGTTATAAACCTAGGAAGGGTATTGAGACCAACTGAACATAACTATATACTCACAGTGGAGATGAACTTTCTGTATTTTGAGAAAACAGCATTGCCAGGGAGAACCTGAAAACTAGGCCTTGATAAGTTCTTCCAGTTTACTACCATGAAGCCACACCCTTTCACCATCAGGTCTTACTTCTCCAGGATTATTAAGATATTTCTCAACCCTAAAAATAACAACAACAAAAAATAAGGTTTACCCATAGGATTGAGTCTTTGTTTCCTTGTGAAAGAGTTCATGTCATATAAAACATATCATCAATAAAATTTCATGTTTTATCTTGGTAAAGTGCTTTTTATTATAGAGATCTCTGCCTTGAGCTGGAGGTGCATAAAATTAAGCTTTATTTCACTATAATGGGCAATCCTAAAATAGTGTTGTTTGGCAGAAAAAGTAATCAGTTCTGAAAAGGTTTCAAGTACTATTTCAAAGATTATTAATAGAACAATTATACAGTCCTAAGGGACAAAATTAAGATTTTTGGATTACCCTTACTCTTATTTTCTGACTCTAGAATCATGGTCTCATATACTTCACTCTTCTTGGTTGCTAACATAGTTTATAATATAAGTGCCTGAACTTTTGTCTCGCATTGATTCAGAGAGCATTAAATATATATCTTCTCTTCTAATGATGGAAGATTGCTATGATCATATGATATACTATCATTCTAGAATTTTACTAGGTAGACCCATTGTTCCTAAATTTGCAGTCTTTCTGATTCAGTCTTCTAAATCCTGGGATTCGAATTTCGGCATATGCCAGATTGTCAAGACTTGTTGATTTTTAAAATTGTTCATTCTTTATTTGTGCTGCCAGGGAGAACTGCCTTGAGCATAATTCTGAGTATGCTGTTTAATTCTCCACCATGGCTTGAGGGTAGGTAAACTTCTTTGAAAGGGTTCCAAGATGTCCCTAAACATGCTAATCTTGTTATCATCTGTATCTTCCATAAAAGCCCATCTCTACTTGGAATCTATCCTTCTCATCAGTTCGCCCTTACCTCAGAACCATTTGCCTCTAGAAAAGAAAGGAGGGATTCCATACAAGTTCTGTTCATTGTTTCTTATAACATTATGACAGAATATCTCATAGTAACAATTTAAGGGGAGAAATGCTAAATTTTAGTTGCAATTTCAAAGGGATTTCAGCAGCACTTCTGTGTTTACAGACATGGCTAGTGTTGATATTTGTGGGAGCATGATAGAGCTGTTCACATGGAAGCCACACCATATAGTAGAGAATAAGATCAGAAGCAAGGTCAGTAACAAGCTTCAGGGTCCTCCTTTAGTGATCTATTCCTGTCTTCATCCAGGTTCAATCATCTCTAATACTAATGCCTCAAGCTAGGTACCAGTGTTTAAACACATAAGAGTATGGGCATCATTTCAGGCACAAAGGATTTCACATATAGCAGATCAAATATCAGTGGCATACTTTGAACAAAATTTTGTCATAAACCAAGAGGTATAGTCAGTAAAGTATATCAGTCATAAAAAAAAAAAAAAAAAAACCAGTATAAATGAGTCAGCATGGGAATAGTAAAGATATTTAAGAAAGTGTGATTGCAAGTTTGTTTGTTGTTTTTCATAATGTGCAAAGGCACTTTGCCTGCATGTATGTCTACATACCACATACATGCCTGGTGCCCAAGGAGATTAGAGTGGGGTTAGGTCTAGTGGAAATGTTGCTAAAGACCGTTGTGAGCTGCCATGTCGGTGCTGGGAATCAAACCCAAGACCTATGGAAGAGCAGGAAATGCCTATAATTCCCAAGGGACCTCTACAACCACATTGTGACTATTCAGAAAGGAAAATAAATGTGACTGTGTTGTATTTTGTTAATGGAAATGAAGCTAATGGTAGAAAGAAAGCCATCAATTGCATCTTGTAGTAAGTGAATGAAATGCAGTTCCATTAAGAGAAAAGAATCTTTGAAAGAGAACCAGATTGTGACCAGTTTGAAGTTGTGACTCGGGGAGTAATAATGTGTCTCATTTTCAATATGTCAAGTTTGGAGTGTTTTTTAAATAACCAAAAGCACCACCACTACATTATTGAACATATGGTCTCAGCATAAATGGGAGGACTGGGATCAAAATTATGAACATAAGAGGCATCTGTGTATAGATAGTAATTGAATCCAATGATGTAAAAAGGCCTCAAAGTGGAGAATAAAAAGAGGAAATGAGAGGTCCGGGACCATGGATGGCATCATGCAAATATTGAACGAATGAAGCAAAGATGAAGGTTTACAAAGAAAAATCTTCATGGGTGTTCAAAATCATCTGATGAAGAACAAGGTGAAACATGTTAAGTAGAAAAGCAAAAGCAATGGGTGAATTTCAAAGAATAATTCACAGTATCTCTTTATCCAATGAAGCCAGGTAAAATGAACAAGGAAATTGTTCTTCTTGGGTACAAGGAAATTGGAAATTGAAATTGTATGCACTGTGTTTTATAATTTACATTTCCTTTGCATGAAACCCTTGTGAAGATATATTCTTTTTGTTAAATATTATTCCACCAGAGTTTTAGAGTGACTTATAAAATGTATTCCATATTGATCACCATTTAGCTTAAGCCCAACGTTTTTATTGCCTTGAAAACAACCCTATAATAAGCATCATTATAGCAGTGTCTTTGTGAATATTATTGTGCCCCTGGCTACATTTCTAAATGTGTAATTGCTAGGTTAAAAGTTCTTTGGTTTTTCAAATATAGAATTATCACTGGGGTTGTATTGTTAATCTTATCTGTGGCTAAAATTGCCACAATATCACCCCAAACCTATTCTCTATGACATATTATAAGCCAAAGGCATTATTTTGTTTCTTGATGAGTTATATTTAGCTTAATCCACATTTCCTTCTATACTTGTCAATCTTGGACAATGGTATATAAATTATTACATTCAGAAAACAAGAATGCACTGACTGCATTAAGTCAACAAAAACTATATGTCAGGATATATTTTAGAGAAATTCAAGGTAGTTAGATGATATATAGATAGATGATAGATAGATAGATAGATAGATAGATAGATAGATAGATAGATGCATGCATATGTACATACATACATACATACATACGAGACATATATTCATTTACTTCTTGTAAGCATTTTTTCTCTCAAAAGTTCTCTCTTGATATTGATAAAAATTCTTGATAAGAATTAAACTACTTTTTCTTAAAAGGATGAGTGAATTTTAATGATTAATTTTAAAGAGAAATTCTCAAAGACTTAGTGTAAATGTTTGTGTTATTTTCTCAAAGAAAGGGATGAGATGAGACTGTACCAAAGCTTTATGAAAGCATGGCTTGGGCTAGAACTAATATGTTTCCCTATAACTATCACTAGACCTAGGCTTAGACGTTTCATACAATCTAATTTTCTCTAAGCCTGAACCTGGAAAGCTTCGTCTTCCAGCCTTCATCTGTTAACCTAGGCCTAGAATGTTTCAGCCTCTAAGACTTACTACTGAATAAAGCCACTGTTTCTAGCTCTTTCTGAACTCTGGCTGGCTGGTTTAAAATATATCAGATGTTATGGCTCAAACTCTTCTCCATGCTGACTGATTCAAATTGGCTTCTCTCAGCTTCTAACTTAATTGCTCTGCTTTAAAAATTTGCCTCTGAACTCCAGGAACTGAACTCTTTCTCCTGTACTACCCTTGAATGACCTCTCTATCCTGTGTTGTTCTACTGACAATAAGGTGTACGCTCTTTTTTACTCATGCTATCAAATCTTTCTTGAATTCATTACTTTGTCTGCTCCTCAATTAGATGACACTTTCAAACATGTCTGCTTTCTTCTGCAAATTAACATTACCTTCATTTTTGGGATAAAATGTGTGTACTAAGGGTTCTAAGGGCATATTTGTATTCCAGCCAGAGAGATTAAAATTATATACTACGAGTATGTCTGTATTCTGGCCAGATCATACTACATTCCAGAGACTGCATTCCAACCAGATCACCCAGACCTAGAAAGTCTTTGAATGTGATCTCTTGCCAGAGCAGCCATGTTACTAAATTTAAATTCCTTTATAACATAGGTCATAGCTATATTGGCATCCTATATAAATGAGAGTAAGCAATAGTAAGGAACACAAGTTCTAAAGAAGTCCTGAACTCATATGATAAATGCCTGGATATCCACCCAGTAAATTCCAAACAACAGAAGAAAGTTTATAAGACTTTAAGCTTTATTTCTAATCATTGAGAAGTTACTGGAAAATAATGCCATAGAAATTGTACTTTACTCCAAGAAGTAAAAATACTAAGTGTAAGACAGTGAAGAGATGAATAAGAAGTAGGGAAGAAAGGGAAATAGAGAAGTTAAAAATAACAAGATTTCGTTTAACTGATTAAGTAACTATCCTGAAATGTTGCAATGTAGTAGAGGATAAAACAACACTTTTTAAAACTGGGGAGTTTGTTTAGATTTTGATCATTCCTTCTGAAGATCTATTTCCTTTCCTTAGTGAAAATTACAGTAAAAAAGAAAAATAAATGTCTCCAGATTCTGTATCTGCTGCTAGATATCTGAAATCAGCAAGAAGGCCATTAGGAAAATTTAATGGAATAAAGACAAATATGAAAAGTTAAAAGTCTTTTTATTTTGCTAACTACTTCAAATATGATATGTTTGCAATATACCTTGTCTAAAATGAAAATTGAAAAAATTTGCTTTAAATACCATTGTGATAAATTAGATTTCCCGACTTTTATGATAATTTTAGTAAAAATATTCTGATATTAGCGGCTCTGCGGTAAGTCTGGATGATTAATGGTAAGGAGCGCTGCTACAGCATGTACATCTCATTTTGATATAATCAAAACTACCTCAGATATGCATTCACATCCTCCTCTTGTCAGGTTTTAAAGATATGGAGACTTAATGAGAATTTTGATCTCAAGGAAATGATGCCATGCTTGGTTTTTACAATCATCCCAGAACACACTGTTTGTCCTGTGTGTCTCTGTGGGTCACTTTTGATATAGTACTTTTTCCATAGTTGTTAGCCTTTATTGATGTTTATAGAGGACATTTAGAGGTCAGAGTGACTGCAAGATGTTCTTGCTTAGGACATTTTAAAGTTGCTTATGAAATGAAGTAAAGTAAAAATAAAAATATTCTTAATGGATATTACCTAAATTCATTTCAAGCCTGAACATGTTATAATTCTTATTTTCATCTCTTTGTATTTTTTTATTGGTTTTGAAACTTTCCCAAAAAGTAATAAGTATGTGGTCTAGATACATGTCTCAATGGGTAGCGAAAATGTTTACTGAGCAACCATGATGACCAGAGTCAGATCCCAAGAATCCACATAACATTATGTCATTCACAGTATCATGAGTCTTAACACAAGCACTGGAGAGGCAGAAACAAGTGCATCTCTGAAGCCATGTTGCTGAAGCAAGAGACTAGTCAAAACAGTTCAGTGACGGGTCTTGACTCTGAAAACATGTAGAAAGAAATTCAGGAAGGTATAAACTCTTGATCCCTAGTCTGCACAGGCACTCACAAGCACACATGTGCACACATGTACACACACACACATACACATGCACACACACACACACACACACACACACATGCACACACAAAACATGTTGTATAGTGCCAAGTCAAGAAGGTAAGCCACTGACACTGAAACTTCATTCTACATGTGACTCTCCCAATCCATTATAGAGTTTAGAAGTTACATCCTGAATGGCTTCTGTATACATGTATGTCTATGTTTCACACACTAATACTAACCTTAGAGTGGAACAAGTGATTGGTGTGTGTTTTCCATAACTCACAATTGGCCAGAAAATTATTTATATTATGTATCCATATTTTGATATAGTTATATAGATATTTGACTTATATTTTGCAACTCCATTAAAAGAAAAATTTAATGAAGTTATAAAGTTTAAATTACCATTTGTGAAGTCAAGAAAAACTAAATTGCTTGTCTTTGGTCCACACATTTGTCTCATGAGCATTTGCTAGCCGAGAGAGGCTTCTTTATATAGCGAATTGGTTTGATTTGCTTCCAAATAATATTCTGTGACACTGAATTTTGGTTTCATAATCTCAAAGGCTGCAGAAATACATTGAATCTTATCTTCCTATTCCAAGAAAACTAAATTTGTTAATCTTCTATGCAACAGAGTTAAATCAAAAATTCAGAGTTGAAGAAATCATAATTTTAGTGCCTGGGAACATATTTATTCTGATTTCCTTCTCATTTATATTACTGGCATTTCAAGTGACCCAAAGTAAGTAATACAAGTGCATCATTTTCCTCTCATAAACAGGTATCCACTATAGAATTGCTATCACCACTAAGCCTCCCAATGGTTTATATAAATTGTTAATTGTTCAGCATGTTATGCTTGAAGGGTTCTTTAAAGAAATTAGATTTGTCTTAGAATCATTTGTGAAAAACCACTCAAGAAATAGACATAGGGGAATTTCATGGTACTAATTTATATGAACAATATTCCACATTTTCTTCCCTCCTACCACTTCATAACTTGCCCCTAGGGACCACCTTACAGGAAACTTTAGCATGAGTATTAACACCTAAGTATGTTTTAATTACAAAAGAAATGTCAATTATAGAAGGTAAAAATGAGACTACTAATCTGGGGAGAAGTTCTCCATTAAATCAGTTTCTTAGGCTGATGATATGTAGCACAGTTGATAACATCCAGTTGAATATGTGTGAAATCCTGGTCTCATCCCCAGCAATGCACAAAACTAGATTTGTGGCTCACGCCTAAGATCTCAGCACTTGGAAGTAGAGGTTCAAGAACCTTCTCAGCTACATTGTGAGTACAAGAGTACAAGAGCAACTTCTGATTCATGAGATCTTAGAGAGAGGCCTGGGAATACATATGGGGGTATGTGTGTATCACAAGTTTCTCCCTTTGAGATGTTAAGATTATCACTTGTTTGTATGTGTGTCTGTTCCTTTGAGAAAGTCTCTTACTGGATCTGAAGCTAGTCTGGCTTCCAACAAACCAGATATCTTTCTACTAACCCCAAATAGACCTTGGCCTGCAGGAATATATTTCCTGCTATACTGGGCCTTTTACATGGGAGTTGAGGATTCACACTTGGGTCCTGTTCTTTTAGACTAAGCACTTTTACCCAGTGAGTCATCTTTCTAATCTCCAATGTCAGTTTTAGAAGATTATGGCCTTAGTATTCAGTGATCTTAAATCATATTGTTTTAGGAGATGGTATCTGAAACTACAAAAGTCAAAGTACAATGGCACTTGAATCAAGTTACATGGGATACTCAGCACGGAGAACACTGAGGGCTTGGAGAAGCAGTGGAGAGCAGACTGATAGAGCATGCTCTAACTAAAGACAGACACATAGCACCTTTATTCATTCTTCTCAGCATAACAACATTGATGCTACTGTTGGCTTTCTGTTCATGAGGGACCATTTTCTTTGACTATTTTGACAATACATTTATGTTCCTTCTAAAGCTCCATGTATCTCCTTACTCTGCCTTTCATCCTACACATCATCAAAGTATTCTCAAATCTAAAATACAAGACTGTATCTCTGTCTTCAGATTTAGATGTGTCTGTCAGTATATTCAGGGGTACCATGTAATCTTAATCTTCACCTCAAGACACAGCTGTTATTCTGACTACTTTCTCATTGCCTTCTTAAGGTTTCTACCAATCAGCTACTGGCTTCTGCTAGCAACAGAAAACCAAATCAAAGACCCTTGAGCACTGGCTTTATTCTCTAACATTTTAGTTATAGGAAACCCAATACAATTCATTCAATGTAGAGGGAGGTGCAGAGATTCTTAGTAAAAACATGTAATGTTCTTGGCAGACAGCTCTCAGCGGACTGTATCTTGAACTCCAGGAGAATGGACATCCTTTTCTGACATCCATAAACACCTACCTTAATTCAGCTCATATATTTCTTCTCCCAATATATATATACCCAATTTTTATAAGTCAATCTCAAAAGCATCTCATAAGCACTCAGTATGTGTGAGGTTCTACTACATTGAGTCCTTCTGCTGTTGGCTTTAATCTCCACCACTGCTGACCTCCGTGCATGGAAACTTTTATGGAGTCACTGAAGACTTTTTCTACTGATCTCTAGTTTTAAATTTCTTTAGAATGCAACCTTGTAGGCAGGTAAAGGCAAGGGGTGGGTTCTGAAATGAAAGACTACTTGAGCTCTCCCGATTTATCATCTCTCATCTTTCAGATCCGTTTTACTCCTGACGACAAGAACAGAGATCACCATTCCCTTGCCTATAGCCCCATCTGTATCCCCATCTATTTTGATGTGTCTGTTTCAACTGTACTAAAATTTGTGTTTATAATCTGTCATGCCTTTTCTTCCCAAACAGTAGGCATGCTCTTTCCTGTGTAAAGAACATTCTTTTCACATTTTCACCCTCTGGGGCAAACCAAGCATCTTTCTTTTAATCATTTCTTCTTGTTCAAACTAGATGTTTTGTGTTCTCATTGTACTGGCCACTATTAGTGCGCTTATCTCGTGGTTCTGGAATTTAAAACATATACAGTATCTCTCTAGAGACTTGCTTGGTACAGAGTCTATTTTCTATGCCTTACTTATTTTGTATACGAAGAACATTTTCTTACTCAGAATAAATGTTCTCCAGGGGTAATGTAGCATATCTACAGCCTTGTCCTCTCCATTCTGATCTCCAAGACAGAATTCCAAATTCTGTTATCACCAGTGTCCCTAGGGTCATTTGTGGACTGGCTCCTAGAAATGTTTAGATCACTTGTGTCTCTTCAATATAGAAATTTTTTTATTGTCATACCTATTATTTTTGTCACTTTTGTCTCCTTTACAAATGAAGAAAAAAGTAGCAGAAAACCTATGGGAGACTCGAGTCACCCTTCTTTTGAGATGAAGGATACCTCACTATTAGGTCATGTTCCTTACTGAAGAAAGACAAAGAGGCTTCAAGGGACACAAAAGCCTTCTAGCTGTGAAGCAATAATGACATATATATCTGGAGAAGTACTCACAGCCTCAGGGAGCTTATTTGGGTCTTAAATCTGAACAGTTAAAGAACAAACCCCTCAGTGACCTGAGCCAGGGACAGAAAAATGGTGCCAGTGTGGCAAGCAATTGGGGAAAAAAAAGACAAACATACAGAGATGTCTTTTAAGCTCTAACCACAGAAAAAAAAGGAATCCTTGCAAGAGATGTTAGGACATAAGGATCTGAGCTGTTTTTCCTCAAGTGAATACTTGTACATGCTTAAAAGTCTCAAGTGTAAAAACAAAGTTGTCATTGAAGTACACAGTGGATTTGTCTTTTCCTTAAAAAAAAAATTCTTCAAATTTGATTTGAGGACAAATTCAGCATTTTTCTTATTACTTATGTAGAAGAGGATATTTTAGATATTTTTTCAGCTCCGTTAAACATCAGCTCTGACTGAAAAAAAAAGTGTATGCCTAGGTGGGTGTTGATTAATGGTGCTAAGAACACTTTGTGTAGGATTTTATGCTAATTACCCTTTATACCCTCACCCGTGTCAATTTTAACAATCTAAATTAGCATTTTCTCCGAGGACTCAGAAATGTGAGAACTGGGAAATTGGCTCAGTAAAGCTGAGTTAGCAGTGAGAAAATTGAGATGTTCTGTATTTCTGTATTAACATCTGCTGCTTGTTCAAAGCGTGATCCTTTCAAAATGATGAAGATATTGGGGGAAATGAAAAACAATGGAACAAGAAACTCATACTTCATTTTTTTTTTTTTTTTTTGGTAAAATGTGCAGTATTTGACTTTGCAATCAACCATTCTAAGTAATAATGTCTGGAATAATGGAATTTTGGATACATAATCTTTGAAATTGATCACATTATTTTGGGTGTAAATATTTTAGCTCCTCTGTGATTTCAGCACCTGTATAATAGAACAAGCTCCCAGAGATACTTATTTATGAAAATTATCAAGCAAACTCCCAATAAAATTAACTTCCATTTTGTTTATTTCTGAAGTTGTTCAAAGGGGAAACACAGGCATTTTCAGTTGATTCTTTGTAAAACGAAATGCCAACTATCTTCAAGAAGAAAGATTTAAGGTATTTGCCTACCTCACAAAGGAGACTATAAGCTTAAGACTATTAAAAACCAGAAATAGAGGCTGAAGATATGGTGAAATTGCTAGGAGCACTTTTTGTTCTTCTAGAGGACCCATGTTCACTTTCTAGCACCTATGTCAGTGGCTTACAAACACAAATTCAGGCATCCAACGTCCTCTTCTGGACTCTGGAAACTGCATACTTTAAGCATACACTCACATAGATTCACACACAACACACACACACACACACACATGTGTATTTGTGTGTGTGTGTGTGTGTGTGTGTGTGTGCATTTCTTGTCAGCATACACCCTGAGTGCTGAGATGTATACAGTGTTACTACATTATTAATTAAAGGCAATGTTTTTCAACTTCAGATAAAATCTTCACTGCTATGCAGCCAATGGGCAGCCATGTATAACTTTTTCATGTACCATTTCAGTAAAATATGGACATCTTGATTAATGACTGCAGGTTCACAGTTGTACAGTGTCAAGATTCTTTGAATTCTTCTCTAAATTTAAAGCATATCCCTAGTGACTGTTAGATGTAGGAACCAGAAGTTATGTTGACTTAGGTTATTAATTAGTTGATCTATTTCTTCAGAATGCTAGGGATGACATTTAAGAACAACACGTCTGTCTATCCCTCCAATAGCAAGTAGAAGAAACAAACAGAAGAGAAGCTACTTCCAATAACACTAAAGTTAGGATACTACAAAAGGCTAGGTCATGGGAAAACAGAGCTAGGTTAAGAGACTTTCTTAACGCTGTTCAGAACACTGACACTGGGCTCTGTATGCAGATGAGGTCTGGGAAGTGTGGCCAGTGTACAGCACTCTACTTCTAACATTGCAGCCCCTTCTCAGAAGAACCCCTTGCTACATTGCTTCCTGAGAAGTATCCACAGTGTTTGTAATGTCCTTCCTCCTGTCCTGGGAATTTATTATAAGTCATGGAAAAACAGTTAACTCAAGACTTTTTATTTATATAGTTTTTCACATGAGGTGTATGCCTCTCTCTTTCTCTCTCTCTCTCTCTCTCTCTCTCTCTCTCTCTCTCTCTCTCTCTCTCT
>JANHMN010000006.1:46699381-46776306 GCA_030674055.1 Rhabdomys pumilio
CTATCCTTGCTTCATCCTCCAAGAGTCTCAGCATTATGGGCATGAGCTATCATGTCTGGCTTCTTGATAACATTTTAAGAAAGAGTTTTATAGTTCATTGTTTCTAAACTCACACACAAATTACTTAATTCAAAAAGGAGGAGTGAAATTTATCGAATACCTTTCAATATTCACTGTAATTGTACATTTTCCCCCACTGGCCAAAGCAAGAATAAAGCAGAAAATGTTAGATACACATAAAGAGGTTAAATAAACTCTGGCACCTAATTATAAAGGAATGCTGGTGACTATGCAGGCTTTCTGTTAATGATTAACCAGTTACCTGTATCTTGTTAAGAATTATGGAATATTAGAATCGGGAATGAATCCTCTAATTTGTGGTGGGAAAGCTAAAATTGAAAATATTATAAATTAGACAACCAATGAATAAATAGTAGGCATTTACTGGCATGCAAATAAACATGAAAATTTTATTACCTATATCACAAGAAACACCACATTTAAAAGAGAGTAAACAAAAGACCTGAGAGATGGTTCATGAATAAAAGGGCTTGCCCCAAAGCCTGAAGACCAATGTTCAAATCCTGGGTCTCAAGTGGTAGAAGAAGAAAATGAACTCCCACAAGCTATTCATCTACATGAATGTCCTGGCAACAGTGCTAAAACACACACACACACACACACACACACACACACACACATACACACACACACACACTACACACTACACACACATACATGTACACACACACACACACAAGCACATTTACAGATAAATTTTAAAATGGAAAAATATAACTAAAAATAAAGATTCAAAAAAGAAATAGAGTTTATTATGAATTACCTCAACATGGAAATTATTGACTTTATGGCTGGAAATTAATTATAATACTATCTAACTTTCTTGGACATGTTCCTGATTATTTTTCAAGTGAAGTGGTGGGAGATAAAAATAGAGAGTAAAAAGAAAATCATGAAAGCTTTGCAGACTTTAATTTGCACTAATGTTAAAAATTCAAACCCAGATGTGAAAAGGCATAAATACTAAGAGAAGAGATACCCAGAACACCCTGATACTTTAGTCTAATATCACATCAGTGCTGTGAACACTGGTTAGTTTGATGCTAAATTTCTTTTATTGGAATGAGATTTTGTCTTTAAAAACAATCTTTAAGAATAAAAAAGAGAATACAATGTAACTTGAATGTTAAGTTAGTTTCCTAGAAAGAAACTTTGTCATTGTGTTGGGTACTCTGAGCCATTCACAATTATTTTCACAGCTAGCAGACACTATAAACCAGACAAGGTAATTTTCGATACCACTTGTCTAAAGCCTCATATAATTTGCTCCCACAGCCTAAGCCTCCATTTCCTCCTAATAATGGGACCTTAATCCTGCCCTTTGCAGGGACAGTGAAAGTTATTTCTGATGCTTAAAGCACTACTTCAGAGAAGATTCTAGAAAAGGGAGACTGAAACACTGAAAAGCTACTTGCATTCCATTCACATGACACCATGCACATTTTCTTTGCCAGGTTCTATGGGATCTGTAGTTTGGGACTTGAGAGTGTTTTTCAAATCTTCTTTCTATTCAACTTGGCCAGAAATGTGCTTTTCTGTTTACACATATACAGTGACTACCTCACAAATCTGGAGAACAGAAAATGTGAATGCCAACTTTGGAGCTAAACGAAGTATAACAGTAAGAAAGTCGTGAAGTCAGAGCTAATGGAGAATAATACTTGCCTTTGAACACACACTCATAGATGACTAAATCTTGGTCTACAAACTACGGTATTTTCAAAATTAAACCACTTCTCAAATTAACCGTCCTTCAAGTATCCAAGGACTTATATTTTTTTCTTAGTGTTGAACATGGCCTCTCTTTCTAGCAAGA
The DNA here is from genome assembly GCA_030674055.1 of Rhabdomys pumilio. Lineage (NCBI taxonomy): Eukaryota > Metazoa > Chordata > Mammalia > Rodentia > Muridae > Rhabdomys > Rhabdomys pumilio. The sequence goes on from JANHMN010000006.1 coordinate 46,701,279, forward strand.
ACCAGATTTTAGGGAACCAACACAGAACCTGGACATGGCAAATGGGTAGAATTCCCAGTTGATCACATTGTTATTGGTGTGTATTTTTTTAAATATTCTTTGAATAGCTGACTTTAGAAGCTGTTACATATGAATTAGAAGACATATTATAAATGCTCAGAGTATGAAGTCCTCTTGTCCTTGATATAAACCCTAGTACTAAGTAACCTGATAACCTTAAAGCAGTTACTCCATTTACATTCTTTGTTGTTTCTAAGGGCCCAAATGATAAATGATAAAACTTAAGAAGTGGCCATCCTATGAGTATGCACAACACACATTTTATCAAATGGAGCAATGGTGGCATATCCTTTGAAAAAAAGGCTAGGGAAAACCTCACCAATAATGTTTATCCATGGAAAACCTTATCAATGATGTGGAATTGTAGACAGCCTGGATGAGAAAAGAGACTGAAGAAAAGTCATTTAGGACCATGAGAAGAGAATCTGCCCAGCCTTCATACAACGCGGGTCTGCAAAGTAGAATAGGCATAAAAGGACCCAGCATGCAATGAGTCAGAACTGTAGATTATAGAAGGTTTGTTAGCAGTATCAGTGTGTAGCCATATACTGAGTGAGAAGAAGAAATTTTGAAAGAAGATTGACTTTAGTCTGATGTGCATTAAACAATGGCAGCATTTCTGTAGTAAGACTGAAAAAAGGCTTATGTAGGTGGGGATGATGGGAAGCAGATACTGCAAAGAACACATTGTGTGTGTGTGTGTGTGTGTGTGTGTGTGTGTGTGTGTGTGTGTGTAGAGAAGAAACTGTAAAGAGCACAAAGCTGACAGAAATATATTCAGGTGGTGGGCAGGGTAGGCTAGATCAAGAGTGGACTCATCAGACAAGGAAGTAAGACGTTATGGGTGAGTCTTAGTTGATCACAATTTTTTCCTAAGTTGGGGATAACGTTGGTCATGTCTGGGAAACATCTTCTTCTTACAACAAGAGAGTGGAGAAATTAAGAATTGCAGACATATCTTTCACTTGCTTGGTAAGAGTTACACCATGGAAGCCTGGCATAGCTGTCTTCTGAGTGGTTCAGCAATGGACTGAGACATACATGCAGATACTTACACTCAACCATTGGACTGAAGTCAGGTACCCATATGGTTGAATTAGAGAAAGGACTGAAAGAGAAAAGGGGAATTTCCTTTTCAAAAAAAAAATCCAGCTTTATTTGTAATTTTCTTATTGCTAAAATTTCAGCATTTACTGTGTGTGTGTGTGTGTGTGTGTGTGTGTGTGTGTGTGTGTGTGTAAAATATAATATATTATATATATGATGTTAATGCAAATGTTCAAGACAATTTTAGAATCTTAGAGGTTACTGGGTTGATTAACCATTGTTTTGCTTTTCCATACACAGATGTATGTACATGCACTTAGACATAGTAATAATCTTGTGCCTGTTTGATCTCATGTATGAAATCAATAAATTCAACAACTATGACCCAAAATAGGACTATTGGTGGCACAAAAGGAAGAGAGGAGAAGAGTAGAGAGGATGGTAGGAATGTATATGAATATATTGTAAAAATGTAGAAAATGTCATACTGAAATCAATTATGCTACGGAAGTTATATATGCAGATAAGAATATTACACACCAAAACTTAGCTATAAAAATTGTCTAATAAGGAATTAGCACTTATGTAGACAGAGCTAAGCTGGTTTGTGGAAGTTGTATAAGAATTTTTAAATTAATATAGGGCATTGAATTCACATATATGATTTAAAAACTGAATAACTTCAAATCTTTCATTGGTGTTTTTAAACTCCCAAGTTTTCTATTGAAATCTATAAATGTAAAATAGAAATGATTTTCCTAAAGTCTTTCACTTTGCCTGCCCTTTGTGCTGTTCAGACTTGTGTCTTGGTAACAAAGTCTTTGAGAAAATTAACATAGTGTTGAAAGATGTATGTTGCCATGGTTTCAGAGGGTGTAGTATAGGCTGCATAAACATAAGGCATTCTTTACCTCATACTGAAGAAGACCCATACCCAATGGCTTGCTTCCTGCAGTTAGGCCCTATATCCCCAAGTTTCCAGAACCTCCTTTCACGGACAATGGTGTGTCATAGTCATGTGTTCCAGGGTAGGAAACAGGTCAAGAGTAGATGAAATACCAACTGTTCTCATATATGAGAATTTACGAGGGTTTCTGAATCCACTCAATCTTCTCAGTATTTGTCTAGTAACACGGTTCCACTTGCCCCATGCGCAACCACCCAGGAAACAGCCCTTCAATACACAAGTCATTTGGAAGAACACTTCATATCTAAAACCATAAGACCAGGTTCCTGTGTAAAAAGAGCTATAAAAGGATTCAGTGGCTCATTAGTCACTCGTCATTATATTTCTCTTAAATAAAAATGCCTAATAAGCATTTGTTTTGACTCAGATTCTAGGGTTCACTACATCATGGCAGGGAAATCAAGCTGCAGGAACTTGTGGCCACTGGATGCATGATAATCTCAGTATGGAAGCAAACAGTGATGAATACATGTGATGAACTCCACGTCTCCTTTTTATTCAGTCTGGGGCTCCGGCTCACAGAATGGAGCCATTCCTACTCATGGTGCGTCTTCCCACATCTCCAAATCTTAGTCTGGAAAATCCCTCACAGGCATGGCAGTGAGTATCTTTTAGGCAAATCTAGAATCACAGCAAAATGACAAGCAAAGCAAACCATCACTGAGTGAGATTTACATTTTTGATTATGTAATGAGGGCAAAGTCCTCCTTAAATGCCTATGTACAAACTACTTGGTTTTTACCCATTGTTTTTAAGGATTTGATTTTTCTTAAAAAGAGATGATGTTGGGTTTGAAGATTAACTGAGGGTTAGGCATAAGACACAGGTAGGGTAAATCTATATCATGGTGATTCTTCCTCACCCCAATCCAAGAGTAAATCTATATCATGGTTTTCTCACACAGTTATTCAAAAAATGGTTGCAAAGGCAGAGATCTCTCATTTCTTTCTCAAATTCTAAACAGAATTATTGTGGATTCTGCAAAGATTTGCCCAACAAATGTACCCAAATGTACTCTTGTTTATTCCTTTAATAGACCAGAGTTAACAGCCATGGCTAATGGGACATCAAGCCAATGAAAAGAGTGAATGAATGGACCATTTTTCAAATGAGAACATATCAGTAAGTGAGCAATTGATGTTGTGAAATGCTCTGTGTTGGACAGGGCCTTTAAAGTCTGTAATTGTTCTGCATTTCTGAATACCCACATTCAAGAAAACCTCATATTATATTTCATCATGATCTTGCTTTAAGTTACCTCTTAACAGAGTGTTACCTTTGCAACCAGTTGAAAAGACATTTTCAGACTTAGGTTTTTGTTTATTTCTTTGTTTTTAATTTTAGTTGGTTTTTATATTTAAAAGTATATAACAGACAATGAGCCATCTTCCATAAAATTCTTAGACAAGTCAAATCAAGGCACAGAAGCAGCAAGCAGGCATCCCAGCTAATGTGTCTCACAGGGAACATTTCAACTCGGCCAACCTTTAAAGTACAGTCACAACCTTTAAAATAATGAGAAACATATCTTAAGAAGTTAAAGGTGATACCTAGGGATGCTTTTCACCATAGTACTTAGTTTCAGAAGGTACATTTTGTATGAAGTGTGTTTGCATATTTCTGCTGACAGACGACAGGTAGGTTGAAATTCTTCTGTGATTGCGATGTTTCCAGTTTCCTAAAGTCTACCTGAAGTGTCGACTGCAGAGATCTGAGATTCCCTTCTGTTATTTTGTTATTTATTTTTTATTTTTTGAAAAAAAATAGGAAGCTGTCTTGTCTGCATTCTTCTAACATGTACTCAAAGTCTCCTTTTCCTTGTAAGCACATGTTGGGGACTTCATCACTTTTGTTTTTTTTTTTGCTTCACTAGATAGAGGTTAAAATAAGGTCAACTCTTGAAGAGCATTTGATCAACCTGTAACCATGTAAAGCCGATGACTGCAGCCCTTTTGATCTAAAGTTCTCAATGTGCCTGTAAGAACTGCTTCCCATTTCTGTTCTCCGGTGATCCAGATGCAGCGTGGGCTTTAGAAAGTGCAGGCAGTGATTCATAGGGGAGTGCGGGAGAGAAATCTCAAAGTTCCTTTTAAAAGACGTTTTTAAATGAAGGTATAATTTGTATCCATAGAAATGCACTCATATTAAGCATGGCATTTGATTAGTTGTGACAAAAGCATGTACTTGTGGAACCCACACACTTTCCTAGGTGTCCATTAATCCCATCACTCTGGAGAGCTCCCCTGTGCCCATTTCTAGTCAAATGGGACCCCCTTCCAGGCAAAGCACTTTCCTAACTTACATAATCACAGAGGATTTTGGTCTTAGTTCAAATTCCAAACAAATGGACTAATAATATCTGTGTCCATGATTCTTGCCTTTCTTTTGACACAGCAGAATGCTTTTCTGATTTGTCAGTGAGGTTTTGTGTGCTAAAAGTTGTACTGGCTGCTGCTGAGTGACAGTCCCCTGGTCCAGATTTTTCATGGCCCCTTTTATGCTATATTTATATTTAACTTGACCAATATATTGTATGATTTTAGATTTTTTTCTTCTGTTACTTGTTCCTGTTTTCTCTCTCAGATTCCTCCCTGAAAGATCTGAAGACTTCGTTTTGAGCATTTTATATAGTACCTTCATACTGACTTAAACTTTTTAAATAACTATACATTTTTCAAGATGTCACAAAATATAAATGTGACTGTTCTCCAGTTTTCTTCAATCAGAATATTGTTGCGTAGCTGTAGTGGTAGGGGTGGTCTCCATCCAAATAATTCACAGAATTCATTCATATTCTTTCAAATCACTTGTACTCATTTGTGTGAATCCCAGAGAAATGACATACATACAGAGATAGGATTACTCTGGTGCAACCAGTGTGTAATGTTGTTCCCACAAAGATTCTTTGTACTAACCCTTGATGCTCACAACCATTCCCGTTCCTCTCTGGCCTGACCCTTAGTCATCACAGCTCTATTTTCAATCTCTATAATGTCCCACCTCAATTATTTTGTATGAATTAAGTGAAATAGTACAAAGATTTTTTTAACTTTATTTTTAAATGTGATTTAATTAATAAAAACCTATACTGCTACGTTGTCAAGAGTCAAATTGGGTAATGTTCCAAATCCTATGAGTGCTACAGCCCCTTTATCCAGTCATTCACAGAATACACTTTTCATCTCTTGTCTCCTAAAAGGTCTAGTCTGTCTACTTTGTTTGCTTAACATTTCACAAATTTTCTCTGCATGTTCCCTGTTTAATGATAAGATTTTGAAATTCTTAGTAGGGACAACAGCCTGAGATGACCCTTTTCCAGTTTGTAGTTTACACATACAAAGGACTCTATCGTTCTGTTTTATTTTTGTTTTGTTGTTTTTCCTGATACCCTTCTTGGTAATTTTAGTGATTTCTCTGCAAATAATAAGGTGCCATTTGATGCATTATTGTTTATCTTCAAATGATATTTTACTAAATTAAAAGATAAGAATCTTAGTATATGCTTCCCTTTAAAAAAATCTCACGGTCCTTGTTCTCTTTAACAAATAACCGAGCCACTTCTAACCATTCCCTTCAAACTATCAATGGTTTCAGTCCAGCACAGCTAAGAGTGATCTGAGAATGCACTCTAATGCAGTATTTTCAGAAAGGGTCCAAGAGTAACACTCTTTTTTCCAATGGCAAGTTATTAAAGTTTTATTAATTTTAACTGTTACATTTTTCTCTCACTGTACCTACCTGAAAAATTGAACCTAATCACTGATATGTACAGGAAAATATGTAGAAATGGAGTTTATTACTGTCCAGGATTTCAAGAGTAAGAGTCTGTTCACAAACAATAGGACTTCTGTATTGTACTTCTGAAGGCATTCTAGCACACACAAGGCCTTGTACTGACTTTACGTTAGTCAGTAGCCATCTAAAGCAGTGAAAATTTGTAAGCTAATATGTATATCTGTATGTGTGTGGAAAGAGGGAGATCCACTGATAGAGAAATGTTTTTGTTCTTCACCTTTTCTTAGCGTCTTATTCTCTTGTCTCCACTTCTCAGTATAATTCCCCAAATTACCCTGCTACTATTTCAGTGAAGTTATAAAGGATTGTTTTAAAATCTTGTATAATTGACGCCCATAGAAGATACATTTAGTTTTGTCTGTTTGAAAGTGTCTTTGTGTTGCTTTTATTAATGGAGAATAGTTTTTCTGTAGAATTCTATATTCTATAGAATTCGACATCAAAAGTTCCTCCTTTCTCCTTTAAGTGTGTGTTTTATTGTCTTCTGACCTTATTGATTCTGGCAAGAAGTCAGCTGTTAATTTTATTGCAGTTTCCCAGGATGGACCTGTATTGAAGGTTGTTGTTTTCAGTTTTCTATTCTAGAAGGGGCCTTTCATAATCTAGATTTTGTGGATTTGCAGTGCTTAGGGTTTTTTTTAATGAACTAATATATAAATTTGCATATTGTTTGATTTATTGTCACTGTTATATTAGTAGTCATATTTTGTTATACTTTCAACATGCCATATTCTTTTATAAGTTTTATAATGTACAGTAAAATTTATGTTTATGTCAAATCAATCTTCTTTGAATTTATAAAATGTTTACTACTGAAGTTTGTATACACTGTTAGTCATTACAGAGTAAAAAATCAGAGGTGAAGAGTGATGTGTAATTTCTCAATAAGTCTAAGGGATGAAGGTGTATACTTGACTTACATAGCATGTTGTTTAGGGGTATAGTAGATTTTATTAATGAGCCATAATTCTGATTTTCATTCTGCCCTACATAGGAAACCACAGCTTAGTATTATGTTCTATTTGTAAACAAGCCTAAAAAACATTCATATACTTTCCACCTATACTACTTTGGTCAGACATCAGTCACAGAACCTTGACTCTAACAGAGAATGTGGGTTACTTTGTTATATCTGGGAAGAGAGTATCACATGGTAAAAATAACATTTTCTCTGCCCAACATAAACCATTTTAAAAGGATATTATCTTTAAAAATGAAACTATATAATTTAGGCTATTCTTTACAACTTCAGAAATGAAAGGCTTTGTTTCAAATCTTCTTTCTACTCTCCTCTGCCATCTTACTTGTGTAGGACATGTTTTATACCACAATTAGTAACCCATGTTGTTATATCTAATTCCAATCTCAAGATCAATAGAGTATCTCTCTAATTGGGTATTGTAAAAATGCTTTGCTTCTTGTTACTGGAGTCCTAAGCCACAGAAGATCTAATCTGGGGAGAAATAAATCAAATCTGGCTACTCACTCCTGAAATCAGGGGCAAAAGTAATAATGACAGGCAGGAAAATGATTTAATCAATATAAACAAGTCTCAAAAGCAAGCAGGGTCAAGTGTCCCACCCCTGTCTCTGGGGGGATTAACATGAGCTCCAAGATTATAGAAGAAGCAGAGGCAAAATTCTGTATAATCAACCAGCCTTGGTAACACTGTGGTCAGATTGACCATTATTTGAGTCCCAGACACATGGGAACTTACCAATAACATTGTAATCACCACTGCTCAGGGAGAGAAGCAATTTCTATTTGGTGGCAAAGAAATTGCCTCTTCTCAGGTGGAAGTCTCCACTTGGTTTTAAGCACAGTTTACCAGATCTGTGATCCTAGTTAATTCGTGAAATGATTGTTCCTGCTTAAGACAGGCAGTCTCACAAGAATCCACTATTCCTGGAAGGTTTAAAGCAATGATTGAAGGCTTTTGGTTACCACTCCAAGTGGCTGAAGTAGGACTTTGTAATGGCTGGTGGCTGTGCTTCTTTAACACTCATGTTGGTTTCTTCAGCCCTCAAGAGTAGAGTCAATCACCACTCATTGTTCAGTACACCTTCAATAATGAAATTGTCCATCTAGTCATCTGACACAACATTTAAGGATAAGGAAACTGATACAAACTGAAGGAAGAGATGCCAAGCTTTTGTCCTGTTTTCAACTTCCAATTGGTATATGTGGGTTCAAATGAAGCATCTTACAAAGTCCAGTAAGATCTACTCAACTCACTGTTCTTCAAGCAGCTCATGTGTCATTTCTATTTTATTAGTTACTACATTAGGCCAACCCTGGCTTAGAAGCAGTGTGACTCTTCTGGTTCAGGCCAACACGTGCTTTTGTAATTGATCACTTACTAGGTTTTGTAAAGACAAAGATACTCTTGCCTTAAGCTCCTTTGTATTACCAATCTATGATTACCAAGCCATGGAAGGATCACAGTAATGGATACAAGGAATGAGAGTGTTGCCTGCAGTTGCTTTGTGGATGGGTTAAAAGATGATTAATGTTGTTTCATTTGAGAACGGATAAAGCATAAGTTCCCAAAGCATAGAAACTTGCAGTTTAGCTTTCTTTAGTTAACTAAAACATGTCTGGAATGTGTGTTAATTGAATAATACATTCACAAGTAAGAAAAACCAGTATAGAAGCCAAGAAAAGAGAACAAAATGCTCCCAAGTCAAGTCCTTTAAAAAAAGATGTAAGAACTTACTGCAGGTGACTTACAGAGGTAGAGTTCAGCAGGAAAAGCTGGGCCATGGGGAACAGCATTCTGTAAAGGGGAACTTCTGGCTGGGTCACATCTCAGGCACATTCTGCAGGAAGGTTTGAGGAATAAGCCTTGCTTCAGGATTTAACATTGGGTAAGTAAGCCAAAGGTGCTGGAATGCAGGGTACTGGCCTGCATGATTTAACTGTGGCACTCTGTACCTTAAATGCCAAGTGACTAGTAGACAGGCATCAAGAATCCAGTGTGGTCTAACTTTTTGGCAGAAGCCTAATCATTCCCTGTAGCCCACAGATCTATACCTAAAAAAATGTTTCAGGTGTAGGTAGTCAGAAAGCATGGTGTAGACACCATCAAGTAGTGGGATATTCAGGAAGATCCAAGCAAATATTAGGTCACAGTCACTACAAATAGTGATAGCCACTTGCTAACCAAAAGAAGAGACTGCATGCATCCAGGTATCCCACTATAGTCAACAGGAAAAGGAGGCTTTGTGCACACAGATAAAGTGAAGGTAAAGAATGTAATCTATATGATGACTTACGCATCCAATGTAGTACGTGAATGCTACCAAAAACTCTTCCAAAGGTAGAAAATATGTCCTCTATTCCAAAAGCATTCTGTATAATTTTTGATAAATGTTACTAGTCTCATAATTATTAGGGAAAAAGTTACCAAAGTAGCACATTTACCTTTTTTTTTACTAAATCAGAAAATCACACTGTTCTTGACTAGACCAGGAAACAGGTTTTCTTTTTTGTTTCAAGTTTTTTTAAACTGCACAAACATCCAAGAGTAAAGTCAGATGCTGTCTTTCCCAGTTCTACTAGCTCTGGGCTTCTGGTGTCTTGCTGGTGATGTGCCTCTGTAATTAGGCTCCCGAAGTTTGTCATAGGCTTTTTAATAGGCTTCTGGGTTTGCCTACAGCTTCTGAAGCTGGAGAGAACTGTAATTCAGTTGACATCAGTGGGTTATTTATAGAAAATTGGTTCAGAAAATGCAACCTATATAAAACTTGGCTTCTTTATTCCCTGTATAAAGATGTGTTCACTTAGTAGACAGTGGAAGTTGACAGTCTTCTTCCCGTTGTATCAGGTTAAGGCTCCATGCTCACGACACTGCAGAACAAGTTTTAACTCTCAATGTTAACACGCCCACCGGAGGTTACAGTGACTGTTTTTTGACTTGCCCTTTTCCCCCCTGTTCTGTATCTCCCATTCCACACATTATTTTGATTTCCCTTTAGAAGACTGGTTTTTATTTCAACCTTTTCTGAAGGATCAAATTAGGTTTAATGTTGAACTCAGCAATTCTCTAAGTATAGCTGACACATGCCAGACAAAATTATTCCCAAGTTACATGAACTAAACTGGTGGAGTTTAGAAAGTGATAAAACTCAGTAGATAAAAAAAAAGATTAAAGAAAAATTGGGACTATCTGGGATTAATGTGAGTCAAAAGACTTAAATAGAAATTAATAATATACTATATACATATATAAAGTTGCAAAAAATGTAAAAAATTCAAATGTCTTTTCAGTACTAACATACTGAAAGGATGTCAAAAAGAATTATCATTGATATCATTATTGACTTTATTATTATTATTATTATTATTAAATACAATGACTTCATGAAATTTGGAGGCAAATGGGTGAAACTAGAAAATATCATCCTGAGTGAGGTAACCAGTCATAAAAGATCACACACGGTATGTACTCACTGATAAGTGTATATTAGGAAAAAGCTCAGAATACTCAAGGTACAGCTTACAGACCATATAAAGTTCAAGAAGAAGGAAGACCAAAATGTGAATGTTTCAGTCCTTCTTAGAAGGGGGAACAAAATACTCATGGGAGGTAAAGTGTGAGAGGGACTTGGGAAGAAGAGAGGAGAGGGAGGGGAAGAAAAGGGGGGCAAAAATCAGGTGTGGTAATAGATGGAATAAAGTACAGAGGGTCAGAAAATTGAACAAAGCTGTTTAGTAATGGGGAATGGGAAACTGGATTAGCCACTAGGAAGTCCCAGATGCCAGGAAAGCAAGAGATTCTTATGACCCAATGGAGATGACAGTAGCTGAAATATCCAACAAAAGGGAGAGAGCACCTGTGGAGATCATATCCAATGGATAGGCATGCCCCCCCCCCCAGCTGAGGGATGGGGCCATCCATCCATCTCAAATATATTAACACAGAATTGTTCCTGTCTAAAGGAAATGCAGGGACAAAGAGGGGAACAGAGACTGCCCCACCAAGGGATCCATCTCATCTTCAGACACCAAACACAGACACTACTGTTGATGCAAAGAATCACTTGTTGACAGGAGCCTGACCAATACAGATGCGAATGCTCGTAGTCAACCATCAGACTGAGCATGAGGACCAGATGAAGGAGTTAGAGAAAGGACAGAAGGAGCTGAAGAGGTTTGCAACCCCATAGGAAGAACAACAATATCAACCAACCAGACTCCCAAGAGCTCCCAGGGACTAAACCACCAACCTAAGTGTACACATGGAGGGACGCATGGCTCCAGCTGCTTATGCAGCAGAGAATTGCCTTATCTGGCATCAATGGGAGGGAAAGCTCTTGGCCCTATGGACACTCGATGCCCCAATGTAGGGCAAAGCTAGGGTGGTGAGGCAGGAGTGGGTGGGTATGTGGGTAGACGAGCTCCCTTGTAGAAGCAGGGAGTATGGAATAAGGGATTTGGGGATGAGAAACTAGAAAGGGGAATAACATTTCAAATGTAAATAAATAAAATAGTTAATAATAAAAAAGAACAAAAAGATTTAAATAGGGATTAATGATATACTGTATACATATATAAAATTTTAAAAAATGTAAAAAATCAAATGTTTTTTAAGTAACAATATAATTAAAATAATTAACTAAAAATGTCAAAAAGAATTATCATTGATATTATGATTGACATTATTATTATATCATTTTTAGTCTTTTTATTGTGTGTATTTTTTATTTCTTGTTTTTAAGTTTACTTATTCTTTAATCTTTTTTTACAGACCAGACTTTATCCTCATCCCAGTCCACCCTCTGACTGTTTGCACATCTTATACTTCTTCCTACCTCTGTCTCCAAGAGGATGTCCCCACCCACCCCCTACTCCTTGGGGCCTCAAGTCTCTTGAAAGTTAGGTGCATCTTCTCTGATGGAGTCCAGACCTGGCAGTCCTCTGCTGAATATGTTTTGGGGGCCTCATATCATCTGGTGTTTGTGGCCTGGTTGGTGGCTCAGTGTCTGAGAGATTGAGTGTAAATATCTACATCTGAGTCTTTCAGCTGCTTGTTGAGCCTTTCGGAGAGCAGTCATGGTAGACCTCTGTTTGTAAGTACACTACAGCATCAGTAATATTGTCAGGCCTTGGGGCCTCCCCATGAGCTGGATCTCAATTTGGGCTTGTCACTGGACCTCCTTTTACTCAGGCTCTTCTCTGTTTTTGTTCCTGCAGTTCTTTCAGACAGGAACAGTTCTGAGACAGAGTTCTTGACTGTGAGATGGCAACTCCATCCCCAGCTTGATGCCTTATTTTCATGCTGGAGGTGGACTCTACAAGTTTCCTCTCCCCACTGGAGGGCATTTCATCTTTGGTCAATGACTTTAAGTCCTGAGAATCTCTCACCCCCTCAGATCTCTAGTACATTCTAGAGGGTCTCTCTCTGCCCTCACTCTCCCCCACCCTCCGCCTGCAGAGGTTGCCTGTTTCAGTTCTTCTGTTGGCCCTCAGTGCTTCAGTCCTGTTCACCCCCACCCAATACCTGATCATGAGAGGGACAAGAAAGGAATCCCAGGTAGGAGGGTGTGTGGAGGAGGGTGGGAGGGATCTGCGTGGGAAAGGGGTCAGGGAGGGGAAGAGAGGAACATGATCAAATTATTATTTTTTATAATTTAAAGTTTATTTAAGAAATTGTAATTCAGAACTTAAAGCTTTTATATACTTAACTGGGTTCTTTTAAATCATAGGTTGATTTTTCTAAGTTGATTTTATTTTTGTTTGTTTTAGAGTAGATCATCATTGTAAAATATTAACTATTAAAATATTAAAATTTCTGTTGTTTTAAAAATATTATGATTCTAAGATCAAGTCTTTTTTTACTTCCATAAAATAAAATAATTTGGGCTTGCCATGTATCAAAGGCAGCATCAATCTTTATTCACATTTTATTGGCATACTTATGATATTTAAAAAAACATAATTTGGATTTGTTAGTGAATATAAATGCAATCACTTGTAAATCTTAAAAGCAAAAACAAATACCTTTGCTCTAGTTAAGAATAATGAAAATGCTTAGCCATAGGTTTGTGGAGAATAATAGGAAAATGCCAGAAAAAAAGTTCTTGATCCGTTGTTAGTAATCATTCATGAATGATGGATAATACTGAACTCAAGCTAATAATTAAATAAAAATCAACAAATTCCCTTTTGATACCATGACCTAAACAATAATTGACACTTATTAATAGATATTTATGACAGGCATCTTTTATTTTGACTACTCCACATAACCCTATCTCCTGGAAGATCTGTTAAATGATGACCAGGAATCTTTCATTGGTGGGTGAACCGGGGTATGAAACACTAGAAGATACATGATGCTTTTACTTCTGTGGCTATAAGATAACTTGAAATCAGGAAAGGTATTATTTCCAGAAGGGATTTTGACTATTTAGAACTGTTTTGGTTACTTGAGAACTTTTACTCCATGTGAATTTTAAGACATTTTAAATCAATTTCTGTGAAGAATTATATTGGAACTTTGACTGGGTTTTCATTGACTCTTTAGACTGCTTTTGGTGGCATAGCCATTTTCACAATACTAACCCTATCAATCCATGTGATTCAGCAATTATTCCACCTTCTGTTTTCTTCTTCAACATCCTTACTCAGTGTTTTAAAGGTTTATGTTTATTATTTTTAGATTTTTCTATGTGCTTGTGTAGGGATGTGATATACACACTTGAATATAGGTGCTCATGGACTCCAGAGGCAATGAACAATCCAGAAGCTAGAGTATCAGATAGTTGCAAGGTACCAGACTTCATTACTAGAAACTGAATTTTGATGCTCTGTGAGAGCAGTACAAGCTGTTACCCATTGGGTTATTTCTCCAGCTCATTTCTCTCATATTTTAAAGTTTTCATTAAATGGATTTTTCACCTTCTTGGTTAGGCCTAGTAACCAAAATGGTATTCTTTTAAAGGCTATTGTAGGTGAAATTATTTCGCTGATTTCTTCCTCAGTCTGTTTGTCTTTGAGTAAGGCTACTAATACTGGTATGTTAATATTACCTGTAACTCTGCTGAAAGCATTTACAAATTCCACAGTTTCCTTACAGAGTCTCTTGGTAGCCCAGCATCCAGTTTCCCAAGGAACTTATCAGAAAAGGGGGGTATGGAGTCAGTATTGGGAGCCAAAAGGTACTGATTTTTGGTAATTTAACAGCTTATTGTTATTCCAAGGTCAAAAGCTACTGGCTTCTGGCAATGTAACTTTTTCTTGATATTCTGGGCTAAAAACTGGTGGTTCCTATTAATTTAACTCCTGCTGATTAGCATCAAGGGATTAAGAAAATAAGGCTTAGAAACGGGCTATTTTCTCTTTGGCTCAAGAGTCCCTCCTTGGAGTTTTTTAATTCCTTGTGAGCCAGAGAAAAGAAAAGAAAGGGAGGAAGGAAGGAAGGAAGGAAGGAAGGAAGGAAGGAAGGAAGGAAGGAAGGAAGAAAGAGAGAGAACCTGACTCTCTCACAGACACATCAGATGCAACCCCAACCCCACAGGTTTTATCAGTTTTCACAAGTGCACACGCATATTTATATACATCCACATATACCTACATGTGTATGTATGTACATACATATAGAAATACAGACATATATGGATATACATTTGGTGGATGGAGCAGAGTCTCAACATCCACACTTTACTTTTTCTCACAGCTGTTTTATACCTTCTTAGACAAAAGTTCTTTATAAAATTACCTATTAGATAAAGTGTGATGCCAAAGGGAGTTATTGATGGATGTTGATAGTAAATTCAAAGCAGTGTTTTATTCTATAAGCTCATTATAAGTTCAAAGAAACAGTTTCACATGGCCCTGCTTTATCATAGCACAGACCTTGGACTTGACCTAGAATGAATAGTTTTCCTTGATCACAAATCTGTCCTGAACCTATGTCTTGGTGTAATTTATGAAAGTTCATTGTATTCCTTATAAAACAGGCTTTACTTACAATTGTATGAGGAAGGGGCATATCCTATTATTGATTCTGACTTTATTTTATCTCTCTGGCAAAATAACTAAAACAATCTCCTTAAACTTTCTTTTTAAACTTATTTGAATCAAATCAAAAATTCTATCAAGTCATTAATTCACTTGAAGAGTATTAATTCCTGAAAGTTCATCTTCATGAGATCTGCAGGAAATATGCCCAATAGAGCGGACTGATGCCCAGCAATCATTGGGCTGTGTAATAGTTACAGAAAGGCATATCCACAGGGAAAAGAAATCCTTGAATGAAGTTTCTAGGCCTCTGCCTCACCAGAGTGCACCCATCACAGCCATAAAAAACAGTGGAGCATCTCCAGGAACCTCACTTACTTCTCATAGCAATCGCTGGATTGCTTCAGTCAGTCTAGCATTATGTATAAAATTTCAAGTCATGTAATTCATAGCTTCATGTTAAGACCTTGTCCATTTGATTGGTTGCCTTTCTCACCATGGCTCATTGTACTCAAAACAAGAATTCAGTGAACTATATCTGTCAATCACAGCAAATGGTGATTACACAAATTATAGTTTCCTAATTGTAAGAAACCTAACTTCAGATATAAAACACTAAATCAATGACTAACAATTACAAGAAGACACTACATTGTTCTTTTGTTGCCAGTAACTGTCTTCTAGATTATAAACATCTTAGAGAGCCTTTCATGTTGGTTTATGACCCAGAGAAGTTTTATGGTATCTGCCTGTGGTGCAGTGGAGTTTATCTGAGTTATTTATTCATTACTGATTATAGCATTAGAACAGGCAGTCTATTTACTTAAGTTCATCCTGATTGTTGTTAAGTGCTCAGTTATTAACTATGTGAACTGTTTTTGGCAAATTTTCAAACTCAAACTAATGGAGATAATGAAAAACAAAATCTATCTATGTGGGAATCAACCTTCATTCTCTCAAAACAAGCCTGATAGAATGTCTACAGGGACAAGAACAATTTTTCAAATGACAATTTGGCATTAAAAAACATGCAAAACAAAAATGGATAGGTCCTCACCACTCTAACCAAGCTACACTTCTGTATTTATATCCTGGGAACTATCATGGCAATTCTAAATTCATCATCTAACATCTCGTGGGATCTAAGCTCTGTGGTTCTTCTTCACCACTTCTTGGTACAAATCCAGCCCCCTTACACTATATAGAAGCTTTTCTGATCTTGCTTAAGGAGATATTAAGGCTTACCTGGAAAGTGTTTTCTAACCCCTACTAACCTAATAAGAAACGTTTTTGAACTTAATGTATCTGAAGGTATGCTATTAGTCGTCTTGTGTCGGTGGGTTTCTAATCAGTTCAAATATGCAATATTCTTTTGCTTCCCCTTTGACCTGATTCCTTTCATTACAATTGAAATACTCATTTGCTTTATAGTTAATTGCAGACTTTTTTGAGTGAGCCAAGTGTTTATTTGCTAGACCATAAATCTGGTTACTAAAAGAAGTAAATAAATCCTACTTACTAAAATACTTAGTTAATGGTGGCACTGCTCATTTCTCCCACCTTTTGTTGTGGTTGTTGAGAACATTTAGGGATGGGAAATGAATAGACAACTGCTTAGGTAGGATCTGTCAAGCAGAGAAGTGAGCAAACTGTAAGCAGAGGCACATTTAGTTTGATAAAGATAGTGCTTCTCCATGGCCAACTTCATACACTTTAACTATTCTTTTGTGAATGTCAAAGGTTATTTTAAGGTCCTACTAAACCTGAATGTGTCCTCTCTGAACTTGCCTTTCCTGTTCCATGCATCGAGGAAGGCTTCTGATAGTGATGATCTAATGTTAAGCGTTATTTATACTATAGCAACATTAAATTTTACAGAAATAGTCGATTCCATTACAGAAAAAAGATATTTAAACAAATAACATTGATAAAATTATTTCTCTAGTTTTTTTTGTATTAAAATTTTCAGAAAATGTGAAACAGTCTGATGCACAGACATCCAGTCTTCGACGTCAGATTTAATTTGAGCACACATCTTCAGTCTTCAGTGACTTCTAATACCTTTAAAATTTCCTGACCAAATAAATAAATAAATAAATAAATAAATAAATAAATAAATAAATAAACTAAAGGAAATATAAAACAAAACAACAAACAAAAACAACAACAACAAAAAAAAAAAAACAAACCTGATCAGCCAACCAAGCAAAGGGAAGCCTAGGTGGTTTAGTAGAGAAAAGCACTTGCCACACAAAATAACTTGAACTTCCATACAAGTTTAGAACCCTCATACAAATAGAATGCAAGAACATCACAAAATCTTCTGATTTCTACACATGTTCTTTGTCAGACTTATCTACATACACACACACACATACATGCACACACACACACACACATAAATACACATGCACAAACACACATACACACACACACATGCACACACACAGAGGCATGCACTCATGCTCACACACATGCACAGAGGCACGCATGTATGGACACATTCATGCACACAGAAGGATACACACAAGGATAGACACGGGGTACTCATGTGTGCACACATATATGCACACACGCACACACAGCTTACATCAGTCAAGCTCATACTTCCTCATGGCCAATAATAATGTTTTAAACTCTTAAAGTATCTGTGTTCTTTAAAATATGTTAACTCTCACAAAAAGGCTTTAGGACTGTGTCCATTTAGTATCAGTAAGAGTCATATTAAATATTAGAATATTTATTCATTTTTCACCTATAAACTTTTGTTTTAGGTTTCAATTGCCATAAACTGTGTCTTCTAAATAACCCATGGGTGGAGTCAAGTAGAAATAAAAAATCAGAAAGATAATCAGATTTTCTAAACAAAACAATGTGTTCACAAAAATTTTCTTTTACAGATAAGTAAAAGAGCATATTAAGGACATTTACATATTAATCTCTTACCAAATGATTCATCCTGTGTATTCAGAAGTGAATGATGAGAAGATATAAGGTATGGGGCAGCTGCTTTGGATTTGTTTCATTCGGTTATGATTAATTTTGTTTTCTAGATTGTATTCTTTTATTTATTAATTTTTGAGTATGTAATACTTCTGCTGTTGAGCAAATTTGACGTTTAAATCTATGACCTTGTAGATGAATGTTTTGTTTGAATTCACAGCCTAAAGTATCTTGAAAAATTGTTTCACCAATCAGTATGATCCAGGATCATTATTACAGTTAATTTGCTTACTCACCAGGAAGAATTATTGCTGTCATTTGAGCTCTATATGCTGACCTGGGGATTGGAATACGGGCACAATTTGAAGTAAGATTTGAGACTGCCTTCTTAGAAATTGAGTTCTGAAGTTTTCATGGGTGAGATTTCTCTGTTTATTATACCTTAAGAAGCAGGTGTATTGTGCTGGAGTGCTCTGAGAAGCCAACCTGATATATCTACATTTAAAATAACCATATATTATAAACTATGAAATGTTACCCTTGTAAAATGATTACATGCAAAGCTAATGTGCTGTTAACTTGAATTATTTTCTTATGGCTGTGCTAAATCACCTCAACAAAGGAACATAGGGAAGACAGGGCCTTTAAACTTAGATCTAGTCAAGTTGCCAATTAAGATTCATTGTCATGGCTACCAAACTGAAAAAAAAATATATATTTCTTACCACTTTCATTTTTTGTGTGATTACTTGTACTCCCATCTAATTGAAACTAGGAGTTTTAACAGTTGTAGGAGGTGCTAAGGTGGGAGAATTAAAGAGAGGAAGAAGAGGAGAATGGAGAGGAAGAGGAAAAGGAAAAGAAGGAGCTAAGAGGGAGCTGGAGAAAGAGAGAGGGGAGATGGAGGCTGGTGTTCGCTTGCTTGTAACAGTCAAGGATAGTTGGTATATCTAGGTTGGGTATTAGGTTACACCTCTGATTGTAAGGGTATCTTGTTATAGATCATTACTAAATATATAAGCCTTTGGATAATCTAAGCATTAGAGTCTCATCTGTACTGAGCCCATGTGGTTAGAGGGATGGTCTGGGAACTGCCCAGCCTTGCAGAGACAGCATGGAAGATTGGCAGAGCCATCTCCCATGCTGGCATCTTGTGGGTGGCAAGGCTGGTGTCTCTAGCTGGCCGTTTCTAGCTACAGTGCTCACGTGGCCTCTGGCTACACAACATGGTGGCTGAGCTCAGCAGAGCTGCTGCAGCTTAGACAGTCCAATTGACCGGCAGTCATTTTTTAAATAATTACTACAGCAAACAGTTATATAAAATTCACCAATATGTATTAAGTTTGAAATATAAGATAAGAATAATAAAATATCCCCCCAAAATCTTCACACCTAACATTTAGCTCTTCTAAACTTACGTAGAACTTAGAAACATAAATTTTATTACTGAGTTCTAACTATCCCTCACAGTATAAATAGGAGTCTCAAATCCATCAAAATCTCCGAGGCAACCAACATTCCTTGAATGAGCCTATAGTATCTCTACTTTCAGAACCACTGCCTCCGAAAGCAAGCTGATTTTAAAAATCCTATGAGAATATCTTGGCAATAAAGCATAATTCCTGGCCAGTTCTTAGCCAAGAAATATTATTTAAATCACTCTAATTTCAGAAATGGTTGAATATTTTTTTATTTAATATGCTGTAAAGATTTATTTATTTATTTTGTTATGAGTATTTTGTCTACATGTAGGTATATACATCTTATGCATGGCTTCTGCTCACAGAGGCCAATAAAAAGGCAACAGATGCTCTTTAATTGATGCAACAGATGGTTGTGAGCTGCCATGTGAGTGATAGGAACTGAACCTCAGCCCTCAATAAGATCAACAAGTGCTCTTAATCACTGAGCCTTCTCACCAGATCCCATTATGATATTTTTAAGGTACATATTATAGTCAGTTAAATGAGGCTTCCGTTCACTTTCCTAGCATCCTTGTTATAGAGTATGTAGTTAAAAGAACTTTCAGACTGGATCTTCCACAAGCACAGACATTTTATTCACATTCAGACCAGAATAGTAGTCAAAGGGACTCCTTTGTAGGCAGCCTTAAATTCAACTAATATTCTGGTACAAGCCATGAGACAAAATCCTCCAATAAGTAGCTACATGCAATCTGCATATATTTAACATCAGCAAATTTAGACAATTAAAAAATCATTTCTAATAGCCAGCATGCTAATTAAAATACCATTGCTGCCTTGGAATATGTATATCCAATTAGACTACAAATGTTAACTAAATTCTACCAGGTCATAATTTAAAGACAAATTGCATAGTGTCTTTGCTGGAGTGTTTTAAACAGAACTACAGGCAATGTAAAATAATTATGATTTGATCAGAGCCTTTCACTTGGTAAAATGGGTCTGTGTGGCTAGAGAACACGTTTAACCCTATAGCTTGCTTTGCTCATTCACGCTTTCTCATCCTGTAGTTAATTGGACCTGGGAAGGTGGCTCAATCAGTAATGTGCTGTTACACTCCTGGACGTGATACTCAGTACTCATACAATAGCCAGACACGGCAGTGTGTATCTGTAACTACTGTGTGGCAGAGCAGATGCATTCCGTGTATGTATTGGCCTGACAGCTCAGCTGAACTTGTGAGTGAAGGAGGAGGTCGGTAGAAGAAGACACCTGGTATCAGTTTATGGCTGCCACATGTGCATGCATCCACACCCACATGCACATAGCCATTCATCTATAACTATATACCACCTACTAATTGCAGCCAATATGTTCAGAGAATTAAATCGTTGCTTTTTTTCTGTGCGCATAAGTTTTATCTCTAACATTTACAAATAAATTTTATACAAACATTTAGGGAAATATTAAATAAAGAATTGAAGTCATGGGAATTCAGTAGTTGATTTCTAGTGTTGTATCCATTATGTCTATACATCTCTGGAGTTATCACTCCATTAACATCAATTGAAGGTCCCATAACCATAAGCAAAGAAGATATACCACAGGCAATTCTGGGAAGAAAGGTAGTGACAGGATATTTCCTCAGAAAAACAAATCACCTTCAGCAGTTTCCAACTCACTGAAAACAGGTGGCAAATGACCTAGGGGACAGCACACCAAGCTTCTTGCCCATCCAGACAACTCTTTCCTTTCCTGCCATTTCAAACCAGAAACTTCCCCATGTATAGATTATGAACAGGAAATGTTTTTGCAAATTACCCTGTGCATTAAAATTTTCTTCAGAAATACAATCATTTTGACAGTTGTAGGTTACAGTTTTAAAATTACAAAATCAATAAAATTGATCCAGGAACCAAGGTCTACAAAACCCTTGCTGGATATTGAAGATGGCATAATATTAAAGGATTTGCACAAGTACCTTATAAGCTATTGCTTCTAGAAGAAAAATGAGAGATGTAGGTAGCAGTGTCTATCCTTGCAAGAACCAAATCATTCTTCCTGTTTATGCCAAGAAGCCATGGCTTATGCTAGTCCCCAAACTGGATGCATCTGACTCATCTACATATTGTCATTTAACAATTGCAGTGACAACTTATCACTAATTGAGTCATTCTCATAATTTAATTTGTATTCTTATAATGTTCCATTGTCTCCATCAGTTCCAGCCAAAGCATCATCACAAGTGCCAGTGTGTCGACCTTTGAACAAGCACCCCCTGTAATTCTTCTTTCCAATGAAGCTGGCAAAGCCTTCTGTAACCCATGGTCAGTCTTTAAATTTCTCTGTATACTCCCTCAAAATTATGCTGTCTCTCTCTCTCTCATGCTTTTATCTGTGTTGTTCATATTTACATGACCAGTGCCAGCATCTTATCTATTTTCATAACCTAGATTGACTTTTAACCTTGCTTAATTGGATCCATTCATTTGCATGGTGTTTACGCGTGAAAGGAAGGTTCATGCCCTTGGTGACATCTCTGCATCTGGAGACAGTTTGGATTGTTAGATTTGACATTACAAAACAATTTTGGGCACTGAGTGGGCAGAAGTCAGGGACACTGCTAGACATTCTGCACTGCACAAGACAGCTGGACAACAACTCTTTCTGCCCAGATGCCTGCAGTGCTTCAGCACCCAGGAACAACACAATCTTACCCTATCCATCTGTCTAAGTCTGAATACACGTATTCAAAATATGTCTGTCATAGGCTCTCATTATCTTAGTTATAAAACTTTTCATGTAACTAGCACTTAAAGATTGTTTTATAATCAGTTTTTACTCAAGAATATAAGCATTGTATGACTAGCAATTACCATAGTAATTTGCATATGATACCTCCTTAGTAATTTTCAATTAGAATAAATATGCCATTCTTATTTGTACATTATGCATGTTTGTATATATGACTAAATATAAAATATCTATACATATCAAAGTGACTCTAACATTAAATCAATAGCTAAGCAAATATGAACTACTACTACCCACAAAAGGGGCTTCACAAAATCATAAAGAATGTGTACTGAATTGAATTATTGTGTGGTGTGCTTAATAATGGCTCAAAGTGAACTACTGTGGGTCATATAAATGAGGGCTTTATATATTTTGTCCTCATTTATCTATATCATCCCTTGAAAACTGTATTATAAACCACTCTAAATAATTTTCAGAGAATTGGATAAGATTTACCACAGGTGTGCCCTGGGAATCAGAATTACATCATAGGCTTTGATAGAAAACGTTTGCCTCAGAGCACTGGCTGCAGAAAAAAACACTTTTTGCTCTTTGTATTTTCCAAGTGATGCACTCAAGTACATGGAATTTTACATGGTTGCTTTGCATTCATATTGTAAAAAATCTCTAAGACTCAATTCCATTGCAAAGTATTAAAGTAAATTGTCCATTATTGTTAATATTTCTTAATGAGCAAGTTCAGTGTTGATATTGTCTTCAGCATTTTTGTCTTTTGAAATATATCATGGTACATGGAAGACCACATTTTATCTCAAAAGAATGCTGAATTTGAAAGGCAGTTCCCGTGAGAATTCTAGAGGAGGACATCATCTCTTTTCTCAAGATCTAGGAAATAAATATACTTCCCTTGAGAGACTTATAGAATTAGATATAGACATTCACTTCTGCCATAATGGAAAAGGACCATTTGCAATTTATAAAGAAGTAAGCATGGATGTATTTAAATATAACCTTATTTATAGAAACAGGGTAGACAAATTTGACCATAGATCAACTGTGTTCAAGTGATGACAAAGAAAAATTACTGTACCACCTCATCCGTAAAGATGAGGAAAAAGAATTTATCTTATGGACTCGAAGTTAGTCAGAGTAACTGAGATGACCTACTCATTGTAGATATTAAATAGAGCTCTCATTATGAATTAACTTTAAGTTTTCTTGTATATTATTCTCTATAGAACAAAATGTAGTATTAGTTAAGACCATGAAAGGGACTTAATAATTTAAATAGCAAAAGGGTGGAACTATTAAGTAGATACAGTAACTTCAAGTCTTAATGGTATTTCTATCAAGATTTCTATACAAAGAGCTATGTATTAAAACTTTACCACTTTATTTTCTATAAGAAAAGCAGGAAATTTGAAATTACTTTGTAAAGCATATCCTGCCAACAGCATCTGAATTCCCCAAATCAAGGTAAACTTAATCATTCTAAACAAACAAGAAATATTAGTTTGTTTCATGATTTGTTCATACTGCTAGTAATTACTGAGTACTTTGTTAATGGCTCATAATGAATTCCATGTGTTTCTAAGAATTAGTTTGCTCCCAGAATTATGTGGATTTATTTATGTATATTTAATTAAAAAATTAGCACCACTTTGGGGATTTATTTGTGTCCCTTTAATATTTCTCAAATAAATAAGCCACCTTAAGCTTTTGGAAAATTGCATAAAAATATAAACGACATTTTAGTGCATTTGATTTTGAAAATAATCGACAAAATAATTAAACTTTTGCTGACTTCAGTTAGCAAAAATTTTAAAGGAAATAAAGTACAGCCATCCGTATGGTCCAGGTTTAATATGTTTTTCAGTGCTTGGTTTATACATTGTTTCATGTGACTATGTATTTAACTCAGTTGTGAATACTTATAACTTCTCTTTTTATATCATATATTGGCATTTCCCTTCTTGGTTTTGCAATGAAGAATCTTTTTTTTAGTGAAGTAAATTTTATTACACTTTGAATATACAATGATGGAAAATTGTAGATTAATGAATAAATACATAAGTGATATAGATAGAAGGCTAGATGATAAGTGATAGGTCAGTTGACCCATTGATAGATAGATTTATCTACAGATCTTTCATCATATGATTCATAGGTTTAGAATGAAGGACAATTTACCTTGGAATTACCTCAAAATAAGAAAGTTGTAGGAAATTATTCTTACTAACAATAGCCTCAAGGCCATATTATCAAACTGTGTCTCTTAAAGCAAATAAATAAATAAAGTAGTACGTTATTGTTACTGCTCTAGAAGTGGTGGGACCTGAGAGAATGGAGCCAATAAATGCGACAGACTAAAGTTTCATGTAATAGACAAATTTATTCAGAGCATCAGACATCTTATACTCTAAGAGTTTAAAAGTATATTTTATTCTCATGTAGTAATTGTTTCCTCAGAGGCTTACTGTCTCTACCTGCTAACCTCAACTTTGGCCTAGTCTTGGAATTTTCTAGCCTCTGTACAATCTAATTTAGGCCTAGAATGCTTTCAGCATTTGAGATTTACCGCTGAATAAGCTAACCCATTCCTAGTTTTTTTTTTTTTTTTCTGAACTTGAGAAGCTAAATCTTTTCAGTTCAGACTCCATTTTAGACATCCTTACCTAAGTTTGAACTCAAGTAAACTAACCTAGCATTAGTTTTCAAGTTGCCCCCCAGAAAAACCGAGCCTAGGTCCAGTCTCTAGGTTAATCCCCAACAAGACCAATGTCTCCCAGTTACAGCTTCAACAAGACCAATGTCTCCAGGTTATTCCCCCAACAAACCTGTATCCTCCCCGGTTACAAGCCCATCCCCTGCCTAAAGACCACCAATGCAAAGGGGAGAAGAAATTAAGTTCATGATATGACTCTCAGCCAATTATGTTAAAGGCCACAGTAGCTTTCCAATTAGATGATTGCACACATACTCTCTGTTTGCTGCTTATTGTAAAGCCTTGCCTCAATAGATAGATACTCGGGACTCCGCCACCACCAAAACCATATTCCATGATGGCAGTGTGTTGGGGGCCCAAGCTAGCTTAAATAGAATAAAGATCCTGCTATGAGTTGCATTAGATTGGCTCCTGTCTGTGTTCTGGTGGATCACTAACATTTCCCTGACACTCCAAACTCTGGCTGGCTGGTTCAACTCAGTTGGTCTAGCTCAAAACTCCTCTCCATGCTAACTGATTTAATCTGGCTTCTCTAGGCTCCTGAGTTGCCCTGCTTGGCCTCATACCAACTTTAGCAATATGTTTTAATCTTGCAGCTCCTTCTTATTATTTGGCTTATTCTTTCATAACTTGTAACTAGCTTGTTCTCTCTTCAACGTTTCTCTGTAAAACTCTCCTGGTAAAACTGCCTCTCCTCTCTCTGCACTGCCCTTAAGTAGATTGATTCCCTTTCCTCTCACTTCTCATGAGAAGTGGGCATATCCCATTCTGTCATATCTTTCTCTGATTTTTCACTTTGTCTACCACTCAATTAGATATTATTTTCAAACATGGGTGCTATCTTCTGCAAAAAAGCTAGCTTTACCTTCATCGTTAGGGATTAAAACTATGTAGTAATGGTGTGTGTGTATTCCAGCTAGAGGGATAAAGGGCGAAGCCACACCACAATTAGAAACAGGATTTTGTTTTGTTTTGTCTTTAGTAAATGACAAAATCTTGGGATTCACAGTGTGATCAAACCTCTTGCAACACTAAGGGCTAAAATGAATCACATGAGTAAAGTGTATTATCACAAGGACAAGCTGCAGAGGTAAAAATGTGGTTTTCTATAGGGGAATATACTGGATAGTTTAAACATTTAATTGAATAATACCAGCAAGTAATAGTCAGTTATATGAAGTAAACTCACTATTATCTGCTAAACCTGGGAGGAGCAGAAAAACACTTTCCATAAACAATTTCATATTTTGAAGGAACAGGTTTCTTTCCTTGTTTCCTTGGAGTTTTCTGACAAGCACTCTGAAATCTCATATGACTCCATTCTTGAACCGTGTTCTTATAGATTATGAGATATTCTCATTTTTTTCTAAAATGCCTAAAGATATTATACGTCTTTTAAAACAGGGTATTATGTTCCCTGGCAGATAAAATATATCCCTTTTCAAGTAAATTCTCTCTCTCTGTCTCTCTCTTTCTCTCTCTCTCTCTCTCTTTCTCTCAGTGTGTGTGTATGTGTGTGTGTGTGTGTGTGTGTGTGTGTAAGTGATCAATAGTATATAAAACTAATCCTTAGTCATAGTAATTGATATGTCTATATGGCAAGCACATTTTATTCAGTTTTTAAAAAATATTTAGTTTTCATTTTATATTCATGTGTGTGTATTTGCATATAGTTATATTTTAATAAGTTATTATAGCTGGTAGTAAGCAATTGTACTTAGTAATTCCAATAGGTTTAGTTTTCATTACTTGAGAAGATTTTCTTATGACTCAATTATTACTGTAATTTTTTCCATTAGGTTCTAGAAGGCTCATTTGTACTGGTGAACATTAATTTAAATAATATGGTATATGGACTTACCCATAAAACTCCATTAAAACATAAAGACATAACCTAATTATTTTATGAATTGCTTAATTCAAAGCTTTTTCTTTTTCCAGTGGTCCGTGGACCTTTGTCTTTGAAGAGCATATAGAAACCTTTACTACAGAGTTCCATCAAAGCCTATCAAATATTGTTTGGTTTTATGCGTCTCTCTTTATCTTGCATTGATTCTTCAAGCCTACTTCATTGACAATCTACATTCAGCTACACCACCATAACTTGTAAACTTCTCTGATAATATATTTCTGCATAAGAAACTATTCCATAAATCTTGATATTTTGACTCAGTCTTGTGATCCCAGCATACAGGAGGCTGAGGCAAGAGAACAGCAAATCATAGGTCAACTTAGTCTGCATATTGCAGTAAGTCCCTGTCTCAAAACTTGTTTGAATAAAACACAAAGCAGATAAACTTAATTTCTTATTTTTCTGACAAGCCTTCCATCTGGGCAGTTTATAGGAGGGGCAATCCAGCTTGAACCAACATCAGTCAAGATCAGGAGAACCTACTGACAATGTCTCATCCACAATTGATATGTCAGTATTATCTGGTATCCTTTGAGATCATACAGATGTCTGAGGACCAAAACTTCTCTACTGTACTTGACATGAGGTTCCAAGAGTACTTGTATTCAGTCAGAAAGATGCAAATAAAATAACTATTTTCTTTCATAATCTGATAACAATAGCACATGGTAACACTAACTTTGCAACTATAAGAGGGACATAAGATTTGCCCAGGCTTCAAGAGAATAGGCTTAGACTCAACAACTGAATGGATGTATGTCAAGTTCAAGAAAAGGTTGGTGATAATTGAAACCCTTTCAGGCTATCAGCACAACTTCTCAGCTAGCACTCAGTCATTACTTCAGCTGTTTCTGAAGACTTACCATTACACCTCACACTTAGAACAAACTGAGCCTCTGATCTACTCTAACCATGCTACCTAATCAGTTTTTTAAAATTCTACTCACTTAAGGGTAAGAGGGTCCTTCCACATAGCTGTGGCATAGTTTTTATCGGTCTCAGCAATGCCAGAGGCAGTCAACGGCAGATTTGCCATGAGCTTTCAGTTTTAGAAAGTTAAAAGTGAACAGGGCATGATGAAGAATATTTTTGGGAGATTCATTCTGGTGGTACAGTTTTTCCTCTTTTGTTTTGAAAGCCAATTTTTCAGAGTTCTTGTAAAATCAGGACAGAAGCACAAACAGCCGCTCCTTCCACCCTCAGAGAGTCATGAAGACACTATTTAAAGAAATATAAATCTTTATTAATAATCTCTTTTATCAAAAAACTATTATCAAATAGCCAACAATTAATCAATCTATATAATATATCAGTTAATGATAGCTTCTTCTACTTTTTGTAAAATTACTTCTCTTTTGTCAATTAATTGTTGAAGGAAATTAGGATTTGCATCTCTCTTGAGAATATTAAACAGAGAATTAAATTCTTTTGTGAAGAGCTTAGAATAAGATTTTAGCCAATAATCATCTCCTGGAAACTTTTGAAAATAATTTGAAATAAGTAAACTATCTTTTTTTTTCAAACCCAGTATCTGTTTTGTTTTGGTTTGGTTTGGTTTTTTTTTTTTTTTTTTTTTTGATATTTTGCTTATTTACCTTTCACTGTTATCTCCTGTTCTTCCCCAAAACCTCTTATCCCATACCCTCTCTTCCTATTTTTATGTGAGTGTGCTCCCACCATCCTCCCAATCTCACCTCCCTGTTCTCCCATTCCTCAACACTAGGAATACAAACTTTCAGGGACCATGGCCCTCCACTTCCACTGATGCCTAAAAAGGCCACCCTCAATTACCTATACAGATGGGGCCATGAGTCCCTCCCTTTGTGTTCTCACGCTGGAGGTTTAGACCCTGGGAGCTCTGCTTGAGTATTTTGATACTCTTCTAAAAAGAAACAAAGCACCCACACTTTGGTCTTCCTTCCTTCTCTTGATTTCATGTGGCCTATACATTGTGTCTTAGGTATTGTGACTTTTTGGGCTAATAGCCACTTATCAGTGAGTGCATACATGCATGTTCTTTTGTGACTGGGTTACCTCACTCAGGATGATATTCTCAAGCTCCATCTATTTGCCTAAGAATTTTATGAACTCATTGGGTTTTTTTTATTTTTTTTTTTTATTTTTTATTTGCATTTCAGATGCCAACTCCTTTCCCCATTTCCCTTCCCCAGAAAACCCTTATCCCATGCCCCATGCCCCCTTTTCCTTTTTGCTTTTATACAATTTTTTTTAAATGTCAGTCAAGGGCTTTATAAGTTTGGTAATGCTCAATCAGAAGTGTAACCCAATACCCTACCTAGATATATAAACTGTCTTTGACTGGTGGAGACACGTGAACATTTGCCTCCATGCCCCCCTCTCTTTCTCTCTCTTTCTCTCTCTTATCACCTTGCTTCTCCTCTCCTTCATCTTCTCCTCTCCTTACTCCATCTCTTCCTCTCGGTGCTCCTTTCCCCTTAGCTCCTCCTACATATCACCCTTTCTGTTAAAATAACACTTTTCTCTCAAAATACAATTAGAGCATAATTATTCCTTTTTGTACCAGTGAGGTACAAGATAATCCTAATACCCAGTCCATCATTTTGTCGACTAACCAGAACCTCTGTTGTCTCTCCTAACTAAAACACTTAGTTTTGAACCTGGCTGTTTTTCTTGGCTTTAGAATGAATGTCAGCTGAAAACCATCTACTCAGATCTTTTCTCTTAAAGTAAATAGCCAGGATTGGCTATGAAACTATAGGTCTTCAACCCCATCAGAAATCCAGAATGACTGAGTTAACTGAAATTATGAGAAGCACAAAGCATAGCTTCTAAAACTTACCCAATTTTTAGAGACCGCTGAATACTTGGACAGCCCCTATACTACAGAACGTTGGAGCATCAAATCTTCAGCCTTCTGGCCCAGGATCATCTGACAGACAATAGTGATGCAGAATTATTAAGGGCTGATTACTCTGTCTAGGCAGATATAATCAGTCGACTATTTCACAAGTGCGTAACCTGTCCTCTGAACCTTCACCCTGCTGATAACCTGTTATGAAAGATATCTGTAGTCTCCCTGAACACCTATGCTCCCATGTCATCTCCTTCCCCACACCCTGCATTTTTGTGTTTATAACCCCTGTGTTAAAAAGTAAATATTATGACTTAATACTAAAAAAAAAAAATGCTGAAAAAAAAAGAAATAGTTGGAAAAATTCTACCCACTTTATCAGAGATGCCTTATTTATAATGTTTGTATAAATGTATCCAAATTCACTCTAGAGTAAGATGTTTGAGTGTTCCAACTGATCTTGGTGTTAGAGAAGGGGACCACAGACAAACACTATATAAAAAGCAAAAAAATGCAGTTTCCTTGAGTCTTTCTAATCTAACAATGTAAGAAGACACTAACATCCTTAACACTAAGCCCAATGCACTGGATCAACCCTCTTGTGTGGGAATTTCCAAGATGTTACAAGAGCTTCAGAATTTTGAGTTCATGTTTTTATGCTAAATTTTACTCTTTGGCCTTCAGGAATCAATGAGAAAAGTTAGAGAGAGCGTCAGTGGCTAATTTAGACATGAACATTCATAGACAAGGATATGAACTTGCATTAAGCAGGGTAGATTTCAAACTTTCTAATCCAGCCAAACAAAGTTGATAATACCAAGAAAATAGCAAACTGTATTTTCAAAATGAACAAGGTGATCCCAGCTGTGCTGGCAACGGCATATCCAGCTATCTACAATGCTTAGTTCAGATGTCTCTGGATTCAGAGTGCATGCCATTTTCCTAGGAATTGGTCTACCTCTTTAGGGCAAAATGATTTAATAATTCAGAGCAGGGATTTCTAAAATGACAGCTAAGTACCTTCAGGGGACCACTATGTTTGAGGCAAGAGCTTTCATAAAATAAAGATGTATCAAGAGAGTTAAAATAATGCATAAGATTTTACAAGGGAGTTCCAATTATAAGGGTTGACATATTCCTGCAGTAGAATAAAGACAGAACCCCTAGTAAAAAGCAAGAGTACAAGAATCATCTATCATAAAGTCTGTTCCAAAAAAATATTTTAGGTTATTTAAAATGTTTCTCTTCTCCAACTTTTAATAAACTACCAATAAAATCTCGCTCTAAACAAAGGGGCATCACACACATTATATCAGAATGATGTATTTCCATTTTCTTTGAAAAGATAAAAGTAGACATTATTTAAAATATAGTAATTGCTTCCTTCTAGCCTAAAATATGACATATTAAGCAAAAATACTAATCAAGAGATACATGTGCATACATTATGTCTATTTTAATATGTAGAAAAATTTCAACACTTGTTGAACCTTGAGGCAGTCTCCTGTTTTATCTTTTTGTTTATAATTAGCTAGAAACAATTTCTATCCTATTACTGTCCATCAAAACTAATGTACCTTCCTATTTATATAATGTCTCTCATTTGCGATTTAGACAAAAGATAGCTGTGAAATTTGAGTTTTCATTTTTATGTCCTATAGCATATAACCACTGTCTATATTTTTATGTAGTAATTTTTTGACATGATTGACGATTATAGTGCTATCCAATGTTTGGATTACATCCACTTTCCATAAAGAAATGACACCATAATTACTGGAGGAATGGCTTAGCAGTTCAAAGTGTTTGACATCATATCTTATGGTCTGAGTTCCATCCATGGTTCCAAAGAATGAAGAAAGAACTGATTGCTTCAAAATGTCCTTTTATTTCCACACATGCCATAACATGTAACACACACACACATACATACATACACACACACACACACACACACACACACACACACACACACCAAAAACCTCATTAAAAAGAAATGACAAGAAAATGTACAACTTTGAGAATGTCTTGCAAAAAAAAATAAATAAAAAATAGATTTTGCGCATACTTACCCAATAGTTGCTTTGTTTCTTACAAAGTATACATTTGCACAACTTTTTTTTAGAGTTTTTTGTATTAAGACTTGTATTCTAAAAAAAAAAATTTTAAATTATTCTCTCACTAGAAGATATGTGTTCTCATCTGTGGACATCTTATCCAGCACTTCTGATTATCATAAACTTATTTTTGCCATTTTAACAGACATAAACTAGTAAATATGGTTGAATTGAAAATGTTCCAGATTTTTAGTCATGTTGACCTTTGTGTTTTTAAATGTATTCCGATTTCATCTCCTGAAAAAAAATCATATTCAAGTTCTCTGCTTGGATACTATTCTCTTTTTCTTACTCTAAAAGATTTCTTGCCCAGGAGGTGAGAGACTCTAAGGACTCAATGGGGTGATCTTGGCCAAGATGCTCAATATTGTAGAGAGGGAACTTGAAGATGACACCTCCAGTAGATAGACAGGGCCGTAAGAGAAGGGGTAGGGTTACTAAACCACAGAAAAAATTTCTGACCCAGAATTGTTTCTGTCTAAAAGAACTATGAGGACAAAAATGGAGAAGAGACTGAAGGAAAGGCAGTCCAATAACAGGCCCAACTTGGGATCTATCCCATGCGCAGGCACCAATCTCTGACACTATTACTGATGCTATGATATGCTTGTAGACAGAAGCCTGGTGTGACTGCCCCCTGAGAGGTCCTACCAGCAGCTGGCTGAGACAGAACCAGATACTTACACCCAACCATTAGACTAAAATCAGGAACCCCTATGGTTGAATTAGGGGAAGAATTGAAGCAGCTGAAGAGGAGAGCAACTCTATAGAAAGACCAACAATCTCTACTAACCCAGACCCCTGGGAGCTCCTAAAGACTGAACCATCAACCAGAAGCATACACAGGCTGGATCAAAGACCCTGGCATATATACAACAAAGGTCTGCCTCATCAGGGAGAAGGATATGCTTAATCCTCCAGAGATTTGAGGCCCCATGGAAAAGGGAGATCTGGTTGGGGAAGGAGGTGAAATCACCCTCTTGGAGGCAAGGGAAAGGAGGAATAGAATGAGGAACTGCGGGAGGGAGGACTGAGGGAGGGGTAACCACTGGAATGTAAATAAATAAAGATTTCTTGCAAATATTTTCTTTAACATGTATGAGTATAGCTTTTAACATTTGAGATAATACTTGCTAATATGTAAAAACAACTATCTTTTATAGATAAATAGACAAGTAAGAGATAGTAAGGTTCATACATGAAAGAAGAGATAGTGTATTTATCCTATTGTGACAGAATTATTGACCTTAAATGATGGTTCCCAGGTCCATCCATTTTCTTGAAGGCAACATAATTTTATTCTTTCTATGACTGATTAAAATTTATTTGTATATGTTCAACTACCAACTGACATCTGAGAGGGCTTCACATTTTAGCTAATATGAATGATGGTGCAAAAACAATAGTACCAAAGTATTTCTGTGGTATAATGACTCAAAATCTTTAATTGTATACCCAGGAATAGTATAGTTGGATTAATGCAGTTCCACTTTTAGATTTTTTAAGAAACTGCCAAACTTATTTCATGGTGTTCTGTATTAAATCTATCTATCTATCTATCTATCTATCTATCTATCTATCTATCTATCTATCTATGATTTTTTAGTCCATGATTTTTCTATTAATCTGTTTTTCTATCTATCATCTATCTATTTATCTATCTGTCCATCTATCTGTCTTAGCTATCAATCTATCAACTTACTAACTTATGCTAAACCAACCTCCTATTTCTATATGCAAAACAGACCTTATCCTGGTATATTGTCTTATTAATTTGTTGTTAAAAATCTGCATAAAAATAATTCATTTCAAATTTTTACAGCATGTTCATTGGAGAAACTGGTTTGTATTTTTCATATGTCCTTTAGTAATCTGGGTATCAGGTATCATAAAATGAGTTTGATATAATGATCTGCGAATACTTTCTTTTTTTGAAATTTTATCTTTTATTTCTTAACTTTATATTCTACTTACAGACTCCCACCCTGTCACCTCTGCCCATAATCCTTCCCCTATCCTCCTGCCCACCCCTTCTCCTCTGAGTGAGTGAGGCCACCCCACTGGGTATACCCCCACCCTGGCACTTCAAATATCTATGAAGCTCGGAACTTCATCTCCCATTGAGGCCAGACAATGCAGCTCAGCTAGAAAAACGTATCCTATGTGCAGGCAACAGCTTTTGGGATTGTCCCCATTCCAGTTGTTTGGGGCCCACATGAATACCAAGCTACACATCTGCTACATATATGTGAAGAGGCCTAGACACTTTGTTCTTGTCTTGGAGGATGGGGATTCATATGTAATTCTGAAAGATAGTGGTGACAAGTTCTTTTGTTCTTTTTCTTCCAAAGGATGATCTAATATTTTCCTCATTGATTTCAGTATTTCATGTGGATCTTTGTTACCACACTGAGAAAATTACTATTATCAGTTAGCTACTTAGTTTTCTTTTGCTTGAATAAAAAAAGCTTATCAATTATCTTTCTGTTCTTCTGAGTTTTTTGTTTTGTTTTGTTTTTTGGTTTTGTTTTTCATTGTGATTGTCAGACTCATATGTTTTGTGTAGTTTTTCTAATATCTTCTGTTGTTGTTTTTGTTGTTGTAGAGATGGTCCTTTAATTACATTTCTTTCTTTCATTATCTCCTACCAAACCCTTCCTTCCATGAACGGGTATTTATGGTCTCTTTCAAGTTTATGGCCTGTTTTTGTCCCACTAATCATTTTCATACGCATATATGTATTTGTATATTCATATATATTCCTAAATTTAACCTCTCCAGGCTTTACAATGCTACCTGTATGTATGTTTTCAGGACTGACTATTCAGCACTGGACAACCAATTGTTATGCCTTTCTGTGCAGACAGCCCCCTCTTCTTTCCCTAGCTTTCCATGGGTGCCTGTATTCATTGTGAAGGGTTGAGACCTTGTAGTCTTTTCTCTACCCAGTTTGGCATGTCATTCTTGTTCCACTCCTGCTTTGCAGGTCATGTTGTTGAGACTTTGCTGATATGGCTTCTGATATTATGAGACTATCTCACTGCAACAACACATCTCCTGATCTTCTGGATCTTAAAGCTAACCAAGTGTGAGTAGAAGAATAACTTTAGGGGTCATTTTATTCCTACTTTTTTTTTCTTAGACAAGTAGTATTTGGTTTTAACCCTAGGTCCCTAAGATATCTTATCTCAAAATCTTGATCACGAAAGCAGTATGAGGTATGGAATCCTTCTCATGGACTGGGCCTTTTATCGCATCAGACATTTGTCGGTGTATTAGTCAAGTTTCTCTAGAGTCACAGAACTTATGGAACATCTCTATATATTAAGGGAATTTATTGCAAAGACTTATGGTCTGTAGTCCAACTAACCCAACAGTGGGTGGCTGTGAATGAGAAGTCCAAGAGTCTAGTAGTTGCTCAGTCTCATAAGGCTAGTTGCTTAAGCTGGTCTTCTGTAGAAGTAGGTTCTAACAGATGTGCTGGCAAGTAAATGCAAACACTCTAAGAATGACTCTTCTTTCCTCTAGTGTCCTTATGTAGGCCTCCAGCAGAAGGTGTGACCCAGATTAAAAGTGTGTACCACCATGTCAGGATCTAAAATTTGCTTCGTTCCAGACTTATCTTGAATTCAGAGGTCTGCTTGCCTCAGTCTTCTGGTGTTAAAGGTGTGTATTACCTTGCCTGGACCTAAGCTTTTCTTGGCCACTATGTCTCAAGATCTCTACGCCAAGATCCAGGTCTTCCAGCCTCAAGATCTGGATCACAGTTGTGCCTTCCATTTCTGGATTGTAGTTCATTTCAGATGTAGTCAAGCATATTTTTCAGGCAAGGTAACATTGTAGATCAAAGATTTATGTGGCTGAATTGGTGTATAAATATCTCTTTTGATACCTTTCAGAGTATGTTTTCATATTAAAAATAATAGAACATGGGGGTGAATGTACTATGCAGACACCAGCTCAACCTCTTTATGCTCAGTGAACAGTGTAGATATTTGTAGTTGGAAATTTTGCTGCACTGCTTTGGCTTCTGGTAAGTCTTAAGAGCTATTTTCAGATGAGCAAATAAAAGACACACACACACACACACACATTAGCTTATTTTTAACATGCCTTACTAGCTCAGTGGTTGAGCACTTCTAAGCATCTCATGGCTAGCATGTCCTTCCTGCTGATACTCCTGGATCAAGACCTTGTAAAGCTACTTTTAACTTTGTTGCCTTGTTACTTTCTGTGAAGCCCATTGGTCTTTGCTGCCCAAGACACCTCTGAGCAGTGCTTCTGGGGGCCACGTTCCCTTTACTCCTACATTTTGATTCTGTCTGTCTCCCCATCACCCATCAAGGCAATTCTCCCTTTTCTCCTCTGCATCTTCGCATACAGAACTCTAAAGGTCCAGCGCCATCTCTCTTTTCCCAACCATTGACTGTATGGCAATTCCTTATTGCCAAACAATTCCAGTTGGGGACAGGTTTCCTTTAGCCTGCATGCAGTATAATGCAAACAGGGTTTTTAGGGGTAACACAATTAGCAAGAGAACGCCTGTCACTATAGATATTATCTTCAACAATGGCCCCTTGCTATCAGTTTGTAGAGAGCAGCCTGTTTTCTTGGCAACATCAGAGAAGCTTCCTCCTGGAGAAGGTGAGAACAAATACAGAAACCCACAATGAGACATTATGCAAAGACAGAGACTTTGGAACACATTGCTTAAAATAAAATGTCTCCATCAAATCCCTTCTCTCAGAGCTCAGGGAACCCTGGGGAAAAGGTGTCAGAAGGATTGTGGGAACTAGAGGAGATGGAGGACACCAGGAGAACAACATCCTTTGAAACACCTGAATAAATTTCATATGAATTCACAGAAAATGAAGCAGTGAGCATAGAACCTATGACAGCCTACACAATATCTTCTACATATACATTAAAGCTTTCAATATAATATGTTTCTGAGACTCCCAATGTGTAAAGTAATATGTTGCTTACTCTTGTGCCTTCTCTTCCAGTTCTTTTACTTCTGTAGTTTTGGCGTGTCTAACTTTGATGTGATGTTTTTTGTTTTATTTTGTATTTTATTTTGTTAAATGATAGTACCCATTGTTTTAAAAAATAAATTTATGAAGAAGGAGAGATTAATCTATCAATAATAGCACCCTCAGGATCCTGGTATCTCTCCAAAGCACCTCAAGTTGGGAACCAAACTTTGATTTAAAATAAATATATTCTTAAGGGATGTTTTAAGTCCAATCCATAGTATCAACTTTCCCTTATATTCCTCCCATATTATATAACAAAATCTCTCCCACTAAAAGAAAATCATTATTTTAAAAAAGACTTCCTTATTTGTATTTTATGTGAATGAACATTTATCTGTATGCATGCATGTAGATACTTCTGTGCAGTTTTACGGATTATCCAATAATTGTTTAAAAAAATTCCTTCATTTTTTTCCCTTGCATTCTAAGAAACTAGTCAAATAATAAAAGCTTAATAACCTTAACAAAAAGTAAATAAAATATTAACTATATACAGCAGGAAAAAAAGCAAAGTGGTGGTGAATTACATAGATAAGTATCCCAATACTGAATCATTTATTTATATATATGTGGTAAAATTTTATTCAAAACATAGTATCTTTCTATGTATTTCTAGATCATTATTTTTCTTGCTTTCATATTGTTAAGTGAAAGTGGAGTGCAGTTTTATTTGAGTAGCAAAATAATTCTGATGTTCTATCAAATTTATAACCATTGTGAATATATTTGTTATGTGAGTACATGCATCTACATCTATTTTCACTGCTTTTCAAATAGTTGGAAATCAACTATCACATAACAAAAGTTAAATGGCAAAATGGTTACAACATTTTCTGTTTTACTCATTCCTATTATTATTTCTCTCTCTTCTGCTACATAATGGAGTGGATCATAGTAGTTACCCTATCTCTTTAGTTTTAGATTTTTTTAACTCTAATTTTAATAGCAGTTTTTAGCTTTAACCACCCTTCTAGTCCAACACTCACCACAGATAGTGGAAAAGAGAGGTTATTAGGATACAGGGGAAATGGGCCTGTATAGAAATTATTCTTTGAAGCAAATCACATCTGCATTGTTAGGAAACCAGCAGTTTAGTTCACAGGAGTTGGAGGTGGCAGCTGGATCCACTCTCAAATACTTCATGAATATATCAGCATCCAGCTCAGTTGTGTCCAGATAGCAAACATGAATCAGCAGTGATGGCACAATGCTTCAGTTGAATTGACATGAGTCGATAGGACTGACCAAGACCCCCAGGAGAAATTCTCTGCCGTGTCTCTCTTAGCAATTTGATTCTCTTAGCGAATCAAAGATCAGTGAAGACAGAAGACCAAACTGCATTGCAGAGCTACCTCTACAAGCAAGCTCCTCTCACTGTCTGTTGAGTCCTATTCATACTCGCTCCAAGCATCATGTGTCCTCCATGTATCTTGCCTCAACATGTAAATCTGTCTTAGCAAAACTCCACCTGAGTCTGTATCAGCTGACATCACTCTGCCAATCGGCCTGATATATTTCTTCACATGTCTGCTTTAGCTAAACATCCTTTTACCTGTGTCTGTTTCAAAAAATTGCCCCTTCACATGTCTGCCCCGGCAAAACACCATCTAACATAACTGACTTTCAAAAGAAATTATAAGTTTCCACTTCATATTTCAGTTTAAAATTAATTCATTTATGCTTGTTGTCTTATTAAATAGGAGAACAGCCATCTTTCCTTTCCTAGATTACAAAGATCTAACATGCAAACAACTCCATTTATGTTTAAAAATCCAATAACTTGTAAAGTAGTTCTTTATCACTGCTGTCAGCATTTCAGCAATTATTATTATTGAAATGTGTTTCACAAAGAGTCACATGACATGTTAAATTAGAAATAAAGAAGTTCATTAAAGTTTAGTTTTAAACTAAAGAACAACAACAAAAAAAACAAAAAAAAACAAAACTAAAGGTTCAGAAATACTAGTAATTATTTTCTCAGATCACAATAGAATTAAAATATCAATATACAATACAACTATCACTTCTCGAAAGTCTTAAAATGTTTGAAAAGCAATGCATACAGTTCTAAATAAATTATAAATCCAAGAAAAAACTCAAAAACATAGAAAAATATTTTTAGGTACAAAAATAAATAATCAAAACTAAGGAAAATGGAAAGCAAATATTAGAAAAAATGAAGAAAATAATACAAATGGAAATCTTTGTTTTAAAATACTGATAAAAATAATAAATTCTGGACCAGTTAGATGGCTAAAGTCACTTTGTGCCAAGCTTAATTAAACACACATATTAGGAAAGAACTGACACCTGCAAGTTGTCCTTTGACCAACACACACACTCTCTCTCTCTCTCTCTCTCTCTCTCTCTCTCTCTCTCTCTGTCTCTCTCACTTATTCACTGCAGTCTTAGAAAACCAGAAGGATGATATAGAAATACTGTAGACAGTTCATTACCTTCATATTTCATAACCAAAAAGAAATGAATCAATTCCTTTAAATGCTCAATTTGTTAAAACCCAATCAAGGAAAAAAAGTTGCATGAGTAATGCCTCACCTATTTAAGATCTATTTAATTCATAATTAATAACCTCACTAAAAAGAAAGTACCAGGCCAAATTTCACTGCTGAATTCTCCCAAAGGTTTACATTAAAAAAACAAAAATTCTTACATATTTGGTTGTGAACCTAGCCTTTAACGGCTGAGCCATCTCTCAATACTCAAAAGAGCAAATATGGAGACAAAGTGTGAGACTGAAACTGAAGCAGGGGCCGTCTGGAGACCATTCCACCTGGGTATCCATCCCATGTACAGTCACCAAAGGTAGACACTGATGTGGATGGCAGGAAGTGCATGCTGACAAGAGCCTGATATAGTTCTCTCCTTAGAGGTCTGTCAGAATCTGATGTATTCAGAGGCAGATGCTCCCATCTAACCACTGATCTGATCAAAGGTTTCCCATTGGAGAAGTTAGAGAGAAGACTGAAGGAGCTGAAAGGGTTTGTGGTCCCATGAGGAGAGCAACAATACCAACCAACCAGAGCTCCCCAGGGTCTAAACCACCAGCCTGAGAGCGCATAGGGAGGGACCCATGACTCCATCTGTACATGTAGGGGAGGATGGCCTTGTCGGGCATAGGTGGGAAAGGAGATCCTTGGTCCCATGAAGGTTGAACACCGAGTGGGGGTAATTCGAGGGTGGGGAGGTGGGGGTTGGGGAGGAGGTGGGGGCACATCCTCATAGAAGCATGAGGAGGGGGGATGGGATAGAAGTTTCCTGGGTGGTGGGAGGAATGGGGTAAGGGGATAAAATCTGAAATGTAAATATAATATCCAATTTTAAAAAAAAAAAGAAAAAAAAAAGAAAAAATATTCTCAATAATCTTTTCCAGTAAATAGAAGGTAAAGAGATGCAGAAGAAAACATTTCCTCAGATCAGCTTTGTTCCAAAACCAAAACCAAATAAGGAATTATAGGAGAAGACAGATATAGGTAACATTTTCACAAATTACTTAAATGCTTAAGGCTAAAGTTTCAATCATGCACATCACAAAAGGAAAACTAAAATTATTAGCAATTTATATCTAATTGTATGAAAAAAGTTATGTACTATGACCAAAGATGATTTATTCCTGTTTTATAAGGCTACATCAACATTTCTTTATGATTGATTGATAGATTCATGACATAAGCAAGATAAATTTAAAAATATCACTTGATCATATCAACAGACTTAGAAAATGTGCTTAATAAAATTAACATGCTTCCTTGTTAAAAAATGGTTTGTGATTAGTGGTGGGAGTGTTGCTCACTGGTAGAGTCCTTATCTAGCAGGCTGAAGATGGCTGGATGCAGATTCCAGGCATCAGAAAAAAAACCAATAACAATATTATAGAAATAAAAACTTCCTCAACTTGATAAACATCACTTGCAAAATTCTGCAAAAAAATATGTCAAATTGAGCATGAAAAAGATAAATATTTGGTTTTTCCTCTTAAATAGGCACAAGTCAAAATGTACCAATACCACTCCCATTCAATATGCCAGAAATCTCAGCTGTGCAAGGCAATAATGAGAATCAGAAGGATGCAAATTCGAAAGAAATTAATGAACACCTTTTTCACAGATGTCTAAACAGAACACCAGATAGGAAAAAAATAACACTCTTGGAGTTAATAATACTTGCAAAGTTATAGAATACAGTGTAATATACAAAAGACTGATAGAAGAGAAGTTAATTCAAAGGGCCTGGGGTTCTGAGTCTTGCTTTCCTGACTGAAGCACTCTCATTAGGACCTGGCAATGACTGTCTCCTGAGAGACAAGTGCTGAACTCTTGAAATATTGTCCTTGATAAGGTAATTTTCAGTACTAGGGTCCTGGGGCTATGCTATACATATTTATCATATAGTTTATGCTAAAATATATTCATAGTACATACCAATATGTATATTCTCGAGGCCTTGAACTCCTTGGTACCAAATCACTTACATAATTTGTGCTTACAAATATGATTTTTGATGAACACATTTTTGGTCAGGGAATGGCCATTTTGCTAAAGTTTGTCATACACGAGCTGCATGCCTGTATGACTCATATCAAAGTCACTGGCTACCGTGGATCTGATGTCATTCTAGAGTTGGCAAATATGGTCACACATCATCACATGGTGCTGCTCAGAAAATTAAGTCTGTCTGTGAGACTCCATTAAGATAACACATATGGAAGATGGTACCAGGTCCTCCAAGGATCATGCCATATGCACTTCTTTCCTTTACTAATTTTATTGTGTATTGTTTTGCTGTCATGAGCTATTATCATGATTCTAATAGCTTTTCTGAGCCCTGAGAATACTCATAATTAACTATATTTGGAGGTATTGGGAACGCTCTATGCAGTTCACAGGGAACTATTGGAATATGAAATTGAAAGTGTGGATCAAGTACAACCCGATACAGCAGATTAATCTATCCACGTTACAAACCTATGCTAGAGCTTAAATAAGAAAGCGAAATACAAAAACCTCATTTAGAGAGTTGTTACTACTCACCTTCACCATAGCATACAAACACATCAGACATTATGGAAAAATATGAAATTGAAAGGCAAGACACCTAGAACACGGGAACGTCTGTTCCATTGACCCTACTGCTTCTGGA
Organism: Rhabdomys pumilio; assembly: GCA_030674055.1. NCBI lineage: Eukaryota > Metazoa > Chordata > Mammalia > Rodentia > Muridae > Rhabdomys > Rhabdomys pumilio. The sequence continues at coordinate 46,743,016 of JANHMN010000006.1, forward strand.
AGTAAACTGCAGTCAGTCAACAGAATTTTTGCATATATATGTTTGTGTGTGTTGAATCTTACTTTATAAAATTAAAATGCAATTACACCATTTCCCCTTTCCTCACTCCACCTCTCCCTTACATGATCCCCTTGGTCTCTCTTAAACGAATAGCCTCGATTTCTTCATGATTATGACTGGATTTTAACAAAAAACAAAACAGCCCAAAGGGAAAAAAATAGCTTTTCAAAGATGGTGCTAGGATGATGAGACATATTGTGAGAAAATTAATTGAGATGAGTAATCTTTATATTATACACAGACACATACCACACACATGGGGATATATATATATCTCCATGAAAAAAGGATAGCTTGTTTTCTGGTGGAGCACTGGCTAGAGATGGCCAGAGACCCAACAAGTATTCCTGCAAGGGATGGTATATATTTCACCACATTCCCATACTCCAGTTGCAGTGCTGTAGCTCGCAGGTGCATGAGCATGGGTTCTGTTGGGCTGTGTTGTGGTTCCTGTGTATCTGTCATGGCTCAGGGAGGCAGAAGTGCAGGGATTTGACTGAGTTCCCTCTATGCAATGCCGGGTGGACACAGGGTTGTGAGAAGCCACTGAGCTCTGCCCAGGCGTGGAGGTCTCAGCTTGAAGTCCTGCAGGGGCAGAGCTCCTGGTTTGGGGGTCTCTGGCCTGAAGCAGCTGATTGAGAGACCGGTGGTCTCTGTCCTTGGGCTTCCAGACGCTGCTGGGGGCCATGGAAGAACTGAGACAGAGAGCAAACGGGCTGGTCCAGCCCACAGCGGAGAGGGAGAGAAGCTCCTGCAGCTGCTGTGCAGGGTGAGAGACTCTTGGTTATGGCACTCTCTTGGCTGGGTCAGCTAGCTTGCTTGAGTTGGTGGCCTTCCTAGTGGGAACATAGAGAAGTCTTCTAGCAGTAGATTAAGCAGGGGTTTGGTAGTCAAAAGCCTTCTCCGTGGTGGTTCCCCATGGCAAAGGAGTGGGGCAAAGACACGAGGAAGTCCATGGTTTAAAAGGTTTATTGTCAAGGTGGAAAGTGGATGAAACTGTACCCTCATACCCCCAAGGTGGGCCTTTGGTTAAATACCATTTGTAAGGAGGAGGGTCTGGGGAAGAATGCTTAATTAGCTACGCCCTTTGGCCTTTAGGTATCTCACTAATATGGAGATCCCTTGAGCCTCTGGTGCCTGTAGTCACACCCTCTACCTGTGCTAGGTGATGCATAGCTTCCTTTGGGAGGGGCTATAGGGGAGTTGCCTTACATGACTGAAAGGTACAGATCAATGGAGGTCTTCAGCCATGTGTAAGGAACCTGGAGTCTGGGAGTGTGGCGAAATGTATACCGTCTTTTGCAGGAATACCTGTTGGGTTTCCAACCATCTCTAGCCAGTGCTCTACCAGAAAACAAACTATCCTTTCATGGATATATATATATATATATATATATATATATATATATATATATATTCCCCACATTTATAAATACACATACATATACTTACACTATACATATACATGTACATATACATATACATACACACACACAATACACACACACACAGAGAGAGAGAGAGAGAGAGAGAGTAGAACATAGACCAAATATAAAATGTAAAATCTATAATATTTTTGGTGAAAAATACAGAAGATATTGAGTCTTATGATGACTTTTTCACTTACTGACAAAAGAATGATTATTGGAAGCATCTGAAATGCAGTACTTTATTAAAATTGAAACTTTGCAAAAGATGCTGAAGTCAGTGAACCTACAAGATGCAAAGTAGAAAGAAATTTCTGCAAAACGAGAAAATGACATTTAACATCTGTAAACAAAGAGTAAAAAATCAACCATGATTATCAATCCACTGTTCAAAGGTTTCCATCTTAAAATGAGAACCATTACGAAAGGCTTGACTACCTCCCCAAGTACGATAAAGACATAGGAAATCCAGTGAAAGGATGGACAATCCCACAGGTATTAAAGCCACTGATGTTCAAACAGGAGGTAAGTGTTCCTACAAAACTGGTTGTTTGAAGCATTTAACAATAATTTGTCTGCTCATGGTGGGAAGCTGAATGTCCTTCTTGCTTGTGGCACAGAGCAGAGCTGCAAGCCTGGCAGTTAAAGGCTTGAACTCAAATCACAGTTTCTTGTCATCTTTATCATGCAGTCTGTTGACCTGGCAGGTCTGTAAGAGAGAGAGAGTAGAGATGGGGGGGGGCAGGAGGCGTGAAAAATGGAAGTAAGACAGAGTCTGATAAAGTCTCATTTATTGAAAGAAAATCATGGGTGTATAAGCACAAGCAGGAGAGTGCAGCTGGAGACACTTTACCACCAGTGCCTTGCAGCTGGGGACACTAAACAACAAAACAAGATGTTTGTCAGAGTGTGCTCAGCTGTTGTAGGCTGCTTTTAATCTCTTGTCAGGATGGAAAAGTATCAACCCTCAAATATATGGCCCAAGATGGCTGCAAAGATGATAGCTACTTTCTGCTAGGAGTTGGCTCCCAACAGTCCATCAGTCATGCACCAAGACAGTCATTCAGTTACAGTACAGACTCATGAATAAACACCAATGTGCAAGCAACCACAAAACCTTGAGTAGAAAAAAAGAAAAGTTATTGGTGATGCACTCATAGTGGCCCTTTATTAAGGAAATAAAATAGTAAACAAGTCTCAGCAAGGCATGAAAGACCCTTAGACTAAGTGCTCTTGTTAACTCATATGGTCTAGTTTGAAAACAACTGTCTCCATTTCAGTTCACACTGGAATCATCATTGCTGTGTGGCCCACAGTTAAGTGTCAAGATTGAGATCTTACATCTTTCTTGTTTCTGTATGTGTTATAAAAGTCCATTGTGATAGAATTAAATTGGGAATTAGTCAGGAAGAGAAAGTTTGCTGCTACCTTCCTGGATGAACAAGAAAAACACGGTTATATGTGTGGAAGAGAAAGTGAAATTCCTCCGGAATAATTGAATAAAATCTTAATTGCAGTTTGCATACTATCATCCAAATTATCATCAAGATAAATCAGTAAAACTTGAGGGCTATTTAGTCCATCTAACCTGACTTAAGTTAAAGGCCACAAAACTTAAGACCTCAAACAAATATTTTCCTTTCTCCTTCAGCTATCCACAAATTTTACAGCCTGTGCACAAATTGATATTGGAGTTGGGATCCCCAGATAAATGAAGAATGTCTGGATAAATATCATTTCAGACAGTAATAATTTTAGTGTATTTTTTCAAATATATTATGAATATCTTATTATATGAATCAACAATTGATTCGACAAGTCTCACAATAGACAAATCAACAGCAGATATGTGAATGGATGATAAATCTGTATCCAAAGTAATCATGAATCTTGTGCTTTAATAGATGATTCTGGTAACCTGGCCACAAAGGTGAAACTTCTATTATGATTGTATTCCAGTGGCAGAGATAGAAGTTCAAAAAGTCCACCTTCCTTCTGAAAACTGGGCAAGATGACCCTTCCTCGTATATCAGTTGTCAAATAAAGAAATTAACTGTGGCATCTCTTTTAACCACTAATTACAATAACAACTTTGGCTTCATATGATTAAACCCAAAGTATTGATTAGCACCCAAGAGTGCTGTCCAGGAAAGCTAGGAAAACAACATTAGCATTCATGATAAAGGTCTAGTTTTAGAATACTAGATTCTATCCCCCCTCCCATTTGTGAAAAAGACTGCATAAGAAGACTATCCACAGGTGCAAATAGAATTCCTGTAGAGCATCAATATTACTGAGAATGCAGTCACAGGACAATGACAGCTAATAATTAGTGTAAGTCAAATCATAAATTTGATAGACAAATGCACAAAGTCTATCTGGTAGGTGAATATTTTCTCTAATGTTTCAGTGGACAAGCATTGATATTTAGTGCTGTTAATAGTATTACCATACTTAGGAAATAGAATATACCATCAATATATTAAGTAGAATAAGAATAAATATATTTAGAATATAGAATACAGTTAAATTTCAGACTATTTGCCATAAAATATGTATTTTAATATAGTTAGTATACAGAATATATATGTATATGCATTTTCCAAATTATTTATGATGAAGTCTGAATATAATTTTGTGATATGGGGCATACACAAATATATACAAATGACAAATAACTTTTATTACTGATGAGAATCCATGAGATTTTTTTTTCTAAATTCATAAATACAGTTCCCCAGAACAAGGGGGTATCTAAAACAAGAATTAATTGCTTATATCCCAAAACAGCTTTTGATACAATTGAATATCATACAAATGCAATATTTATTGAGGTAAAACAAATTTTAAAAGTTTAAATATACCATCAATATTCTTACCATATTTTTTTGCTACCACGCAGAGATTTGTAGGAAAACATTGGACCATATGGGGATAAGAGTAAATCAGTGTATTCTTTAGAAATCCTACAGAACATTCTGGAATTATTTGAGCACAATAACTGTACAGTAGCAAGCCATAATCATGATAATGAAGTACTCTGTATATTAAACCTGTCTCATAACACTTCTCAAAATGCACATTGCAACCTCGAAAACCATAAAAATATCCAGGCGATTGTTAAACCACACCTGATTGGCCATTTAAAAATGTCTTTCAGAATGATTTCATTTCCTGTCTTCTCATTAAATAAGGTAACTTAAATTTTTTATTGAGGTTTTATTTTATTGAGATTATATCAATAAAGATCAGTATGACTTTCATTGGAATTTTCATTACTGTGAGCCTTCAAACAAGAGACATTGAACGCAATAAAGTAAATGCCAGCTTCGATATTCGGCCTAGGTTCACCATATTAAAATTGCTACAGCCTAACAGTTTTATCTTCAGTAATATATTGTAATGATTTCTTTTAGTGTTGCATTCTGCAAAGGTAGAAAGAAGCAAAATGTCTCTAAATTGCATTAGTGTAGCCCTAAACATCACTGCAAGAACATTCAACACATCAGTAACACAGCTTTATGGCACCATCTTAGCTGAAAGGATGTATATGCATATATCTTTTATGGTGCTTTCACTATAGAGAATTAGATATGACTTGTTTGTGCAATGCTTAGTGAGCGAAGATTTCTTTCAGTTGGGAAATTTGTTATTAAGAGTGATTCATCTCACAGGAAGGCATGGCTCCTGACTGTAGCTGGAGTCACATCTCAGAGAAGGTAATATTGTGCTTGGGAATACACGAGGAATTCTGGGACCAATTTCAAAGTCACGTTCTGAGGAAAGGGAAAAAAGAGGAGTCATTTGTCAGACCAGCAAATGTTTTCACAGCCACACACCAAGAACTCAGATAAATTAATAGCCAGTGATGATTCTCCAACTGCTCTCGATTTTGTTTTATTATAGCTATAATAACATTTGTCCTTTCTGTTTTAAGTAAGAACTACCAGAGATGATGCTAAAGGCATCATACCCCTTCATGGCCATGGGGAAATTTTCTTCTGTATATATGCTATATATGTTTGTTTGTTTGTTTGTTTTTATGGTAACTAAAAATAAGAGAACTTTGCTGTCAGGTCCATGTAAATCCTATCAGTTTTCTTCCTTCCTTCCTTCCTTCCTTCCTTCCTGTCTTCCCTCCTTCCTTCTTTCCTTCCTTTTGTCCTTCTCTCAAAGCCTCTTTTGATATCCTCAAGCTCTGAGATATCATCTTGTCACAGGAAAATAACAAGCAAAGGATTTCTGTGAACTCTTCTGCATATTGTATTTCCTTTATTAGCTGAGCCTTTTAGCGTCCTTTGGCCTGGACCTGGGATAGTAAACCTAGCTTATCAACGGTGTATCTCCCAAGCACGTGTGATGTAATACTGGTTTCTTATGTGGTCCATAGGCTCCAAATGAGTAGTAGCATTAAGACTGTATTCACTTTTAATTACAGCTTTATCTACAACTCTTTTAGCTTTTTCTACATAGTTGTACAATATAATATAGAAATCATGAGAACATACATTTAGGTATCTGTTTTCTGCTTTTAATCATTTTTCTTTGCAGCTATGTTTTGCCTTGCCTATCTAAGTAGATAGAACCCATGTTTTAGCAGAAGAGGGATAGCAGACATTACTGAAGGACTCTATTCAATTCTGTTACCATTTTATAATATAGATTGCCGTTAATATACTGAGCCTCCTCTGTCAAAAACAAGAGCAGCATGGTGTCGTTAAAAGGCAAGTAGTCTTTGCACACTTCTGTAGATTTGAGCTTCAAGTTCAGTTATCAATTCTGTTTCTAATGAGGCATCTCTCTCTCTCTCTCCTTGATTTGTAGTCTGCCTTTTTGCTCTGTCTTTAGCTGCCCCTTTCTTTCTGTGTCCCATCCCTAATGTCTCTTTCTCTTCCTGGGAAGACATCAGTCATACTGGATTACTGCCATCTTAATGGCCTCATTTTACTTAATTACCTTTTTAGAGGTTTTAGCTCCAAATATAGTTGCATTGGGAGTTAGAGCTTGAACATATGCTCGGAGGTGGGATACATTTCAGTCCCTGACAACGTTTATATATTGTTAAGCCATACATGGAAATACACACTGAAGCTATGGGGAAGCTTGCAGTTGCTCTCTTTTATTGAACTAGGGTTTCCATCTCAGGCAATGGCTCCTCTCATCTCTTCCTGGCTAGCCTATCGAAATGTCCTAGTTGTTTGGCTTTAGGATTGCATTATCATCTTTTACCAGATTGATATTTCCTAACTTATTTTTATTCTTGTATTTGAACTTTACTGTGTTTTAATCATTTATCTCTTGAAAGCGACTTGTAGTTTCCTTCTTATCTAGATTGGCTATGTTTTGTTTGGGATTTTCTTAGTTAACTTCACAGTCTTCTGTATATACAAGTAGTGATAGATTAAATGCCAGCATAAAACAAGAAAAGTTGAAACTGATAGAAGAGAAAGTGAGAAACAGCCTTGGTTAGCACAGGAGACAAATTCGTGAACCGATGGCACAGGCATTAAGGTCAACAATTAATAAATAGAATCTCATGAAACTGAAAAGCTTCCATAAGTCAAAGGACATGCAATAGAATAAAACAGTATGGGAAAAGATTTTGACCAACTCCACATCTGATGTAGGGCTAATTTTCAGAATATAAAAAAAAAAAAAAAAAACTCAAGAAACTATATATCAAGAATGCAAATACATCTATTTAAAAATGTAGTTCAGATTTAAGCAGAATTCTCAGTAGGGGAAACTCAAATGTCTGAGAAACACTTAAAGAAAAGTCCAAAATCCTTAGCCATCAGGGAAATACAAATAAAAACTACTTTGAGATTCCATCATACACTGTTCGAATGGCTAAGGTCAATAACACAAGTGACATGCTGGCAATGATATGGAGCAAGGAGAACACATCCTTCATTGCTACCATGAGTGCAAACTTGTACAGCCACTGTGGAAATCCATATGGGGGTTCCTCATAATATCAAAAATCAGTCTACCTCAAGACCCAGCTATATCACCCTTGGTCATATAAGCAAAGGAAACTCTATCATACCACAAAGACACTTGCTTAGTTATGTTCTTAGCAACTTTATTCATAATAGTCAGAAACTGGAAATGACCTAGATGTCCCTCAACTGAAGAAGGAATAAGAAAAACATTGTAAATTTATACAACAGAGTATTATTCAGCTGTTATAAACAATGACATAACTTGTATGGTTCAGGGGTCTCAGGTCACTTGAAGGTAGTAGGAGAATGAAAGTTCCCCTGGGATAGCATGCAGCTCAGGGCATCTTGGCTTGTCCCAGATGGCTTGAAGGGAAGATGGATGGGGGAAGGGAAGCTGATCTATAAGGTTTCAGAGTCCCAGATCTGATGGTGTTGGGGGGGAGAGGCAGCAGGACATATATAGTATGTACTTGCTTATAAGAGGATATGAGCCATAAAACACTGAATAACAATGCTACACTCCATAAAGCCCCCCAAAAAGCTAAGCAAGAAGGAATGCTCAAATGAGGAAACTTCAATGTTACTTAGAAGGGGGAATAAAATAGTCATATGCAGTTGATGGAGGGAGGGATCTGAGAAGGAGGGAAATGGAGAGGGAAATGGGAGTTTAGGATCAGGTGTGGGGAAGGACAGGAGGATGGCTAGGATTGAACTGACAGTAAAACAGTAACTTGTTTGCATAGATAGCTTTGTAAAACTTCACTGGTTTTGAGTCTTTGCTGAGAGGGGCACAGAAGAGAACTTCTGGTACCCCTATTGTCCCTGGTCCCACCTACTGAACCCTGACTATTCAGCGGAGGCCTGGCTGTTTCTGCTGAATCATTCCACTGCTGCTGTTATCCCGACACCACCAAACTGGACTGATTGTACATCCTTGCAGTGTTTCTGAGTGGATGAATGTGCTGAAGATTCCTGTAAACTGCACTGCTGATTTCCTGACCATGCCGATTAGATTTGCACCAAAGAACAATTTCTAAACAGGTCTATTTCCCATAAACCATAATAATATTTCTTTTCCACCATTTCTTCTGTGTGATGACTAGAAGAAATGTTAAAGCATTTAAGAACTCTGTATTAAAAGTAGGGTTTGAAAAAAAATCAAGCCTGTAGATGGCTATAAAAATTAATGGAAATCTGCATCTGACCAGTGTGAGGAGTTGGGAGTGAGGGAGTCATCTCCAGGACAATACAGAAACCTGAGATAAAGGAGCCATCCAAGAATCAATAAGAGTCACCTTAGCTGGAACTTACTTACAACATTAGGGATATGGAACATAAAGAGTCCACCTTCTGTAGCCAGGCAGGAACCCCACTGGGGCAATAGAGACACCAACCCATCTACAAAACTGTCAACCTAAAATTCATCCTATCTACAAGAAATGCAGACACAGGGGATGGAGCAGAGACTGAGGCAATGGGCAACCAATTACTGGCCCAACTTGAGATCTATCTCATGGGTAAGAGCCAATCCTTAACACTATTAATGAATCTCTGTTGTCCTCTGAGATGTTCCACCAAGGATCTGACTCCGATAGATATAGACATTCACAGCCACGGTGGAGCTTAGAGACTCTAATGAGAAAATAGGAAGAAGGATTATGGACCCTGGAGGAGACAGGAACTCTCCAGGAAGACCAACAGTTAACTTCAAGTTTAACTGAAGACCATCAATTAATTTGGACCCTTGAGGCTCTCAGAGAATGAACCACCAACCAAAGAACCTTGGCTGGACCTAGGTCTTCCCCCACATATGTAGTAGATGTGCAGTTTGGTTCTTCATGTGGGTCCTGAACAACTGGAATAGGGAGTATCTCAAAAGCTGTTGCCTATACCTGGGATATGTTCTTCTATCTGGGCTGCCTTGTCTGGCCTCAGGAGTGAGGAAGCACCTAGTCCTGCAGAGACTTGCAGTGCCAGAGTGGGAAATACCCAAGGGGCCCCCATCTGTTCAAAGGAGAAAGGGAGAGGAAGATGAAAGGATTGTGGGAGGGAGTGGGCAGGAGGGGGCAGTAAGTGGGATATAAACTGAAAAAGTAAAAAAAGAAATAAATTAAAAAATGACACTATGAAATATGCAGAAAAATTGATGAACTTAGAAAAAAAATCATCCCAAATGAGGTGACACAGAGCCAGAAAGACACACACTGTATGTACTTACTTATAAGTAGATATTAGCTATTAAGAAAATGATAATCATGCTACAGAACACAAAGTCAAAAAGGTGCGTAACAAGGACTCTACAGAGACAGAGTATGTAGTATTTCTCCTTGGGAAGGAGAAATAGAAGAGATTTTGCAGGTTGCTGGGAACAGATAGGAGTGAGAACTGGAGGAATCAAATGGAGTGGGTAGAGAGAAAGAATGTGGTGAGAGACAACTGGAATGAGAGGGCATTTGGAAATAGAAATGGAAGTTGAAAACTGAGTATAGTAGAAACTCCCAGAAATCAGCAAGAACACCTAGTAATGGAATACAAACCAGCCATTCACTATAACCAAGCGAGGGTTCCATTCCTAATACTGGGACAGGAACCCAGTCAAAAAAAAAAACCTTAATCTACATATCTTGGACACCTAGTAATGGAATACACAGAGCATGAATCAGTCATTCACTATAACCAAGAGAGGGTTCCATTCCTAGTACTGGGACAGGAATGAGCCAAAAAAAAAAAAAAAAAAAACCCTCAATCTACAATCTATACTTTTCTGCAAGATATGATGGGGCAATGGAGGCACAGACTTAAGCTAGTGGCAAGCTAATGGTTGTTCTAATTTGAGGCCCACTCCATGAGAGGGAGTCATTACCTGACACTTTTTGGATGACCAGGAACCTGAAGCTGGATAGCTCAGAGACCTAAAATAGAGAAATAAATTCAATAAAATAATTCCTAATGGTATTCTGCTGTACTCATAGATTGGTGTCCAATCATCATCAGAGAGGCTTCCTCTGGAGGTTGATGGGAGCAGGTGCAGAAATCCACAGTCAAACATTAAGCAGAGCTTCAGGGATTCCTGCAAAAGAGGTAGACATAGGGTAGCAATAGCCAGAGGGAATGAAAGACACCCTGACAATACAGCCAATAGAATCAACTAATCAGTGCTCGTAGGAGCTCATAGAGACTGAACAGGCAATTAAGGTTGTGCTAGGTCCTTTCCAAATAGGTTATGATTCTTAGTTTTGTGTTTCTGTGGGACTCCTAACAGTGGGAGTAGGGTTATCTCTGACTCTTCACCTGCTCTTGGGACTCTTTTCCTTTTACTAAGTTGCCTTCTCCAGCTTTGATATAAGAGTTGTATCTAGCCTTATTTTATATTTCTATCCTGTGTTCAAGTGATAACCCTGGGACACCCGCTCTTTTCATTTTTCTGAAGAAAAATGAAGGTGGATCTGGGTGAGAAAGGAGAGGGAGTGGGGATTAGAAGAAGTGTGGGTAGGGAAATCTGTAGTAGGATGTATTGAAAACAAAATAACAAAAATAGAATACAAATAAAATAAATGTGCTAAATTAAAAATGCATCAATTTTGCATATTTCTATTATAATCCATATTTTTTAATTTCTGAAGATTTGAGCCATTTTAAATGATACTGATATGCATGTTGCACAAATTTTTTATACAAATGTAAAAATTTTTTTCATAGCATAGTTTAAGAAATAGAGTTATACTTTCATTGGTGATCTGTCTGCTTATGCGTATGTCAAAACAAATCTTAAATTATACAAATGTATATTTTACTACCTATCAACATCTCATAATATTTCTGTTTTTCAATGATATTCTGTCTTTGATTTACTTTCTCTTTCAATAAGCTCTATAATCAATTTTATAATTCCCTATATCCATCATAGGATTCTAACTTATCAATGAATACGCTGATCTTAACACAATGATGGAATATGTCAATGTATCCATTCACTGAATTTGAGAACAGAACTTTTACATTTACCCTTTTACCTGCAAAGAATCATCCTGAAACTACAATTTTATATTAAGAAGCAACATAGACAATTTGATTTATACAGCCAAGGTATTATAAATAAATCAACAGTTGAACAAACTGTGGCACTAGCAATAAAATACAGAGACAGAAAAACCATGAGAAAAGGAAAAATATTTCCACCAATATATAACTAAAAGATAACACAAATCATAGACATATGTAAAGTGTTTCATAGGAAAGTCAACAAATGTTAAAGAACATATTTGTTCATTTCTTTGTAAAAAATCTATCAAACAAATAAAATCTATTGAGAAGTCAGAAACAAATGAGAATAGATGCTTGTGAAAAATAGTTGAAAATGAAACAAAGTAAGCATGTGTACAGTGTTTCTTCAATGAGATTACAATTTTATAGTTTTTGACAAATACATAAGCTTTATTTATTCAGAAATATTTGAAAAAGTTAATTAAAGTAACATAAGAAAGGTGATTACTTCTTATCATGTCACAGCTACTAGTGTCTTATTTCAAAACAACCTTCCAATATGTAGGCCAAAATTCATGGCCCTTCCCCTCTTCTTCCCTTTAAACCTTTTCAGATAGCCCTGAAAGATACAATGTCACTTGTATGTATGTTTTTAAGGCTATCACTCATATTAAATAACCAGTTAGCATTCTCTTCCCTAGGGAAAACTCATTCTCCCTCCTCATCATTCCTTAGTTACCTATAGTTCTTTGAGCATGTTTGAGACCATGTGGGCTTTCCCTCTTTGAATTCCATTCTTTCTCTTAATTAACTACACTCTCAAAAATTGTCTTCCACCAAATTACCCTTTGCAACCTCAATGTTTGTCAGTCAGACACAAGCCATCAATGCCCTATACCATATATTGGTTGCCTCCCATTTACTCTCCCAATTGTCCTTCCTTGCCCCTAGCACATGGTTTTTTTCCATGTCAGTACCAAAACTGTTCTTCTCAGATTTAATATAGATCATCATTCCTTTTCATCAAAGCTTCCAGAGGCAAGTCTGCATGGTGATGGCATGGACAGTGTCTTCAGAGGCATCGAAAACCTGGAATCTTTGCCTCATTTTCTCCCTGAGCTCCCTAAGAGTTGCTCTTCTATATTTCATTCTGTTTTGGGCATTACAGTACCCATTGCTTTCTGAGAATTACCCTGAATACTTTCTCTTCAGGATTCCATGCATGTTCTTCCCAGTATGCAAAACCTGTATATATACATAGCTAATGTTAGATTTTCCTTAAATACCTCAAGTGTCTTCTCTAAAATGTCTTGGGTGCTTAATTTCAAATTATAAAACTAGAATGCCTCACATCCTACCCACTTCTACATCATTTTTATCCGTGAGAGTAATCATGTTTTAATATAAGATGGGATATTTAATCTGACTTCATTCTTTGCAAAGCACTTATACTTTCAGATTTCATATTCACATATGACATGTTCTGGTCACATTAATTCCTCAAATCTTCTTTTACTTCCTCCTATTCCTCCTTTCCAACTGGCCCACTCTGCCCACCCATTCACTTTCAACTCTTTGTTCCAATATTGCTTTTGATTGTGCCCTTCTGGCTTTAACTAGTAACACCTGAAAGGACTTGAACGGCACCTGTTGACTAATACAAGAGTAACTCACCAATGTCTCTAAAGGCAGCAACTTCTTCTACCTCAGTGCTCTGAACGGCCATTAGCTACAAGCACTCATCTATCTGTGACTCACTGCTCGATGCTTAGTCTTCTGCAGATGCTGTGTAGACAACCACAGATGCTATAAGTTCAAGAGTTCCATGGTATGAACAGAGGATACAAACTGGTTTGACCAAAACCAAAGCAAACCAAAACAAACCAAAACAAACCAAAACAAAACAAAACAAATGTGTGGGAAAGATTTCTTGTAGCACAATGACAAGCATATTATAACAGTAAATGAATAGAATTGTTAAATCCAAGGGTAATATATTTCATGCTGCATATCACCTTGTTAAATAAATAAATATATCCCAAATTCCAAAACACTGGAGTATCTATGGCCTGTGTGACAGCTACAAGAGGTATACACACTGCACGATCCCAACTGATATTCTCAAAGAAGCAACGTTTTAGAGACACTGAAAAGATTAAAGATGAGTGGTTTCTAGGGCTTGAAGAGGAGGGTGAACAGAGCTTAGGGGATAGATAGATAGATAGATAGATAGATAGATAGATAGATAGATAGATAATAGATTAGGTGATAGATAGATAGATAGATAGATAGATAGATAGATAGATAGATAGATAGATAGACAGACAAATAGATGGTAGATAGATAGATAGATAGATAGATAGATAGATAGATAGATAGATAGACAAATAGATGATAGATGGATAGATAGATAAATAGATAGATAGATCATAAATGTAGATAGATGATAGCTAATGTTAGACTTTCCTTAAATACCTCAAGTGTCCATAGATAGATAGATAGATAGATAGATAGATAGATAGATAGATAGATTGATATATGTTTGATAGATAGTTGATGGGTGATAGATACATTGATAGGTGATAGATAGATGATAGATACATACATATATACATACATACATACATACATACATACACACATACAAATGAATAAATAAACTAGTCAAGCCAGGGACTTTGAAAATAAACCATTCTCAGCCAGAAACAAGAAGTAGCCCATCTCCTAAATGATTTTAAAGCCTTAACTTTTGAGGGGGATGTTAAGCAACTAGTTGTACCCACGAGGCCATAGAAAATGGACCTATTCCTCCTGACTCATCTTCTACCTCACCTTACCTCCCTTTTACCTGGAAAACAAGAGCAACACTTGTTTTCTGGTAACTTACATTATTTTTCTGGAATACTCGCTCTAACAGTGATTCAGTATAGTGAACATGGTCTGCCATTACCAATTAAATAGAATTGCTTGACACAACATCATTTCCATGTGATCTGTTCCTATTTTTGGTAACACTTTCAAACATTGGTAACAACATCTATATGAACAGTTATTTCCTAGCTGCACATGAACTCTTTACTTGGTAAAAAGACACAGACTAGTTAGCCTCCATGGGTACAATTATGTAGAAGTTGTCTTCCATAGATCATTTTCAGGAATTAAAAACAACCCCATTTAAAATGATCTCCTGGGAGCTTATAAAATTCTCTCTGTCTCTGAGAAACTAGAAAAGTAACAAGAAATTCATTGCCCTTCTCTGAGGGGGTCACCAAGCAAACGATCACAGAGGCTCAGGGGTCTGCCTTCTGATATGGTTAGAGAGCTTCCATCAAGGAGACCTTGTCACAGAAGCAGAACCAAAAGCTAGAAATGTGACTGCTGAGAGGTTTCCCTGACAGCACATGAGAGAGAGAACATTTTTACTGAAATTTCAAAGGTTAGAAACTGGATTTTGAAGTAAAAAAAAAAAATAGTGTAGGCAAAAGTTTCTTTTATTTAACTCTATGCTGAACAAGTCAGTACGTGTTGGAGTCATGTAACCATCATTGACGTCACAGAAACAGGCCAAATCATATGTTTCTTATAAAGAAATCTAGTAGTCATCTTTGTTAGCATTTAGAGAGAACGAATGAGACAGACAGACAGAGAGAGAGAGAGAGAGAGAGAGAGAGAGAGAGAGAGAGAGAGTTTTAATTTGAATGTCTAATGTGATTTTTTTAAAAAAGGAATCCTTTTTCTAAGACATGGGATGTGTTCTACTTGGTATAAATGAGCCTTAATTTGTACTTTATTGATTTTCTTCGAGACAGAGTCCCATGTATCCCAGACTTGCCTCAAGTTTGCAATGTAGTTAAGCTTGATTTTGAAAGTCTGCTCTCTCTGTCTTTACCTCCCAGGGGCTGGGATTATAGGCACATGTTATCACACCCTGTTTGTATAGTGCTGGAGACCAAAATAGTGGCTTCCTGTGCACTAGGCAAGCATTCTCCCAACTAAGCTACATGCCTGTCCATCTACTTGATATTTCCATGTCCTGAAATTTCAGTGTGTGTGTGTGTGTGTAATAGGATCACATTACCAAGTTCCAGAAGTAAACCATTGCGACTACATCTGTCTGCTGGTTTTTCATATTTTGAGAGTAAAAATCTTTTAACCCATCTCTTAAGGTATTGCATTTGCATTCTTTATGAGATGTTATTTTGTAGCTGAAGAAAGTCTTCCAAAAGTGTTAAGGGAAAAGATGACTCTTACCTTGTGATGTTTTTGGCATTTGCTCGTGAGATTCCTGGATGGCCCTGTACCATCACAGACAGCTGCTTTAGTAAAGACTTAAAAAGGATGGCTTTATTCTCAGTAACAGAAAGAGAGTATAAAAAGTTAAGATGAAAATGTGGTTTTGCTTCAGTCTGGCAAGCTGTAAGGTTTGTAAGCATGGCAGTATTTGGTGCAAAGCATGGTGTCCATTAAACATTCCCCCTGAGACAACTATACTGAACAAAAGATTATCATACTCCGAAGAGTAAAACGGGCACATATACATCAGCTAATTCTCTTTTATACTTCGTAAATGATCATATTGATTTTCCCACAGCTATAATATTTATAAGAGGGCATCACCTACCAACTGGTAGAGATAATAATTATGTCAACCCCTAATATTAATTAATCATTTTAAAAAACATGGATTGAAAGTTGTATAGTCAATATCTGAGAAATATTTTAAGTTGATTTTCTTTGAGTGGCAAGTTGTTTTCTTAACATGAGTTTTGCTCCATGCTCAAAAAGGTTTTAGGAAAATATGATCTTATCATCATTTTATTGTGATTATTGTGAATAATTTCAATGCAATTAAATTGAAAGCCTTGTCTCTTCTTGTACTGCTTTGCTTTGAGAATTTCCAGGGGTACTTTGCTGGCATCTTTGTATTGTAGGTATTTACATAATCTCTATTTGAATTTACCACACATATGGGCAATGAGCTAAGAGGGTATTGCAGGAAGCCAAGAACTGGTTGTTATTATATCATACATTTCTGTCATGAACACTATGTTCACATATTTTTCTGTTTGGCCAAGTATGGTGTTTGCTTTAAGGTTCAAAGAAAAGAAGGGTGCTCTGTGCCTTTCTCATTCATCACTTGTCTTATTGAAACCAGAGCAGAGAGGAGAGCTGGAGGGTTGACAGGATGCTGAATGGAAGAGCCCCTAAATGAAAAAAAAATCTCATTGTGGAAGCTGTAGCATGTCACAGTGTGTCCTACAGTATACCCTGTCCAGACTTTCTGGCTTGCTAATGTTCATTGCTATTAAGTCATTGGTCTAGTTTGAGGCCTCTGGCTTCTGCAGAAATACTGAATCCTCACTAGGACTGCTCTTAGATATCCTGTTGTTTGTTGCCCTGTGTCCTGGAGATTGTGAATCTTTGGATCTGCAGGACTGGTTCCTTCTCCCACTCCAGCAGGTCATAGATGTTGGACTGAGGCAACTCAAAGGCCTATATCTGGGCCTAGCTGGAATCTGAGCTGGTCAGCTGCCAGCTCTCCACTCCCACACTACCAGGGCAAGTTCTCTAGCACTGCCCCAGCTTGCTCAACCAAGTCAGAGCCCAGTGTTCAGAGCCAGCTCTAATGCTCTCATGCCCTGGGGGCCAGATCACTTGTGCTCTTGCCAGCAGGGTCAGCTCTATTGTGTTGCCCAGGCAAGGTACAAGGCCCACTTTCCTGAGTGTTGCAGGGACAACTCTCCCACTTGCCACAGATGACAAGGGGCAGAGCATCTCTTCCTCACCACACCACCACTCGACAGATAAGTATCAGGGATTTCTCATTCTCGTACCTTCAGAGTCTGCTCATCCACAAGCCCCACCATCAAGGCCAGCTCTACTGTGCTTCCTGAGCAAGGTAGGACCCTGCTCTACCGAATACTGTATCTGACATGGGGCAGGGACAGCTTTCCTATTATGCCCAGGTGAAGGGTAGGGCCAGTTCTGCACAGCCCTCATTCACATGGCCCCAGACAGCAGTCATTGATGTTCACCTGGTCTTTAGGGGTAGCAGACACCTGCTGCTACAGTGTCTCAAACCCAGACATGACCCTCAGTGGTAGCATGAGCCAGGACCACATCATGGCCTTAGGTTGCATATTTGACTACTCATATCAGACTGTTCCTCACTACCCTAGAGTCTCAAGTTCCATCTCTCTTCATTGTGCATGCATCCTTGTGCTTCTACATCTTTCCATCTCTCCACCACTTACTTGCTCATCTTAGTGGCATCTGAGGTTTCTGGGATCGTTAAGGGTGTTCTCAACAGTGCTGTGCCCTACCTATGCCATGTAGCACAAGACAGGAGTCATAGTGGTTGTGGTCTTCTCAAATAGGCTTAAGTGGCAGCTGGAAAGAGTTGTCTCAGGACTGCACTAGTTCTCACTTCTAAGAGCCACACTCCAGTATGTTGTTTCAGGGTAGGCTGGCTTTGAACTCATGGGTGATACACTCTTTCATCCACTGTGATTATAGCTGTGTACCATCACAGTCAGCTCCAGCACTTGCTTATGCTCAAGAAATATGTACATTTCTAAATGTAGTCTGTCAAATAACAAGTCAACAGATCATTAATTTTAGCAAGATTTTATACAATGAAAACTACTAATGTTTATTCATTATGTGGTAAATATATAAACAAAGAGTTATAAACACATAAAATCATATTTTAAAAAGTGCCTTTTCAAGTTAATGCTATGGGTAGGTCAGACTGTGGCCCATGTTCCAGTCACTGAAGATGCAAAGCAATCATATAAAGTCTCCTTTCTTTCAGGCTTCAAGAATTTAAGATCCTTAAAAACAGGGATAATGTACCACTTCACTTAAGCTCCAAGACTGATACATTGTCTACCACGTGACTAGTATTTACTAAATGAAATAATAAATTAAATTAAGAATCCATATTTTAACTACATTTTTACAATGACAGAGTAAGATATTTTCTTATTTTCAGCATTGAAAAAATAGTTATACTAAACAAATTTAACTGTATGACTTTTGAATACATCACATGGATTCAATGATGCTCTACAATTAAATATCAACATCCTAAATAAAACCCTGTATAGCTTTTATGCAAAATTTTACACAATCAGGAATCATACTAAGGGACAATGTGAACAAACTCATTTATTCTAAAATGTATTTTCTTAGAAACAAGAGTCATAGAAATAAGTCATAGAATAATGCAGGAAATCCTCATGTGTATATAGTTAGACAATTAACACATTAATGTTCTAAAATGATCAATTATGCTATATAGAATGCTTTGGTGCTCATCTGAAGTGACCCTCTTTTGTCCAAAGCAATGCCATACTTTCAAACATCCTCTTGTTGTCTAGCAGAGGACAAAAGAATATAAACATGCCTGTCTTTTTGTTATTGATGTTCAAACAATGGAGACTAAAGTCACTGTACAGGAGTGAAAGCTTCTCACTCTTATGTTGTTGTTCAGATGCATAGTTAAGGCTAGTAACCAATTAACTTAATTATTTTTACACTATGAAAAATTCCCCTCTATTTTATTTGCTCCTAATTGCCTTTGTTAGTTACTTTTATCATTTCTATGTTACACACACACACACACACACACACACACACACACACCAGAAGCAAGTTAAAGAAGCAAAGTTTATTTTACCTCAAAGCTCCTAGAGAATGTCCTCAATCATGTGAGAAAGCTGTGTCACCAAGAGTTAGCAGCAGCTAGACACCTATAAGCAGCAGAGACTCAGAAATGTCTGTGGTCCACTTACTTCCTCCTCTTTCATGCGGCCTTTGAATTTATCCAATGGAAGAGTGCTACAACTAATGTGAGTCACCCACCTCAGTCAACTAATCTAGATAATATTCCATAAACTAGCCAAAAGATTCATTTCCATAATGATACCAAGTCTTATCAAATGAACAGTGAAGATAAACCATCACTAACATTAAGCAACTCCACTTCTTGTCAACTTAATGCCCTCAAACATCACTTTTGAGCCACATCTTTCTTCCTCTTGTCCCCATCATTCTTTACCAAACATCTCATGATGATTAACTGGTGAAGGTCCTTCCTCCCTTTCCCATCATTTTGATTATTATCGGCAACCTTGACATTCCTTAACTTTCAAAGACGTGATTCCGGGGCATCCCTTATTAATATAATCCCTATTATATAGACAGCATTCTTTCTTTGTTTTTTTGTCTCTGTTACCCAATCTCCTTTTTATTAGGTTGCCAGTCATTGGAACAGGGCTCACCATCTTCATCTGCAGAAACACTATTTCCAAAATGGTTACATGTAAAAGTTTTGGAGAAAAACCATTATTTAAAACAATGCAATCTGGTATTGTCATATACATACAAGCATGCACACATGCGCGTGCGGACACACACACACACACAATCCTCTATTTTAAAAATAAAATGCTTTTTGAACTTTTCCCTCTCAAGATTCAGTTTGTATTCTCTTGTGGATAATTTCATATCTTCTGAAAAACATATCGTTAAATATGATTTAAGATGAGAGTAAGCAAAGTAGGTCCCGTGTGTCAAATATGGCCTGCCACTTACTTTTGTAAATAGTTTTATTTGTATATAGCCATGTGCAATCACTTACACATGGTTTATGTCTGCTTTTGTGTTATATCTGCAGAGTAATTGCCAGAGAGACTCTCTGGACCACAAAGCCTGTACAATTTACAACCTGGCTCTTTACAAGAAAAAAAAAATCATACTTTGCTTTATATCATCAGGATTCAAAATTGGATATAGAGAAATGTTTCAGTTCAGCCAGTGACAACTGATCAAACAACATGTTGGCTGCATGATTTCATAATATTCACAGGGCCTAGGGTATTGTCACACTGGTGTGCCATGAAACAAGGGAAAGTCAGAAAGGCCAAGCTAATTCCGGGAGCCTCTCTAGGTTGGAGGGTGTTTTTAGCTATTATGAGCTTAGATAGAATTGATCAGGGTCAAGGGTTTTAAATAATATCAGGAAAAGCAAGCAAGGGACACACAGGCAGAGGATTGAATTTAAAGATGTAGTATTTTACTTAGATAGAAAAGGAGGGACGCTGGTTTAAAAAGGAGACAACAACTGTGAAACAAAGATAAGCTAATGATAACGAAGTATAATTCGATAACACTCACAATTAGTGTTTACAACATTCACTTTTATGAAATGATGGTATTTGAAGGGGCATGAGGCTAAAAAATCTTTCACATTTACTTACAAAATCCTCAGACAGTAGAATGATTGATTATAATCACAGAAATTCTATGAGAATGATATTTTAGACCCCACAGAGCATAATCTCAAGACGTTCTTGAGACATGGCATTTTTCTCTCTTTAGCAAGTCGGGAAGCAAATTCTGGAAAGAGGCATCAGCATCAAGGTACTCAGTGGGAGGCAACAGCAAGACTTGAACCTAAGTCTATCTCTACAACAGTGAATTTTATTCCACATTTCCTCAGATGTGTTCCATAGAAGGAAATAGCTAAGCAGAATCTAAAGTTTGTCTATATAAGTTAATGAGAAAAGAAAACAAACTTTGTCTATAAATTGATGGGGAAAATGAGCAATAGACTCTAGTGTTGTCTAGAAGTATCTTTTCTCTGGAACATGCTGTTATCTCCCACAGGCTTCTAAATTTTCCTATGTCTATGTGGATACTGAACAATGCCAATTAAAGTGACAGATAAAGACACCTGCTGTAAAGGGATCTTGGAGATATCACAATCTTTTTCAGTCCCGATTAATGGTACCTACTGATAAGAATTTTAACTGATACAGGAGTACGCTGCCTCACCATCCTTATCTTACCAAGAGGAAAGTAAAAGCTTAGTGTCTTCTTTTGTTGTTTTAAAGGGTATTGAAGATCTGCCTGGTACCTGATCCTGCCCTTTTATGTCAGGCACAAACTCAGGTGTCTGCTATCCCTGCTGAGTAGTGTCAGGGGAAGAGTGGATTACACCTGTTCTAATCACTATGACAACAGCATAGGATTCTTGAGATGTTTAAATCAGCTAATACTTACGATGCCTCTGAAGCAATAGCTGATACAAAGTAGAGCTTATCACCAGCTAGGGAGCTGGAAAAATAACAGAAGACATAAGATGGCAAGGTAAATGTGATTTTCAGAGCATCTGAAGTCAAGGCAAATAAAATGGAAGATACCAAGAATATGGATGAAGTGCAGCTTCTGGGTCACTTTGTTACACCCTGAGGCACAACTCTCTTGAGATGTTCTCAGTCCACAGGCATCTTATAGCATCTGTCTGAAAGTGTTCAGCGGCTCAGTACTCCTGTGTTGAGCAGAACAACAATACAAAATGACTTGAGAAAGTGGTCCAACAAGAAGAAGTACGAAAAGTAGGAAAAGAAGAAGTAGGAAAGCACCCACAGCTCTCATTCTTGGAAGCATTGCAAGGTAATTTAGATGCTACAAATGCAGAGATTCTATTCCTGTAGGAATCTTTATGTATAGCAATGAATCACCAGAAAAATAATGCACCATTTCCATCAGAGATGTTCAAGTCATAGTACCCAGTACTTATGACCGGGTGAATTCACATGGCAAAAAAATTAGAGGTGTAATTTAAGATATTGATATGAAAAGATTATTTGGAATTGCCAGCTGTGCCAAATGTAAATTTAAGATTCATTTTGAGAGGAAAATAAGCAGGAACAGCTAGCTAAAGGCAGAAAGACAGGAGTAATCAAGAGACTAGCCACTCTCAGATTTGAAAGTGAAGGGAAGGTCCCGTAGCCAATGCAATAGATTATTCTTTAGAAATTCTAGAAGAACACAGTCCTAATAACTTGATTTTCACCAAGTAAACCCTGTTATGAACTTATAGTATTCAGGCTTAAGACGATGAATGATTACTTTCTTAAATGACTAAAAAGACTAAAAAGAAGTTTCTCATTTATTCTGAAAAAAAATTGTCTTTCCAAAAGATTTACTGTTCTCTGAGTAACAACTTCAAGTACCTGTTCTCACCACACCATAGAAAGAGTCAAGCATTAAAGTACAGCTACTGCGTAACGTTCACACCAGCATGAACAATTCTGGAAAGCAGTGTGTGAACGAGAAAACAAGGTTCATACTAACCTACAGCACTGGATATACACAAACGTTTTCTTCTGTAAAAGAATGGGAGCAGAAGCTGTGGACGGGCTCAAGAAAAATTGCTCTTTATATCTTCTTTTTATACTAGATATATGGCTGTAATGTAGCTGTCACAGCTCATTATTTTTACACTTCACTGTATGAAAATGACACTTCACTGGGCCGTGGTGGTGCACGCCTTTAATCCCAGCACTTGGGAGGCAGAGGCAGGCGGATTTCTGAGTTCGAGGCCAGCCTGGTCTACAGAGTGAGTTCCAGGACAGCCAGGGCTACACAGAGAAACCCTGTCTCAAAACCCCCCCAAAAAAAGAGAGAAAAAAAAAGAAAATGACACTTCAAAAAAAGAGATCTTAAAAATCTAAACCAACACAAAATAAAATAGAATAAAAGCAATTAAAGACTGATGTGAGCTACCTCTCCCAATAGAGTCCATGATGATGCTCATGATGTCCCAGATTTCTTCACTGTTCACTCAGACAGCGATTCTTCTTCTAACATCTGATTAACACAGAAAGAGACTGTCCTTTAATTTAATGCAATTTATAATGGCAATCAGATAGCCATCAGATGTGACAGTTTAATCTGAACTAAAATCTAGTAAGGTTCATGTTTCCAAGTTCTTTGACAAAGAGGCAGTCACCTGACATGCACTTTTGTTGTCCAAGGGTGATAAATAAACCAAGATGCATGACTTAGTCTGAAGTCTTGACTCCAGTTTAGGAGTTTATCTGACTGAATACTTTTCAGCCTGACAAGTGTCATCACTGCTTTCTTCATCTGGTCCTGCACTCTGAAACTTATGAATGAAAATGAAATGAGAGACGAGCCAAGCATGGAGAGGGACTGGAGCAAAAGAGTTGCAAGATTTGCAAGGGTGTCATGATCAAGTTCTCACTCCATGTAGATGGGGTACCGTATGTGAAATGTAAAATTATTTTACTTCTCCCTGTTCACTTCCTAAATCCATGCCAATGAAGGAAAAGGAAGAAAGGAAAGTAAGAGACGTCTTTACTTCATTTCTCTCATCCAGCCTTGGCATTCATATGACCAGTTTCAATTCAACAACCATTCCCACCATTTTAGATAATACCATCAGGTCTTGATAATATATGTTCTGGGTGTTCTTACCTACCTTCACTCTAACAAAACATTAATATCTTGTCAAAAAGCCAAAAAGGAACCATGTCAGTCACTATGGTATGGTAACACTGTTAGCTGCTTAATAGGACTATTGTTTATTTGTTTTCTTGGAGACAGCACTAACCTATGCATCCCAGACTTGCCTTGAACTTAGTATCAGGGTGACTTCAATACTGCTATCCTCTTGCCAAAGGGCTGGACTTAAAGGAGTAAACTACCATAACCAGCTTATTTGAATTCACTTTTAAAGCTAAGGGTGATGTTTTTGTATATGGCAGAAGTATGTACAAAGTAAACCTGCTAAGAATGACTCCAATAACTGTATTCCTTCTCACCATTTCACATACTCTGTGTTATTATGTTATTATTATTATGTTATATAATATTATTATATTAACTTAATGCTACATCCCCTTTCTTTATCCAGAATTAGCTCTACAGAGAGTCACTTCAGACCACTACCAACAGTTTTCATTTAGTGTGCATCAACCAGAAATAGGTTAGGTCTGTAGGATTTCTTTGTTATAAGTGCGATATGACTGCCCGTCCCATCCCATTCCTCTGTGACAGACTCTCTCAACCTTTGCACAAATAGCATTTTGAGAGAGATGGATAATTCCTTGCTATGCATAACTTCCCTTTGTACTGAAAGATATTTAACATCCTCTCTGTCTTCTACTCACTAGACACCTGGAATGCCTCACTTCCCTGCCATGTAAGGGCAACTGCAACTGCATTTAGATGTTAAGAAAAGAATCCTGGGAAGAAAACCTACATCCAGTCAAAAAATGCCACTATGTGAAAAGGATGCTAGAATACAACAGTGGCTCTGGGTACCAATTTCGTCCTGATACTACTGCATGGTGGCAAGAGAGGGGATATAATGGCCACATAGAGAAACAGCTCTGCCTGGAATAAGAACTTGCAATAACTTGAACCCCAAAGAACCTTCCCTTGGAAGCTTAAAAATGCCCAATGCATATGCAAGTAACTCATTTCTCTTTTCATTTCACACAGACTGATTGGGAACCAGCAGCTGTGGTGAGCACTGCGTTCAGCCGAGGTA
The DNA here is from genome assembly GCA_030674055.1 of Rhabdomys pumilio. Classification (NCBI taxonomy): domain Eukaryota; kingdom Metazoa; phylum Chordata; class Mammalia; order Rodentia; family Muridae; genus Rhabdomys; species Rhabdomys pumilio. The sequence continues at coordinate 46,767,801 of JANHMN010000006.1, forward strand.
CACATCACTGGGTTGTCAGGCTAAAGAACTGCCAGGTGGCTCAGGATAGGGTCTGGTGCCACTGCTGGGACAGTCATCATCAGCAGTGAGACAGGGATACTGAAGCACTGACAATAACACCAGAGGCAGAGGAAACTGGAAGCAAGTTTCTTAGACACTTCAAAATAAGAGTGGCTGCTGGTATCTCAGACTGGGCTCTGGCTCCAAAACAAACTTTGATCAGCTGAAGGGATAATGCAGGGTAGAGGCAGTGCTAGGGAAGGAACAGAAGTAATCTGCACTGAACATGAGTGACTGGGTTTCCTAAGCAGCCAGAGAGAAATTCTTGAAGAGATGGGAAGTTACATAAGTGATTACCGAAAAATGGAAAGGTGGGTTCTAGGCTTTGTACTTAAGAATAACTCATATGTGTTAGCAGATGCTGGTGAGGATGAGGAGAAAGAGGGACACTCCTTCATTGTTGGTGGGATTGAAAGCTGATACAACTACTCTAGAAATCAGCCTGCTGGTTCCTCAAAAAATTGGACATAGTATTACCTGAGGACACAGCTATACCACTCCTGGGCATATACCCAAAAGATGCTCCAACATACAACAAGAACACATGCTCCACTATGTTCATAGAAGCCTTATTTATAATAGCCAGAAGCTGGGAAGAATCCAGATGTCCTTGAACAATGGAATAGATACAGAAAATGTGGTACATTTACACAATGGAGTATTGCTCAGCTTAAAAACAATGAATTCATGAATGGATGGAAGGAACTAGAAAATCTCACCCTGAGTGAGGTGACCCAATCACAAAAGAACACACATAGTATTCACTCACTGATAAGTGGATATTAGCCCCAAAGCTCCCAGTACCCAAGATACAACTCACAGGCCACATGATGATTATGAAGAAGGAAAACCAAAGTGTGGATGCTTTGGTCCTTCTTAGAAGGAATAACAAAATACTCAAGGGAGCAAATACGGAGACAAAATGTGGAACAGAAACTGAAGGAGGGACCTTCCAGAGACTGCCTCACCTAGGTATTCATCCCATGTGCAGCCACCAATGTCAAACACTGTTGTAGATGCTAGGAAGTGCATGCTGACAGGAGCCTGATATAGTTGTCTCCTGAGAGGCTTGGCCAGAGCCTGACATACGGGACAGATGCTCACAGCTAACCATTAAACTGATCAAGGAGTTCCCAGTGGAGGAGTTAGAAGACTAAAGGAGCTGAAGGGGTTGGTAGCCCCTTGGGGAAAGCAACAGTACCAAACAAACAGAGCTTCCAGGGTCTAAATCACCAGCTGGGGAGCACACAGGGAGGGACCCATGACTCCAGCTGTATAATGTAAGGGAGGATAGCCTTGTTGGGCATAGGTGGGAGAGGAGGTCCTTGGTTTGGGAAAGGCTGGATGATCCAGTGTGGGGGAATTTGGTGAAGGGGAGATGGGAGTGCGTGATGAGTGGGTGGGGGCACAACCTCATGGAAGGAGGACGAAGGGAGATGGGATAGGGGATGTCTGGGGGGAATGGGGAAAGGGGATAACATCTGAAATGTAAATAAATAAAATATCCAATAAAAAATAAAAAATAGTATAAAAAGGAAAAAAGGAATAACTCATATAAGGGACTGGAGGAATGATGCACTGGCTTGGAGTAAAAGAGGATCTGAGTACAGTTTCTAGGACCCATAATAGGTGGTTCATAACCACCTGTAACTCTAGATTTATGAGATATGATGCTTTATTTTGTGTTTCATCAACTCTGTATCCATAGACACACACACCACATACACACACACACACACACACACACACACACACTACCACCACCACCATCACCAACAATAACAAAAACCCAACTTAACCTAGAAGCGTTTTAGAGAAAAGAAAAGCCCATTTTAATTTGAAGCCACAGTTTAGTAAGAACTAGAAAAAAATACAGTGCAATATGCAAATCAGCACATTCCAATTTAAAATAAGTATTTTTTTGTGCTGTAGATGCCGCATATATAAAATGACAGAAGTTAGAACTATTTCCAAAATAAATGAACCCTAGAAAAAACTTTAGTCACTCCACTATACCTTGTCCCTGTGAAAAAGAAAAAAATATCAAAATTGATTAGTAAGTCATGGTTTTATGTCTTTCCTCATTTAATAAATTTATTCTAAAATGGACTCATGGCCTTATCACTGTCTGTTTGAAGTTCACTTGCTCCTTTGAAGGCAAAATGCAATTATTTATCAGTGATTAGGTTATTCATGAGGCTTGGCATGGCTTAATTTATAATTAAAGTATAATGGGCTCACACATGGAATGTTAAGATTTTCTTAGCACTCAGTCTATTTTAAACTGAAGTGCTCGGATACATTAGGAGGATCGCAGCTAATCAACCTTCCTTGCCATTCAGTGTCAACTGCATAGGTACTAAGTGAAGGCCCACACAAATAATGCAAGTGCAATATAGAGGTGCAAATGGTGTCCATCTTTTATGCAGTATCTTGGCTATCAATTGCTATTTCTTCTGTGTTGGTAGATTCCATTAAAATGAGAGTAAGAGAGTAATTAGGACATAAAAACACAGAATCAAACAAGTCATTGAAATTAAAGCAGAAAACTAAATTTAGTGATTTGTAATCAGTAAACAGGGTGGAAGAATGTTCATTGCTTTGGCAGAAACACCATAACCTGGATGGTTACAGAAAGACATAAGAAAAGGTGAATCCATTTTCAATAGAGCTTCCTAAATACTTGGAAATTTAAGATTGGCTTTACAGTAATTCAGGAAATAAACTGAAGTGTTGAAAAATAGAGATATAGAATGATTAGACTATAAAACTTTACAAGGAGACTACTGTATCTAGGAAAACACTGTTTGAATGTTGGTGTTTATAGAGAATGTTTATTCAAAAGCATGAAGATGAAGAGTGTGCTGAAAATAGCAACCATATGCCAGATAACCAGACAACTGTACTGTTCCTTAATCCATGTCTATACTGGAAGTCTTAAGGAGTACAGCTCATCTTAACAAAGGCAGAGTACCTGAGTACCAAAGAAACTAAACCCCAACAGCAAGAGGGACTTCTGCTTTTAACAGCTATCATATATTCTTAACGTCTAAAGTACTACATTGGCTAACCTGCCATGCATTCACATTGCAATAATCACAAAGCACGTTATCACTAAGCCTTGACTGCTTCAAAGACTTCTTGGTCAGATTTTAATGGTGTCATATTTTTGATAAAATATTTCCAGATATAAGTAGAAAAAAGATAAAGAGCATCTTGACAAACAACAAGAAATAAAAACAAGAATAAGCCAATTATAATTCCTGTAACCAGAGAAATGATATATGAAACAACTATGAGGTTGTTTGACAAAACCAGTGGCAACTCTCATAGAGTAGATGATATCTATGATATGATAGAATATCACAGAACTCTTAATGATCCATGTTTTATGATCTTCCCAGCAGCCCATCTGCTGGTTTAAAGCTAGGTTCTGTGTCTTAGACAAAGCCATGTATATTTCACAACCAAATTGATATTTGGTGCTCTATTTACTTTTGGGATCTTTGGTCATATAAATTTTCTACATAATTATCAACATGTGAATTTTACCTTTCCATCTTAAGTACATGAGAGAGCAGAATTTAGAAGACACAGTAGAAGAAAAAATCAGCACACTTTAATAAGTATATTAGGCAAAAGAAAATAAAAGGAAGAAAAAAGAAAGAAAGAAAGAAAGAAAGAAAGAAAGAAAGAAAGAAAGAAGAAAAGGAGGAAGGGAGGAAGGAAGGAAGGAAGGAAGGAAAGAAAGAAAAAGAAAGAAAGAAAGAAAGAAAGAAAGAAAGAAAGAAAGAAATCAAAAAGTAGAATTATTTTAAAAAAAAATATTAGAAGTGTTTTGTTGCTAAGTGCTAGACAACCCAGGAGAAATCTAAATTATAATCTAAATAATCTAAAAAATTAATTTTTAGATCTAATCTAAAACCTGAAGAAACAAAATAATACCTTTCCAAGTCTACCTGTGACATATAAATATTAGTATTTATATTTTATAAGACTACTTATAAGTATATAAGTATAAGTATAAGACTTATTATAAGTATATAAGACTTATAAAATATATAAGTCTTATATATTTTATAAGACTTATGTAGTCTTATAAAATATAAATACTATATTTTATAAGACAACCAGTCTCCCTGGTTGAAGTATACAAAATTACTTCACAAATTCAAAGAATTCAAATCTGAATATTAAAAAATGGCAAAATAACACAGTGGGTAAAAACTTAAGTTCAATCCAAGGAACCAACAAAACGTTACAAGTACCAAGCAACTCTAAAGAATTGTCCTCTGTCCTCTGACCTTCATAAGCATGCCCTGACTTGTATATGCCCCATTAATAATTAATATCTAAAATGAAAATATTTACATAAAAATTAATTTTTAAAAAGTTGCTCCTTAGGTTCCTAGCAATTATATTATAATGCCTACAGCAATATGATATAAACTTTAGATATGAAAGATTTACAGAATGGAGAACGGCAAATCAAAGCAGATTTTAGTGCTTAACAAGCCTCTAATACAAGTTTAAATGCTCAGTAAACATATTTATGAGCAGCAGCAGGTTACAATCTGTATTGCAAATAGCAATTCAAGGTGAAATGACCTTATAAACTTTAGATGTGGTAGCATAACCTTGCTTTCCACTCTAATATTAGATTAAATGTCAAACTGAAGTTTTTGAAAAACCAACATGTCAAAGAGGACGTTCAAATGTGTTCAGTGGATTATATTGTAATGCCAAAGGACATTAAATTTCATTACAATACTGCATATTTTTATGAATCTTTGAAGGCAAAATATAGTAAAAATGATAATATGACATGTGAATACCAAAGTCTAGTCTCAGGAGGAAAAATGGTCACAAGACACATTTCATCACCATCCCAAGACCAGGTGGTAGTTTCGATGAGTAAGCTATAGAATCAATAGTACCATTGAGGATATTTGGTGAACACTGAAGGGTGTGTGTGTGTTGGGGGCGCCCCATTTTTTTTAAACTCAAAACACTTTATTTATCAGTATTTGTATATACATATATACTTGTACATGTATATATATATATATATATATATATATATATATATATATATATATAAATACCTATGTGAACAATAATTAAATAATAAGATGTATTTGAAAAATATGGGGGGTTGGGAAGAGTAGAGGGGAAGGAGAGAAAGGGAAAAATTATGTAAACACAGTACTCATATATGAAATTCTCAAAAAGGAATCCAGTTTTTTAAAATGTTCAACAGATTAAGTAGCATTTTACAATATGAAAATAAATATGACCTATAATTATGTTGAAGGACATTTTAACTCACTACAAACTTTGAAGTTTAAAATGAAATCAATAAAAATTATTTTACCCAGCACACTAACAAAAACCACATTAACATTTTGTAATTCAAAGTATTTCTGAGAGCAAGAAAATGGATCCTCAGAAGCTAAGTCAGCAGAGCCAGGGGGACACTGTGTGTTATTTTTTCTTTTTTTTTTTTTTTATTATTATCAAATCATAATTTTTACTTTTTAACACAGGGGTTATAAACATGAAAATGCAGGATGTGGGGAAGGGGATGACACAGGAGCATAGGCATTCAGGGGGATTACAGATATTTTTCAGAACAGGGTATCAGTTGGGTGAAAGTTCAGGAGTCAGGTCAATATAACTCTGCCTATGATTCACTTGTCCTTATCTAATTTGGTACTATCTGCCAACACTGCCTATTTACAAAATCTACGACTACTCAAGGTGGTAGATTTTCACAAAGCTGCATGTTTACAATAGTTTATATACAACTGTTTCAGTGTTTTTCCATAGAGACCCAAGACTTTGTTTTAGCAGGCATGTATGTCAGGCCTATTGCTGATTTTAGGCTTATGGCTGATTTTAGGCCTTCAGTGTATAAACAGGGCTGCCCCTGACATCTCCTCCCTTCTCCAAGTATAGAAGGGCTGTGGGGATTCTAATCTTGCCAAGGCGGGGATAGAGGCCTGACCTCCAGTAATTCAAGGGGACCTTGTAATGGCTCCAGTCCTCCTGTCATTTCCAGTGAGGCATGAAGGCCATACCCATCCTGATGTCTTTTTCCTGGAGAGGGGATACTTTTGACATCAACCCCTATGCAGTCAGGCTTGTCCCTCAGGGAACGCAGAAACATATTTTTAACTTTTATTTATATTCCCTTGCAGTGCTTAGCCTTGCAGCCTAAGTAAGAATTCAGATCGCCAGACAGAGGGGGTTCTGGGTGGCCCCTCTCTGCTTGGTCTAGAGACGGAAGTCCCCTCTTTTAGGTTGGGTGGAGATGGGACTTGGGAGCACCCTGGATAGAGTAACATCCTCATCTAGAGTCTCATGTTCCTCCATATCTAACTTATGATAATGTATCTGAATAGATTTTGCTATTAGATTATCTATCTGTTGTTTCACAAAGTTAGTCAGCCTATTTAAGGCTCAGGGACCAAAAGAAATAAGCAAAAATAACCTAATTAATGGTTCCAAGATGGAAGGAAGTAGGGTTAACAATCATGGAGAGGTTGAAGACCAATTCTTGTACAAGCTCTCATTTTTCTCTCTCTCTCTGTCTTTTCTCAAGACCTTCTCTGGCCTTTTTCATGCTCCCCTTAATCATCCCTGTTTTGTCTATATAAAAGCAGCATTCGTCTTTAAGGGCTGTACACAGTCTAGAGCTGTACACAATCTTTTCTATTGTAAAAGAGAAAATCAAGTCCAATAAAGTCCTTTGCAATTTTGGGGGATAGCAACAGACAGTGAAATGAGGGATTTCTTCAGATTAATGATGTCAATCTCTAGCTGGTTAATGTCCTTGTCAAAGGCCCATCAGAGGTCTGAGTAGTATAAGTCTGGAGGCCAGTATCAGGATTAGAACTCCTAACAGCAGACATCACAGGTGATTAATTTTTACCTGGAAAGGAAAAAAGAAGGAAATTCTCAGGGAAATTTCTCTTCCCTGGATATCAATTGTTATTCATCTGATTTATAATTGGGCATGGTTTGTGGGGGTATCTATTTAATTCATTATTCTTTTGGGGAGCCATTTAACTGTGCGTTCTGTGATATCAAACAGGCATATCAATCCTCAGCGCCCCCCCCCCCATATAGGAATTGGGTCCTGGCCATTCCATTTAAGAGTAAAAGGGTCCTTCCACGTAGTTGTGGCACAGTTTTTATTGGTCTCAGAGATGCCAGAGGCAATCAGCAGCAGATTTGCTGTGAGCTTTCAGTTTTAGAAAGTTAAGAGTAAACAAAGCATGCTTCTTCCACCCTCAGAGAATCATGAAGACACTATTTAAAGAAATACAATTCTTTACTAATAATTTCTTTTATCAAAGGACTATTATGAAACAGTCAACAGTTAATCAATCTATATCAACTAATGAAAGCTTCTTCTACTTTTTGTAAAATTACTCCTCTTTTGTCAGTTAATTGTTGAGGGAAATTAGGATTTACATCTCTCTTGAGAATATTAAACAGAGACATAAATTCTTCTGTGGTGAGTTTAAAATAAGATCTTAGCCAATAAGCATCTCCTGGAAACCTTTGAAAATGGTTTGAAATAAGTAAACTATCTTTTTTTTTTTTTTTGCCAGACCCAATATCTGTTATTTTTTTTTATTGGATATTTTACATATTTACCTTTCACTGTTATCTCTTCTTCCTTTCTCCCCCCAAACCCCTTATCCCATACCCCCTCTTCCAATTTTTATGAGGGTGTGCTCCCACCATTCTCCCAATCCCGCCTCCCTGCTCTCGCATTCTCCAACACTATGGATCCAATCTTTTGTGGACCATGGCCCTCCACTTCCACTGTTGCTTAAGGAGAACACACTCAGTTACCTATACAAGTAGAGCTGTGAGTCCCTCCCTTTCTGTTCTCAGGCTGGAGGTTTAGACCCTGGGAGCTCTAGTTGGGTGTGCCCCATTCTTAAAGATGCAGTGCCTGTGCTTTTTTATCTTTTATTTTTGAGATTACAATATAATTCCATCATTTTCCTCTAGCTTTTTTCCCTATGACTCCTTCCATGTACCCTTCTTGCTTTTTTTCAAATTCAGTAGCCAAAGAGAAGCAACCATGAGTTTCAGACAAAGAAAATCCTGTCAACACTAAAAAGATATAGAGGACTACACAAAATAAATGAACTTGACAAAGTGCCAAGGGAAAGATGACATATTTGACTTCATTCAGATAAAACCTCTATAGTATGGGCAAATCTATATAGCCAGAGAGAAACTGGGAGAGATGTGTTAGTCTAATTTGTGGGGAGGAGTTTAAAGGGAGACCTGAAAGTAAATCTTAGTGGATAAGGAATTTGGGTTTTTTAATTTATTTTTTGATTGGGGGAGGGGATCTAAATGCCCCTTACTTTGTATGTGTGTGTGTGTGTGTGTGTGTGTGTGTGTGTGTGTGTGTGTGTGT
>JANHMN010000006.1:46779921-46823792 GCA_030674055.1 Rhabdomys pumilio
AGAGAGAGAGAGAGAGAGAGAGAGAGAGAGAGAGAGAGGAGAAACTGACTATGATGTATTCCCTGGACTAACTGCTGCTTGAAATGTTCTTAAAAGATTGAAAATTAAGCATGCTCTAGGACTGGATGTGCTGGCTAGTTTTATTTATGTCAATTTGACACAAACTGAAGCCAATTGAGAGCAGGGAACCTCAACTAAGAAATTGCCTCCAAAAGATGAGACTGAAGGCAACCTGGTTTTCCATTTTCTTAACATGAGCAAGGGCTTATCCCATTGTGGGTGGTGCCACCCAAGGACTGGTTCTATAAGAAAGTAGAGTAAAAAAACCTATGGGGAGCAAGACAGTAAGCAGCACCTCTCTGTGTCCCCTGCACAAGCTCCTGCCTGCAGGCTCCTGCTCTGCTGGAGTTTCTGCCATGACTGCCTTTCATGATGAAGTCTGATATGATATGGAAGTTTAAGCAAGGTAAACCCTTTTCTCCCAATTTGCTTTTCCTCGTGGCACTTCATCACAGTAATAGAAACCCTCACTAAAACACTAGACTATGGTGTAAAGTCTGATAAAATTAACAGGCAGGGAAATATTAGGCAATACGTATCCCCTAATCTACTTCCTTACCAACTCAAAATAGAGAATATATTCCTAAAAATTGGTGCTAAGAAATATTTTAAGTTATGCTTACATTGTAGGGAAACTTTCATGCTACGTGCATCCACAGTTTAGAAGATACTATTTTCAAAAGTGCAGTGCCCTGTCAAAGAGGAAATTTTAAGCAATATGCCATTCTGATAAAGGGTCCTTCCCCAAGGTCATGGAGTAGCCCTACATTCACTAGTGTCACAGGGTATCATAAGTAATGCTGTCTGTGATCAATGCAGAGTATATGTCTTACCATGAGTCTCCCATTTCTATTCTGTGAAACCAACATCTGAATGAGACATGTAGAAACCAAAAGTTCAATGACAAGAAGCTAATCAAACTAATCATCAAGAGAAATTGATATTCAATGAAGAAAAATGTATTTAATGTTAGCATATTGTAGTGTCAGTATTCTGGACCCTATTGAAAAATCCACAGCTATTTTACTAAGTAAAGAATAAAGCAACCTCTAGCCAAGGGACAAACTAGGAAATGATAGTGTTTAGTCAAATATGCAGAGTATTATAAATTCTCATATGTTCAAATATTGTAAGGTGTGGAAACAAGAGGTTCAAAATAATTTTTGCCACTTTAAAAACATGGCTCTTATCTCAAAGTAAATTACTAGAGTTTATTCTGGAGCCAAATATGAGTGACTAAGGAACTCCAAAGTCCACATTCCAATGCAGTAACCGTTTTGATGAAATTTTATAATAGTGACAGAAAAAGTCATAAATCAAGTAATTTTTTAAATAACTTGGCAGAAACATTTGATAAGATGATTGAAACAAAGTGAGAAAATCTGTTAAAGGCTCTCTTTGATTCTCTAAGCCTTTGGGTTTGTAGAAGCTGATGGTATGATAAATTAATCTTTTTCAAAAGTTTTATTCACAAGAATGCTAAGTCAGACAGAGGTGGGCAGCAATGGCTATTAACAAAACCAAATATATCAAAAATATATCCTAACTAGATTCTGGAACTGTGATATCCCAACCCCTCCACAGTCATTGAAGGTTCTAATCAGTTTATTACCTTTGCAGAAGGTTCAATGTAAGGTGTGGTCCTTTTCAGAAACTGTCATTTACAGTGGCATAATCTCTGTATGTGTGTGAGGGGGGAGGGTGGTAATGATAACAAATGATAGATGATAAATAATAGATGATAGTTAAACAGATAGACATAGACAGGTAGATGATAGATAGACATGTGTATACAGAATGTGTTAACATTTGCTACCTATGCAAAGAGTACATCAGAACAACATTCTTTGTTTAAGGAATACCTCTTTATCATCCTCCATCAGATAACAAGGTAAGAAATACATTTTCAGGTAAATAGTATACAGGATTCAAGAATTAAAAAGTACTCAGGAGAGTATACTCTAAAGACAAATAAGTGGCATGAAGGGGATCAATGAAAGTCTTTCTTGTGCAACGTAGCTTCAGGGAGGTGAGTAAGAGTAAATAGGAACAAATGCATTCAAGTGCCGTCAATCATGAGTAAGTCCACGAGGGAGGCAAATAGGAATGCTCAACATCAGCTAGCCCAGATAGTGACAAGGACAACTCAAAAAATAAATAAATAAATAAATAAATAAATAAATAAATAAATAAATAAATAAATAAATAAATAAATAAACCACATTGGTAGAGACTTAATTAATCATCTCAATTTGTGGCTCTTAAGACTTGCAAGAGCACCTTTAAAGGCACAACAATGACGTTAGTGTCCTTTAATCACCAGTGTTTATAAAATGACTTGACTATTAAAATAGAAGCGTGTGAAGTCGCTTATAGCTAGAAAAATAAAGACTATGAATTGTGTGTCTCATAAACAGATACAGGAATGCTGACTGTAATTGAATTAGTAAAACATAGGCTTCCATTCCCTGGAGCTAAGATATCTTCTGGTTGGAGATGTTGAAGGGATTTTCAGGGAGCCCCTAGGAGATTGGTTCAGACACTAAAATTATGGTGGCTGCATATTTTGACAGATTGTGTGGTTTCTTGTGATTTTTTTTCTCATAACACAGTGAAAACGAACTTGTTCATGATAAGAATATTAAGTTCTCCTTGACTACAGTTCTCTTAAGAGGAGCCTGTTGGGGGCCTTTGAACACTTCCAGCTTCTGTGAAGACCTTTTATAATAAACTGTGTTTTCATGTTAAAAAGAAAACTTCAAAAGAAAGTGTTAACATAATTGAGGGATGATAAGTTTGACAGGAAGTGTCATTATCAGAGTTTCACTGACAGCTTTTTTGAAGTTCAAAAAAAAAAAAAACCCACAAAAAACTAAACCACTTCCTACATAGATGCAAAATACTTAGAGTGTTTAAACAATTTTAAACCAAATGCATTCATATTCTGCAACAGCCTCTTCATTCTGAAGGTTACTAGAGAGAAATCGTTTTCATGAGGTTTCGGGTTTCTGTTAATCTATTGAAGAAAGAATCAGGGGAAAAGCAAGCGTGTAAAGGATGAGATGAAAGATACAGATTTGAAAAATCTCTGTGCCTTCCACTGAGCTGTGCATCATTGGCATTCTATATGGGATCCACACCACCCACTCTCAATGTCATTGCCAAGGAATATGAAAAACACAACTCAATTGAGCCTCGAAGAACCCAGGTCTGAGCAACCAGATTCTTTTATTTGAATTTACTAATTAACTCAGGATGTGTTTTCCAGGTGAGTTCTTGTGCCCTCACTTTCTTAAAGGTGTCACATTCCTTCTTTGACAAGTTCCTTTTAATCATTTTTGAATGATTGTTTCTTTGAGTTTTCCAGAACTCTGAGTTTTGTTTCATAAAGATATCACAAGTTCAAGGTTCTTAAAAGTTATGAATCTCAGATTTAGGTTACACAGAAAAAATTAATCACACCCATTTCTGAAAGGTTTACTCGGTGGTGTGTTAGTGGTTTCCTTTGGTTAGATTTCCTATTGAGCAAACTGTAGAATGTTAGAATTCTAAACTCAGGGCTGGGTAATGGCAGCTGAAAGGCAGACAACTGACTATCATCTTTGAGAATGATCTTCCTCCTCGCTGTTTACAAGCCTAAAAGTAGGCAGTGAGCCTCTGAGTACCCTTTGGGGTTTGACACAGCCGTGGTAGGAAATCAAACATGAGAAGCTGGCCTCTGGTGATCATAAACTAGATTGCACATTTGTGTTAGGACTTCGAAAGCTGTTCCAGAGAAAAGAAAGAGGGGAAGTGACTAAGCCAGCTCAGTCTGTCAACAGGTCTCAAGGAAGGGAGTGAAGATTGAAAAGACAAAGACAATGAGACAAAACTATAACATGACTCCAGCCAGCGCTGAGGCTGAAGCAGCTTTAGTTTACTCCAGTCTGCTTTCATATCATTCTAGGTACATGTAAAAAACATGGTCAATTCTTAACAGATCAATATTAAGAATGGTCAATAGATCCAAGACAAAGTAATCAAGCAAAGTAGTAAAGAAAGAGATCACATAAGATAGTAATCGAGCAAAGTAGCAAGCGAAAGGATCACACAAGATAATAATTAAGCAAAGTAGTAAACACAGCCCTGTGGTCACTGTTTCTAAAATTCTTTTCTGATCCTACTTTCTTGTCCAAGCCCAGTGACAAATGCCAAATTCCTAGAAGTGGCACCAAAAGCTCTCATCAGAAAAGGGATCTACAAAGTGATTGTGACCCAAACTCAAGAACATCCCATTATAAAAGTCCCTAAAAATTGGCAAGATTGGGTGTCTGGCAGAAATCTACCAAAATCTATCAAGACTTTCTTTAGATTAGATCTAGAAAGTGTATTTCAAGTGAATTCTATCCAGAAAAATAAAATAACTATATTAAAAAGTGAACAAAATGAACCATGCACTGGAAGAAAGAAAAACAGATGCAGATATGACTATTGCACTTGGGAGTATATCGGGAGGGGAAAACCAAGCTCAGGAAAATTCAATATAAGAATATGGGTAGTTTTGATGAGTACCCTATATATACATATATATATACATATATGTGTACATATATAAAATATACACATAATATATAATATACATGATACATATATATACATTTTTGATATATACATATATTTTTTTGCATACATATTGGAAGCAGAATTTCACTGTGTAGCCCTGACTAGCCTAGGTCTTGCTATGTAGACCAGGCTGGCTTGAACTTACAGAGATTCACCTATCTCTCCTTCCAGAGTGCTATACTTAAAGGAGTGTGCCACAGTGCCCAGCAGAATATAATTTGTAAAATAAACAGGCTTTGAAAATAGTTTAATCACAAAGAAATAGTGCCATATCTGGAAATAAAGATGGGAAGTGTGACCACAATTACTCAAGTGATAACAATGACAAAATTTGAAGGGATAAGAAATTAAAAACACAGCAAGACATATAAGAAAGCCTCTCCCTGGGATATGAGTGGTTACAAATGTGTATGGTGAAGACATTATTTGTATATGTAATTTGACCAGAAGTGTAATAAAAATTGAGTAAACATAAAACATTGTCTGTTCCTGATACACGTTGAGTATTGTAGAATATTGGTATATTATAGACATGTTTATTATTTAGTCAGATTACATCAAATTGCTTTGTATAATCTAGGTGTGTTCTTGTCTCAAGGACATTAGGAAGGCAGCTATTAACATTTGGATTTGTCAGATGTATGATGCTTAACTAACTTTATGAAGAGAGAAAAATTCACTATTATTATGCTTATAATAGTTTTATCTTTTTGAAAAACTTTGTATTGAAATTATCCACATCTTTCCTCTGATTACCCCTACTTCCATTTCTCCTGTACAGGACACATCATGATTCAATATAAGGGATTTTTGATGAGCTTACTTAGGAAGGTAAGTAAGTAAGTATCACCGGATGCCCTGATTCTCATATGTAGGCTTTGGGCCCAGAAAACTAAACTTTAAACATGTTAGTAGGAGTCACACAAATTGTATACGAATCTGATTGGTCAAAATAGGACATGATTCCATGAGGAATATTGCAGTCATGAGAAGAAGGAATTCATTCAAAAGTTTGTTTTTCTAGATGTAGGTATCATGGCAGCATGGCACAGCACCATATGCAAAAGTCCTGGAGCAGCTTGGGAGTTCCACTAGACCTTGAATAACTTGAAAACTAAGAGCATGATTTGGTAGGTAATTAATGAGGAGTAAGTCACAGCTCTAATCTTGATATTCTACCAAACGTATTCAATGACAAAGAAGGACTGTGAAAAATATTAAGAAGTTATAAAGTACAGGGCTCTAAGCAGTACAGGACAACACCATCTCCCAGGGCTAAGAGAAGAGATACTTAAACGAAGGAGATGGCTGAGGATAAGTAAAGAAACTGACACCAATATTTGTAGTAAGCTGATGAAAGCAAATATAAGTCACAGAAATGAATTATTGCATGCAACACCTATGAATTTTACATTTCACAAAATTTGGATTTGTGTAGATATATGAAGAGCTACTTATAAAACAATTTAGTATTATCTTAAACTTGAATAGCCACTACCACATAACTCAACAATTCCAATTGTGTGTGTGTGTGCGTGTGTGTGTGTGTGTGTGTGTGTGTGTGTGGTGTATAAGTGTGTGTATGTACATTTCTTCTCATGAAAATTTTATGAATGCATATCAGGCCACATATACTTTGAATGTTCACATTAACAGCAGCCATGATTTCCAAAATTAAAAAAAAAGAAACACAGACATTCATGTTCATATGAGACAATATTTATATTTATATTACATTTATAATTAGAATAATAAGCTGTCAGAGGTTCCAGACTCATAAGAAGAGTACAGAGTAGTAGAATATACTGAAGTAAGAGTTAAGCCGTTCAACTACATAAAATTTAAGGGAACTTTAAGATACCAGAAAATGAAAGTAAAGTTAAAAATGTAATAACTCTCGTGATGTATATACATATACATGCACACATTTATATAAAATCACAAGGCAAATTTAAATTGAAAGTAGTATAATGGGTTGGAAAGGATGAAATTCAAGTTTGAGCCTAGACATCCAATGTAATTGTCAGGAAGAGTAAAGGGCATATTCCAACAGACAAACATTGAAAGGAGAAATAAAGTCAGTGGACTAATGTTGAAAACACAGGCAAACGGAACAGACTAGACTTCTATTCTTCATTACATTGAAAGTTCTGAAGATGAAATGGGGTTGTGAACTGGGAGTTGATCAGAAAAGGTATCTGAGACAAATACCACTTGTTTGTGCATAGCTATGAGGAAACCCATTAAAACTCCATTGATTTCTGCCAGTTAGGAGTACAGGCTTTAGTTGGAGCTGTAGTAATGGACATTGTGTGTATTTAACGTAGAGCTGAGAAAAGGTAGGCAGTTTAAAACTCACTATTAGTAAATATAATAAGGAAAACTTTGACTGTTTGATGGAAGAGGAATATATAGTAATCGCCCAAACATGTGTTTTAATAAAGAACTCATCTGTGTGAATGGGCCTGCTGATCCTAGCATCTATCCACATATGTGAACTCTAGCTTTTCTCTCAATAAGAGGAACTCCTGTTTAAACCAGTGTCCACTATAATTTTCAAAGTGATCCCAATTCACAATTTTCATCTAAATTCCAGTAACCTAGTGAGAACAAATTCTTGAAAACTGCCTAGGGGTCATAAAGCATGTGGTGTCTAAAGAAAATCTAAATGAGAGAGGATATTGCCTCAGACTCCCTAGAATTGGGAGAAAGCAGACTGCCATGATTTTCCATTTCAATGGACAATTTAAAAAAGTGTATATATTGTCTTTTTTCTATCTTGTCAATGGCAACACTGTTAAGGGATTCAGTGTTAGAAATAATTACATACAATCCTGAAACTACTGTAAACTGTGAATAGTAAGTGAAAAAGATTTCGTTTAAAAATGACTGCCTTATGCACGCTTATAATGTCAGCAGTGGAAGATGGAGGCAGGAGGAGGAAGTGTTGAGGACCAGCCTCAGCTCCATAGCAAATTCAAGACCAGCTTGGCTTCATAAGACACTGGCATAAAAGCAATTAATATAATTAATCAGTTAGTTAATTAAAAATAAAAATAGACTATCTGAAGACATTTTCAAAAGATAGTATTTATTAAACAACAAGTATCCACTAAAAATATATTTATGAAATGGATAATAGTCTTTCATTAGTGAAATAACATTACTTATATTAATTCCTTTGTCTATAGTTGCAAAATTACATCCTTGAAAGTAAAACCCATTATATGTGAATAGACATTTGGTTCTTTGTTCCATTAGAGACATATTCATTAGAATTATGCTTCTACTCCCTCTGACAGTGGCCGAAAGGGAACAAAGCAAATTTTGACACAAACACGAAGCACCAGAGCAACCTTAAGGCATTTTGAAGATACAGCATGCTAATATATGTACTTGTTTTATACGTGTTTTCAACCATATCACAAATTAAAGGCTTTGAATAAAATGATAAGAAATGGCAAAGGACTAACTATCAGTAGCTGACATTCTATTGGAGGAGGCGAAAAATAACTGTAGAAGCACATTTAAGAGTCCTAAGATGAAAATTGTGATTAGTGTGAGGACCAAATGTGGTCATGCTCTAAAAGATGACAAAAGGAAGAAAGATCTCACTTGGGTGGAGGAAAAATATACTATGACCTTAACAACAAAGGAGAGATAACAACTTGAAAGGGCAGAAAAGAAAGCATACCAGGCAGAAGAGAAGGGCCTAGAAAAGCTGTAAGGTTGGAAGGAGCAAAGCCAGAGGAGGAAATGCCACCATGGTCTGAACACAGAGGTCTGGAAATACAGCCATTCCACTTTACCATGCAGTAGTTTAGGAGAGTGAGTTAAAGCATGAACTGCAGGTCAACTCAGAACTTCCAATTTGGAAGTTTCAGAATGCACTGGAGAATTGGCACTTCTAGGTAGTACAAGGGTGACAGGAAGTGGCTCTGCCAGTCCAGAAACCTAGTAGTATCAAGACACCATGCACAAGGGTAGCTAGCTGAAAGCTTTAAGGGATACTTTAGTGACTTAACCCACACTATGAAAATCAACAAAACACACTGACGTATTTTTAGCTGACCTGTTACTTGTTGTCTCAGAAGCACCATTTGTATGCCTTAGTTTATGGACAAAGGCCCTGGATACTTAACAAATGAGGATTAGCATCCAAAAGCACAGATATTGATGACATAGACTACACTCAGGTGCAAAGTGGGAAATGTCTTGACTAGCATGGGTTTAAGACTGAATGCAATGATGGCTTGGGAACAAATGGTATACCAGTAACTTGGGGCTGCTATGAGGAATCAGATGTTTGGCAAAACAACTTAAGGAGAGAAAGGATTGTAAAACATTCATGTTGGCATAGTTTGATGCTACAGTCCATCAAGAAGAAGAGGTAATGGTAGCAAGAGTATTAAGTCACTGGTCACATTGTGTTGTGTCTGTAGTCAGAAAAGAAAAGTGGGTTGGGCATGCTGCTGTTCAGCCTGCTATCTTCAATTCAGTTCCGGATACCAGCCCTTGACAGGGGGTAACTCATATACAAGCTGTGATTATTTTTTCTCAGTTAACCTTTCTGGAAACTCACTTATTTACATACACAGAGATGTGTTTTCGTGTCCATTCTAAGTCCAGCCATGTTGGTAAGAAAACAGTGGGAATCTATAGCAGTAATTCTGGCTCATAAAGAAAATGAGATGCTTCGCCCTGAAATAGATTATATTGAATCGTGACTACATTAGGAGCTGGAGAGATGGCTCAGTGGTTCCAAACACTGACTAGCTTTTGCAGAGGACATGAGTTCACTTTTCATCACACATGTGATGACTTTTTCTCTTTTTGTCCCTTCCTCTCTTGCACATCTCTTTCTCCGCCCTTCTTTTCCTCTCTTTCTCACATAAACATACTCTACTGTTCTGAAGGTAAAATGGTATTTTGTTATTTGAACCTACATTGTGTTACTAATAATGTTATCATCTTGTTACCATATCTATTGCCTAACCCTTACGTGGGGATGTGAGTCACCTGTTGAGGTCCTAAGCATGTTCTATTAGAATATCATGGTTCTTTAATTATTGTTCTGTGACAGCTCATGATATGTCTTCAAGGGTACTTGTATATATTTATTTATGTATCAATGAGCGTTTTTACTATTCAATCCGTCATCTATTTGCTTCTATTGTACAATTTCTAAAATGATGTGTAGCATAAAACTGTCTAACTTTTCATTTTTAGATTCTAACTTGAAGGCCAGTTTAAAACACATTTTTCCAATGCCAAAATTACATGAATATTCAACTTTATCTTATTATAATAACTCCAGTACTTTATATTCATCTTTTGGATTTTGAATCCATCTGGTATTTATTCTTCCAAAATATAATTTAAAATTTTTACATATTTATTTTTTTACTTAAAATCTTAACCAGTTTTTAAATACAGTACATCTCAACTTTTATTTAAAATGTCTCCATGTGACATCAGATTGTGAACTGACTCTTCCACGTTGGATTTTCCATGTCAAGTGATCATTACCATGCTTTCAGAAGACTCCACACAGAAAATGTTGACAGTGAACTCAAAGTACGCCCTCCACCATTTACCCCTTTCTGTTGAATACTAAAATTGTGTAAGTAAAGCCACTTAGAAGGTTGTCCTAGGTTGTAGGTACATGTCTGTTTGAAATAGGTAACATGGAATACTATCTCTCTTCTAATTAACTGGTAGCGATTAATGAAGTGTTCAGTGCTAGTCAGTATGTTTGAATCTTGGCATATTTAGAGTTTCTTTTTACCATTTTGATTTCTTTGGAGTAAATTCATATCAACTTTAAGAATAATACACATTTCAATTTTTATATTCACATATATTAATTACATTTATCAATTTCTCTCATGTCATTTGCATAAACTTACATATTTTATTTTGAATTTTGAATGCTGAATGTTTTTCAGTTGTATTTATCACCACTGCCCTGTTATATTCTTCTTTCCATTAAACCCCCTTCTTTTCCCAACTCACCTCTGTTCTACTTTAAATCCTGTGAGCATGTGCATCTTACCTGAGTATATGATACCACTATGAAAAGGTGACAGTGCCCTCCCCTCCTCCACCAAACATCAACTGTGGATAAATACTTAGAAAACAGTGGTCCCCCTGAGAACCCCCCTAGTTATGGCAGAGCAGCAACGGGTACAATCCTTCAGGTCTTGTCTAGCAATCGCAGCTGCTGTGAGCTCAGGAGTGCAAGTCATTTCAAGGCTGTGAAGTTAACATTCCATTCTGTCCCCCTTCCTCCCTCAGGTGCTTACATTCTTTCAGCCTTATCCCCAGAAATGTTCCTTGAGCCTTTTTTTGGCAGAATTATGGATGTCCCATTCATGGCTGGTTTCACCAGTTATTTAATCTCTGTTCTTTGCCTAATTATACATTTTTGCAGGTACTAATGCAAAGAAGATTCTTTGATGTGAGCTGATTCCAGCACTGTGCTATGGCACAAACATAGATATTTTAGAAGGCACTTTGCAGGCACATCGTGTCTATTTAACAAAACAACAGCAAAAGTCTCCCCATTAGGGCCTGTGATCTTCCCAGTTATAGGCTTTCAAGCAGTTTTACAGTACCAAAGGTGGATGCCCTCCAGTGAATTATTTATCAAATACAGTCAGATTCGTTACCCCTATAACATATTCATCATTAGTTTGCCAGTGACGCTCATCTTTCCTAGGTGTTTGGTACTGTTCCACATAGGATCCACTGTTTATTAAGACCATTGATCAAAATTCTATAGTAGTAGGGATATTATTCTGGCACTGTGAGGGATAGCCAGTAAAGGGAGGTTCCAACTTCTAGCTCCCAGTTCTAGCTATAATCCTCATGTCCTGTGACCAAGCTATGCTGTATCCTCAGTAAGGAAGTCTTGTCATCTACTTATGCTGTACAATTTTGAGCAATTGAAATTGCCTGTATTGTTTTTGGAGTTCTCAGGAGTGTCTCTGGCTAAAAACTCACACAAAGATAGCCCTAGTTGACAATAGCAATGAGATTTTATTCATTAACCTGTGTCTTCTTGGAACAAGTTTATACATGTACATTTATATACCTCTTTTCCAATGCCTTTTATTTTTAATTTTTCTTTTGATTACATTTTCAAACATCAGATTTTTCTGTTGCTTTTTCATTCACAATTAATTTTGATTGTGTTTGTTAGTTTTCAGGCATGTAGTCTAGCCTGGCAAGGAATTCAATATTTTAGTTAAGGCTGCCTTTAAACTTAGAATCCTCTTGTCGCTGATCCAAACTGTTAAGATTGTTAGACACATGTGAATACAAAAGACCTTACTATTTTTCTTATTGTGCACAAATAAACTCATTTTTTTCATATTCAAAGGGCCATGGAACCTAAAAAAATAATGGAGCAGTTATATTTACAAAGGCATGGTGTATTCATAATTTCTTTAATTTAAAGGTATTACATTTAAATTTGCATAGCAGTAAGTAAGATGTTTATGTATCAGAGAACCATTCACGTGTATGAAGCAGGATCTGAGAACTTATTCTTTGTCCTTCCCCCTTTGGGTTCTATATGTGCCCTAATTCCCTTGTATCTGTAAAATACATCAACAATCTTGAAGTGTTCCAATTTTCTTTCCTATCATACTGTTGCAATAAATACAGGAAGCTACTGGCCTCGCTGTGTCTGCTCCTGCCACTCAGTGTCTTCCTTAATACTGTAGATACACTGGCTGCATCAGAGCATGGACTTACAGCACTCAAAACAAACCAGAGCCTTGTGGTGCCTGGCAGCTGTGAGCCAGCTGTATGGAACTAATGGTACTTCCCTAGCCTTGCCTCCTGCCTTGCTCAGCTACATGATAACCTTGATACTCACTCGACACAGCAGGCAGGTCTCTGACTAAGTATCTTAGGACGTTCTGTCTAGAATGCTTGCTTCTCAAGCCATCATGAGTTCTTCCTCTACTTTTCAAAGGATTTGTAAAACACTATCCATAGTTTTTACATGTCCACCACATTTCAATTGATCATGTCCTTAACTCTTACATACAACTCCAACATTATCTACATGGTCTGTGAATACCTCCCTGTTTGTGTGCTATGTACAAGTTATATGCTTTACGCATTGTATTGTTTTTCCTAGGAAGATATCAAGCTCCGTGCTCATTGCTTCTTATTTACATGAGCCCACACTCTTGGAATTCAAAGATCAAAAATACACACTGGAGAAAATAAAATCATCTTCAACAAATGATAGTAGGCAAACTAGATACCTATATGTGAAATGAAACTGGCTTCACTGTGCACAAAACGTGATTCCAGATGGAGCAAGAACCTCAAAATAAGGCCCTAAATCTGTTTTCAGAAAATATCAGGTATACATCTGACTGTATGGTCAAGGACTTTCTGGTTAGGCCTTTGGTAGTACAGGAATTCAAACCAACAGTTGGCAAATGAGGCATCATGAAACTAACATTTCTACACAGCCAAGGACATAATCAATTGAATGAAGATGCAAATTAAAGAGTGGGGAAAAAATCTTTGCTGGTTGTACATCTGGCAGAGGATTAAGGTCTAGAATATATACTAAGAACCAATATATATACAAAAAAAGCAAAACAAAACCAAAACAACTCATTGGGGGGAAAATGGGACATGTAACTAATCAGAGAGTTTTTAAAAGAGGAAATACAAATCATTAGGAAGTATTTTTTTAAGTGCTAGACACCCTTAACCATAAAGGAAATTCAAATTAAAATTAGTTTGAGATTTTCTCACTCCAGTAAGAATGGTAAGTATCAAGAGAAGAATTCACAGTGTATACCTCTTATTCTTTGCCATTGTGTGTTCCAGGTCTATGCTTTTCCTAGAAGCAAATTAGCACCCATTTTTCATTCTATAAACATTTCCATGAAATATTAAGATGTGTCCATGATGAATAGAGAAGACAGGATATTTTCCATCCTGATAATCTTCAAGGATAATGTGCATTTCATTTATACTAGCATCAACACGGTGCCAACTTTTCCCATGTCTAGAGACAGTATCAACCGTTTTGTTAGTTGTCTACTTAACCAACATAAAATCAGTTTGATGTTAGAAACAGTATCAACCGTTTTGTTAGCTGTCTACTTAACCAACATAAAATCAGTCTGATGTATCGGTTTGTTTACATTCCATTAACTACTTGTTTCTTTGTCTAATTTGTCAAAAGTGAGAGTTACAGTTTATTTGATTTCTTAACTCTTTTTTATGTATTTCAGAGTAAATCTTTTTATTGCTGTATAGTTTTTGAATATTTTCTCTCATGGGATGGACGACTTTAACTTTACTTGAGTTTCCCTTTTAATGACAGAATTTTTAGTTGCTTCTTTCTCAGATGTTCTTTTCTGTATGGATTTGATCTTGAATACTTTGTATCAAACCCCAGGTCCAAAGGTAGCTTTTCTTACAATGCTTCTACACATTACATATTCTTGGAATCTCAATATTTTTTCTGTGAAGAAAGGATATATGAATATCATGATATGGATTCATGGCTAATTTTTTTTAAATTGAGAAATTATTTCAAAATAATACCTCACAATACACTTAAAGCCATTGGTTCCAAGTGTTCTCAGAAGGAAATAATTACCATCTTGTTCAGATAAAAATCAATTATAATTTAATCATAAAATATATCTATTAATTCTTTGAGAATTTTGCACAATATACTTTGAACATATTTACTCGCCTTAACTTAACATATTAACTCACCCTTTGTTATCCTCTCAAACATTCCATTCCTTAATACATAATTCAGAAATTTAATTTTTCTGCATAAAGTCTAATTTGTGTTACCCAGCTAAAGAATGGGTCCTGCTCTGTGGTCCATCCTCTTATGAGGTGTCATATCATCATCACCATCATCATCACCATCATTATCACCATCACCATCACCATCATTATCATTGTCACCATTGCCATCAGCACCACTACCATCATCATTATCAAAACCAGATAAACACAAACAGGCTTTCTCTCTGAGAGGAGCTGCCAGATGTTAAAAGTTTCCCAGCTAATAGTGGAGTTTCACGTCTACCTTCTTACCATTTGTGCTGAGATTTTTGACTGTCAGGAGATTGTGCAAATCTTGTGCATTCTGTCATAATCAGTGAGTGTCCATATGTGCTTCTTCCTTGACTTTATCTAGAAACTACTTATACTGGCTGGTTTTGTGTTATCTTGACGCAATTGGAGTTATCACAGAGAAAGAAGCCTCCCTTGAGGAAATGCCTCCATGAGATCCAACTGTAAGGCATTTTCTCAATTAGTGATCAAGTTGGGAGGGCCCATTGTGGGTGGTGCCATCTCGGGATTGTTAGTCTTGGGTTCTATAAGAAAGCAAGCTGAGCAAGCCAGGGGAAGCAAGCCAGTAAGTAACATCCCTCCATGGCCTCTGCATCAGCTCCTGCTTCCTGACCTGCTTGAGTTCCAGTCCTGACTTCCTTTGGTGATGAACAGCAATGTGGAAGTGTAAGATGAATAAACCCTTTCCTCCCTAACTTGCTTCTTGGTCATGATGTTTGTGCAAGAATAGAAACCCTGACTAAGACAATACTCTTGTCTTGAAGTTACCAACCTCACAGTCTCCTGTCCCTTCTTTTGAGTCTTCTGAGTCTATGAATGTGTATTTCAGGGATGAATAGTCAGTGTTCATTTGGTCTCTGTAGGTTTAGTAGATCTCTGTTAATTGCCATCTATTGCAAGAAGGCATTATGCTGTCATCTATAGGTCTGGCAGAAAGCCAGTGGAAGTCATTTATTACTTTCCTAAATAAACATAGTGTTTTAAATAAACTTTTAAAATAATTTTGCCATGATATATTCTCCCACGCTTGATTTGATAATTAAACACACACACACCTTCATAGAACCAAACTGGCTATTACTACTTTGATTTTTCCCAATGTCTTTCTTTATTTAATGGGCTGGAAATATCGATTAACATTTACAGATTCAATCCCAAGCACTTGCCAGAGGTGAAGGAGAGCCCAGAGTGAGCTTTACATGCTAGTCAGATTCTAAGGTGTGATGAAATCCCCCACTGTGCCTGTCAACTTATCCACTCCATAGGTCATTTCCCACATGGCTCCTGGCGTTGAAAGAAGCCATTTCCACTTCAAATATTTCATAGACAATGGAAAAAATGATGTGGAACTAATATTGTGTTCTTTGCCCTGCTGTGGAGAATTGAATAGGCTCCATTCAATAGTAATGCTCTTTTGAAAGGAGTGCCTTATCTGCCCAGGATTCATGGGCAACTCCAAGGTCGTGTTTGTTTTCTTCTTCGTTTGCAAGTTGTAGACTTCTGGGGATTCAGAATTGACTCACTATAAAAGTCATAAGCACTCCCTTCAATTTGTTGATTCTCCACACTTACTGCCCCCAGCCATGCGGGAGCCTGGGTTCTATTTCTCTCCTTCTAATCAATTGCCTCCCCAATGCTCCTGGCTGCTTTGTAAGGACTCTAGCTCACAAAGACAAGATTTCACTAAGGCACTTCTTGTAGCACTTTAATTTCTCCTATTTTCAAACTGTTTATTTTCTCACCTCTCTAAAAATAAATAAACCATACAATTAGATTTTTATTTTTTGAGGTATTTTTTTTATTTGCTCTATTAACACAGCATAAAAACATGCATGATTGTGTGACTATGGTATAAATAATGGTAGTCACAGGGAAAGAAAAAATGAGTGAAGATATAGATCCATCTTTGAGATATTTATAAATAAGTGAGTAAGATTTTCACCTAAGGGGGCTTAACTAATATCACTTGCTTTCAATGGAATATAGTTATTAATTTAAGAGAGGAAAATTATTAATAATCAAACTAAGTCAGATTTGTTTTTCTGAAAATAGCCTAGAAAGGTTTTTTGACCTCCTGCTACACAGTCAGGTTTCCTCAGGCATAGTGTTTGCATGTATCTGTGTGTGCCATAGTCATCTTCATCAAGAAATAATTAGGAAAAATTCAGAGAAGTTCTAAAATTAGTCTGTGTTTTTCTTCTTTTACAAATATGTACTGAAGCCGAAATGCTGTATCAACAAATTCAAGTATCTTTGGTTTAATTGTCACTGTTTTCATGGACTGAAAGTTAGTATGAGATTCTTAAGTTAGACTGATTTATGTAGTTCTGCTTGCTATACTGGCTGAGCCATAGTGCTTATATCTAGCTCTTAAAGCCTTGATCTCTCTCTCTCTCTCTTTCTGTCTCTCTCTGTCTCTCTGTCTCTGTGTGTGTGTTTGTGTGTGTGTGTTTGTGTGTGTGTGTGTGTGTGTGTGTGTGTGTGTGTGAGTGTGTGTACAGCAATGTTAGAGACATAGTTTTTACAGATGCAGCCCCCTTCAGTGGCAAAACCAACAAATCAAGATGAAGGTTATTGAGAGACATTGGCTGAGTAACAGGAGTCTTTATAAACAAAAGGACCTTCAGAAAACCATCTGCTAAGTGAAGAAAGTATAGAAAACATAGAATTGTGAGAGATTTTTTTCTTTAAAGACCCACTTTCCTAAGTTAAAAAAGTAACATCACTTAGATGAAGCAAAAGAAGGAATGTTAAAGCCATAAGGCTAGCTAATTTTAGATGCTAGCCCTTTGAAATGTAGGCTGCTTTGAGTCAGAAATCACAAAGATGCTGTACCCTTCATCTTGCCATGTACTCCAGATTCACTATGTGACAAACCTTCAAAATTATGAATACCTGGTCCCAATATGGTGGTGCTATAATGGGTCGTTATGGAAGCTTTAGAAAGAGGGGCCTAGCTAGAGGAAGTAGACTCTGGAAAAGATGCTCCAGGTTAAGTTATCCCTAGCTATCTCCTATGCTCGCTCTGTCCCATTGGCCATGGCATAAATAGCTGATTTCTATCATAGCCTCACCTAACCCTGATGCTCTGCCTCATAGCAGTTCTAACAGGCATGAATTGAACCCTCTGATATTGTGAGCCACAATAGATAGCTTTTCCTCTAGGGTGTTTCTGTCAGGTTTTCGGTCATTGAAATGAGAGGGAACAAGAGACAGTTTGATTGCCTGATTCCAGTCTCTCCCGTCCATAATGTTTAGCATGAAATGCATCTGCCCTTGGCATTGGCTGAAATACTTCAAAGGAGTCTTTGCATGCTTGCTTCTACTGAGATGAAACATTTTGCCCCAAATAAATACTGATTAAGCAAAGGAGATTAGAAATACCCAATTAGCCTCCTGAAGCAAGGCAAAAACATGCATGCCCTGTTACTAAGTCTGCTAAACTGCTAATGTCAAAAATTGGATATATGCATCAGTATATTCTTATTGTAAAATAAACACCAAGCAACAACACAAATAGTAAATCAATAAAATATTTATTAAAAATTATCAACCATTCTGAGGTGTTTCTGCTTTCCTGTGTTTCATACCTGGGGTATTTTTGAACTTATCTATAATACAGTCAATGCAATTTTAAGCATGTTGACATTATCAGAATCCAAGTCACCCCTGGCTATAGTTATGCTGTGGGCATGAATTCTAACTGTTTTGCTGTGGGCAAAATTTTCTAAATAGGCTACAGTTGCATGATTGGGCATAGGGATATAAATCAAATATAATGAATGCAAATTGCTAGTGTCAAGTGTATTTAGCCAGGAATAGAATACAAGGTGGAGAAAGCAGAGCATCTCCCCCACCTGCCCCACCATGAGATTTGTTTTGTTCTTAACTAGTTTCAGATATAACTAAGCTCTGGTACTTCGTGAGGTGGTCATGGTAGTGGTAATGATGGTGCCTGGGGAAGCTAGATTTCAAGATGTATAATCTTCTCCAAACACTCAGACACTACTTATTCCTATAGCCCAGGGCAATTATCTTTTCCCCTCCATATCTAAGTCTCTTCATGCCCATAATCATCAAAGACAGAAATAGATACAGGTCATATTCTGAGAAGCAAAGAAGCACAGAGGGAAAAAAGAACACTACCACTAGCCACACAGTAAGAAAATAGGCTTGCACAGTGCTACAGTATGGGATTGTGAAGCCATTGCTCTAGCACCAGTTACACATGATAAAGCCGATGAGGAGGGCTCTATGTTAACATCTTTTCCCAAATTTGATTGTTTCAGTTTGATCTAAGTGGGAATATTTATATGTCTTCAAATAATAAACAACAGTTTCAGGAAATCTTTTATTTTGCACTTCTTTTTATAGATTGTGTGTGTGTGTGTGTGTGTGTGTGTGTGTGTGTGTGTGTGTGTTGTGTGTCTGTGCATATGTGTGCATACAGCATACAGAGGCAAGAGGTCAAGATTGAATGTCTATACTCTTCCCATTACTGTTTCGAGACAGAATTTCTTGTGGAAACTGAAATGCAGGTCGGCTGCCTGGCCATTACAATGGAAGGATTCACTTGTTTTTTATTTCCCCAAACCCAAAGATCTTATAGACATGGGTTTATCGTGGTTTACTCTCTGGTCTGGGACTTGCTATGTGGAGCAGGCTGGCCCTGATCATACAGAGATCTCTCTGCCTCTTCCTGACAACAGTTGCTCACAAAGGCAGGTGCCACCAGGCCTAACCCATATCTGTGTCTGTTGGGATCTGAATTCAGGTCTTCATGCCTGTAAAGCTTGTATAGCAAGCAAATGCTTTACTGACTAAAGTAACCTCCCAACCCAGAGAATTACCCTTGTTAATACAAGTCAGCTCATCATTGCAAGGGATGCAGAGAGCTGCCTGATGAAGAGAGTATGGGTGATCTTGAAACAAGTGGGTATCTGTGGGGATTCTGAGATTTTTATGTCTCCTTCTAAAGAGGCACTTACAAAAACATCATCAAAATTGATTGGACCATGGGACTTCTTTTTACTTTTTCTCATGAAACATCAATAAATGTTTCACGGCACATTTTTGTTCTACAGAACAAAGTTTAGAAAATGTAAAAATAATTCGCTCACAATCACTGTCTGATTTCACCTCTATTTTCTAGAAAATTAGAAGTCAAAAGATCCAGGACCTAAAGTGGAAACCAGAACAAGGCTGTTCTGTGATGTTTGGTTTCTTTTATTCTCTATTTGTGCTTATCCTATCTTCTTCCTCCTCCTCCTCCTCTTCTTCTTCTTCTTCTCCTTCTTTTTCTTCTCCTTCTCCTCCTCCTCCTCCTTCCTCTTCCTCTTCCTCTTCCTCTTCCTCTTCCTCTTCTTCCTCTTCCTCTTCCTCTTCCTCTTCCTCTTCCTCTTCCTCTTCTTCTTCTTCTTCTTCTTCTTCTTCTTCTTTCTTCTTCCTTCTTTTTCTGCTTCTTTGATTTTTAAGTTATGTTGCATTTTTGTTTAGCTGAAAGACTTTTCAGAATTCCATTTTATTAGTGCAATAAATTTGTGTAGTTTTATAGCATTATAGAAGGGTTAAAGACCGTTCTTAAGCTTAGTTATTACCAAGATTTACAGAGGTTACATATGGAAACTTCTCAGAAAAAATGTATCAGTGATAATCCTATAATGAAATCTTAGCACAAAAGCAAACATCAGTCAAAGTGGACTCATTTTTAGTGAGCCCACTAAGTGACCCTAGGAAGAGACTGGATCAGTATGATGTTATCAGTCCCTTACCTTTCTTACAACCCACGGCTTTATACAGACACTTGTTATTTAACAGACTGTGTCTTCAATTGACCCACTCATGAGATGAACACTGTCACTGTACTGTTTTACTTGACAAACACAGCTTGAGAATTTTAAGCAAATACCGTGTTGCTATTCCTTGCCTCTCTTGGGGTGTGAAGCATATGAAGAATGAGGACAAATTAATTAATTAATAAAATGAAAAGCAGTATTAAAGAACACATCATAAAACCCAGCTGAACACTAGAATTAAAGCAAATTGTTTTACTTCTGTGAGAACCTCTTAATAAAAACGTGTCTCAGCTAGACATTTGCAACTTTTCTGTTTGTCCATAAAGGCTTTACTTTTGTTAGAGAATTACCACCACATATCACAAGATCCACAGATAAACACTGTCTGGAAGCCTGTCATGGAAGTCATTTGAGAGACAAGGAATGCAAATGGTAAGGTGGCTTCAGTGTCCCTGAACAATGTTGGTATCTATGATAGGGATAGGCAGCAGCTGGGGTCTAAAGCTTTTCTTGCAAGAAAGCTGGGCAGGGACCCATCTCTGGCTGCAAGAGTCAAACAGACATCTGTGCTCAAAGTCCAGTACAGACCCCAAATATTGCCTTTTTTTGTTGATGTGAGAATTGCCAGTTGTTTTTATTGTGGTTTCTAATCAAGAGGTGTCACAATTTCTCAAGGTCCATAAATGCTCAAATCTGAAAGTCAAGTAAACCAAGAGGGAAGAAAACAAAAATGACCAATTCTAGAAATAGTTTGAACAAAGTAGTTAAGTAGTTAAGTTTTTTGAGTCACTGATACACAAGTTAAAAAAAATAACATTTCATTTATTTTCAAGTCTTTTTCACTAGACAGACAGAAGTTGAGAATTTTTTTTATTGTGCTTGGTTTTGTTGTTGTTGTTGTTGTTGTTGTTGTTGTTCTTGTTCTTGTTCTTGTTATTTAACACAAAGATTGTGGAACTGCAGATATAGCTCTGTTGGTAGAGTGTTTTCAAGAATGCACCAAGCCCCAGGTTCCATCTCCAACACCATAAAACAGGCAATGAGGCACATACCTAAACTCCCAATACTTAGTTTGAGCTTTAAAGGTAAGAGAATCAGAAACTCCAGGTTGTCCTTGGCTATATCTTGAGTTGCAGGCCAGCTGAGAACATGAATAACCAATCAATCAATCAATCAATCAATCAATCAAATGAAGATTACTTTTAGAACAATAAATGAAAAACACTACAATTAATTAAGTAAGTAAGTAAACATATATAGAGCTATCACAATTCTTAGTTAACTTATAATATATATGAGAAGAAAATGTACATAATAAAACATTCATCTATCTAATTACAATAGTCATGTTATGGTTATATTAACATCCCATAGAAATACAGCTGAATCCCTCAGCAAAGTGTAAAATTGCAGAATCTGTGAGGTGAAAGAATGGGGAGACACAAAAGAAAGAGTTCAAAAAGCAAGGTGATGATATTTAGGGGTCATCAAAGCCTTAGGATGTTTGCTGATGTGTAATATTCTGCCATGATTTATATATCCGTTATGATCTCATCTGTATTAAGGACATGCATTTCTTGAATTGTTATATCTATTCTTTCTATTCTTTTAAGGATAATATGTATTCTAATTTCTGTAAATAATATCATGTATAGATTGAATGCTTCTTTCTTTCCCATGTAGCTGTCATTTTCTCTATATCTTTTCTTTGAATTTCTTAACTAGTTTGCAGCATCAATATCGACTTCAGTAGTCATTCTTGATACCTATCATCTATGTTGGTTTGCAACCCAGGTTTTAACTTGACAGTTCTGCATTTTTTTTTCTTAATTTAATTGATGTACTTTTCTCCAGAACGTATCTTAGAACTGCTTTGTGTTTTCCTCCTCATCTAAGGTGCTCTTTCAGAGACACATTTTTTTTATTCTGCTTAGCATTTTCATGTGTTACATTGGGAAGCTCCTCTGATAATCTCTCAGTGATTATACTTGTATATACTTGTATATCTCAGTGATGTACAAGATAATGTTTCTCTACCCACTCTTCTACCAAAGGTCATCAGGGATCCCATATGGTGGACTCTGGGTCTATCTCCTGATGATTCAGAAAGCTCTTTGAGACCTCTCAGTAGTAACTCTGCATCAGAGATCACAGACTCTGCCCTGTAGCCGCTCTTCTCCTTCTCAGAGAGTGGAGACTCAAAAGGGTAAGGATTTGGGGTACACCTCCTTTACTTACATCAGTCTTCCTTCAGACCTCTGTCATTAGATCTGTAATCCATACAGAAATCATTTTAAATCTTATATGCTGTGATCAGCCTTATTAACCACTTTTCCTCTGGGAAAATTAGTTGCAAAGAAGTTTGGAGTCACATTGGAAATTGGTTTCCAGTGACCCTGAGGCAAATCCTCCCTTCAAGTTAGAAAACACAATTTTGCCATTTTGCCTCTTTTCTCTGCGTCTACTCTTTAGTGAACCCAATATTTATATTATTCCTAGAGTGATATGTGGAACCCCACAAGGTACTGATATGCCAAGTCCAGCCTGGCTATGCATGCTAGGGACAGTGTGACATAGGTGCTACCCTGGAACAGAGCCAGCAGGGCATGGCCCTCCAAAAGTGTTGATGGATGCTTTGGGCATAAGCATTGTTTGTATAATAATACACATACTTTTATGTTTCTCTTTTGAGAAATAGCCTCTCTTCCAAGGTTAATGACTACATGATAATCAAAGAGAGCACAAGTCTGAGAGGTAAGGGTGTATTTGATATCTCAGCAAAATGGTAGAATTCTGTGACCTTCAGGACAGCCCTTAAGGCTGTGGGAAAGAAACTGAAAACACGGATTCAAAAATATATAATTTCTCAACTATGCAAAATATAAAGATGCAATATGAATTATATGAGGGGCTTTGAAGGTGTAGTAAAACAGAGACAATTGCACTATGAGTCAACTTGTCAGAAAGATACAAAGGAAGGCAGATACAAAGGCAGGCAGATTCCTGAGTTCAAGGTCAGTCTAGGACAGAGGGAGTTTAGGTCTAGGCCCAGGCTTGGTAGGAATAGTAATTTCAGGGCATGGTCGCACCCAGCTAGCTTATTGTCTGTGCTTAACATAGGCAGGCAGATTTCTGAATTCCTTTGCACTGTTTTTTTTTTTTTTTTTAAATGTGCTTGTTGTCTCTTTCTAAGAGTCAAGGGGCTGATTAGTGGGATGGTCAAGGGGGAACCTGGAATAAATGACTGAGTTGATATGTAAATAAAAAACTAGGCTATTGCTTTGTATGAGATTAGTTAGCAGAGAGCAAATGCAGTGCTTTTATAATTTTTTCTAGCTAGAACTGAGCTCTCTGAAGATCTCTGGAGATAGAACACAGCTCCTTTAGAATTTTTCTAACAGGATTTTTGACCAACAATTGCTCTTTTAGAATTTTTTTTCTAGCAGCTATCTAGAGAAAGCTGCTTGGAGAGTGAACATAGCTCTTTTAGAATTTTTTTGTAGAAAATCCAAAAATTTTTTTTATAGTAGCTTTTTTGACTTTGGTTGGAAAATCCATAAGCTATTCAGAGAGCTTTTAGAAATTTCTTCTACCATGAGACAGCTGTCTCTAGCAGGAAGAGCTATCTAAAGATAGTTGTCTTTAGAAAGAACTGTCTAGTGGAAACTACAGTGCCCAGGACTATCTACAGAGAGCTACTAGGGAATCATCTGGAGTAGAACACAGTTTATCATCTTGGACCCATGATTTGACTTCTAGTTGTTTGTTTCACAACCTTCAAACACCTCTTTCTCAGAACCCCTCTCTAAGAAGTCTTTGGCATTGATATTTGGATCCTGGGACCTTTGGAAAGCAATTAGATTCTAATCATTTTATAATAATTATTTTATAACGGAGTAATACCCTGATAAGGAGAACCATAAGAAATCCCCCAACCACTTATAAACATAGCAAAAACACTAAGTCAGGCAGAAAGAAAGCTTGGTAATCAAAATGTAATATTTCTAGTCTCAAAAATAGTATGATGACAAATTGGTGTTAAATTCTCTAGTTAATAAATATCTTAGTCTGTCTAAATATTTTTTCTAAGATTATTTTTTTCTCTGCCTTTT
The DNA here is from genome assembly GCA_030674055.1 of Rhabdomys pumilio. Classification (NCBI taxonomy): domain Eukaryota; kingdom Metazoa; phylum Chordata; class Mammalia; order Rodentia; family Muridae; genus Rhabdomys; species Rhabdomys pumilio. The sequence goes on from JANHMN010000006.1 coordinate 46,804,349, forward strand.
TTTCCCAATCATTTGACAGACTAAGGTGTATTTCTTTTCTACATTTTTTCTAATCATTTGACAAACATTTATTGCCCTTCATTAACAATAGCCCTTATTTTCGGCAATGTATAAAAAAGGATATAGCCCCAAGTTTCTTGGCCTTATGAATCATAGATTGAAAACACTAAATAATGACATATAGCATAGAAATCATGAATTCATGCGAGATACTAAAATCTTATAAGAATCTTAGAAGACTTCACCAGCAATATGATATTATCACAACAAAATGAAATAAGAAAAAATACAAGTCTACTGAACAGCTAGGAAATAAGACTTCTAGGAAGGATGGTATGATGGCTAATCTTGGTTATTGACTATATTTAATATTTACTGAAGGTCCAGTGGCTGGAAACACTCATGTAGGATTTTGTTTTTGTTTTTTGTTTTTTTTTTTGGATTGAATCATTAAGGTTGTGAAAGACCCACCTGAAAATATGAATCATCAGAGGTCAGATAGCTGCCCTAAATCTGAGCCATACCTTCTTGTGGTAACTCATATAAAAGGACATGGGAAAGAAAGCTTTTGGCCTGCTTGCCCTTATTTTATCTGTCAAATTCTTCTATCTTGCTGTTCAGGCATTCCTTCCTTGGTATAAGAACCTACTTTTGGGGGGATTCCAACATAGACTGAAGAGCAGCTGAGATATTCAGCCTCATAGATTAAACAACCACAATATTCTTGCCCTTTAGGTTAGGAAACAGTCATTATTTGATTAGCCAGACCATAGTCCATAAGCCATTATAATAACCCTCCCTTTTAATATATATAGATTTCTTTTATCAGTTATATTCATCTAGAGAATCCAACTAGTACAAATAGGCAACTACCTCAATGGACTTTGTATGGTCAGAGAACAGCTGGGAGACTCAATGATTTAAGGGAAAAAATGTCAAGATATAAAAGAAGTTCAGGGAGGTTGTTCATATCAACCTAGTTCTCCTAAAACATGACAGTGATGTTATACTTGCTGTTTAAACTTTGAATGGATTGCAACTGATAAATAATAAATTACAAATTCTTTTTATATAATATATATTATTTTTACTTTTTAATATTCCAGCCACAGTTTATTCTCCCTCCACTCCTCCTAGACTCCCAAACCTCTCCTCAGAGCCACTCCATTCTGTTTCCTCTTCAGAAAAGAGAAAAATCTCCAACAGATGACAGACAGACAGAACAAAATAGGGTACACTATGCCAAGGTGAAAGCTCTCATATTCAGGCTGGGCGAGGTAAACCAATAGGAGGAAAAGAGTCTCAAGTACAGATAAAGAGTCAAATATAGACCTGTTTCCACTCTTAGGAGTCTCACAAGTACACCAAAATTCTTGGTCATAACACTTTACACCTTATTCAACTGGACTTTCTGTTCGACTCAGTCACATGTCTCCATCCTGGTGTCACTGACCTCAAACAATCCCACCTCCTGTCTTACGTAGTCATCATTTTATCTAAATTTGAATAGGTATTTCATATCACCTAGCCTTTACATCAGTAGTAGTTGTTGCTCCTATGAAACGAGGAGAATTTCCTAGGGCCAACGTAAACTGTCTCTTTATCCATTTCTGTTAACTTTGACCAAGTCACAAACTCCAAGTCTCTATTACTATTTGTAATATTTAGAGTGAAAGAAGCATTTGTCCCAGATTCTTTCTTTATTTCCATGGGCTAAGGTACCCATTTCTGTGGGCTAAGGTGTCCATAACTAGATGGTCCATGAGGGTAATGCTGCATCCCCACAGCTGAGGGGTGAAATCTGATTGACTATACATTGTCCTCTTCAATGTTCAAGGTGATTTACACTGAATTGCCTAAAGAGTCCCTGAGGTTCCACTATCAATAAGAAATGCTTGCATGCATTCTCAGAAGTCCAAAGGTAAAGATCCATAACAAAATAAGCCATTTGGAGTCTTCATGGCTTTAAAAAAATTTTTGAAGAGAGGTAGCTTCAGAAATTAGCATCTGAATAACTGTGACTGTGGATAACCTCAAAGGAATATTGTTCACAGCTGCCAGGTAAATAGTATGCCAGCAGTTTAGATGGACTGAAAATAATTGACACCTCCTTAGGAAGCATTTAAGAAACTAGAGAAAACACCTGCCACTGTTCCAGGAAAAGAAACATTTCTAAAGAATCATTGCCGCCCCCATCACAACTTCTGTGTATCAACATGGACCTAGAGACTCGAGATGCTTGTGTGTTATCTCCTATCTTTTATAATCCAGACCCTCATAATGCCATTCTATCATTGGAGGGTTCCATGATAAGAATTTAAAAAAAGAAAACCTACAAAATATTGCAATTCTTAAGAGTTCTCAAGATTTCCCTACATTTCTTGCCAAGAATCACCACACACAAAAAATAGGAAGTCTGGAAAAAGATACACAAGCATAAATGTCTACCTACAAAATAGCTCTCAGTTGCAACTTATCATAAAATTTCTTATATGGTGTGAGTTTGTGTTGGAGAGTCATCCATTTTCCATTGCCTCATGAGTTCATTTGAACTTTGTCTGAAGAAACAACTAGAAATATAGCTTAAATTTAAGTAAACCTTAGTTTTGAGATGATGTCTACCCAGAGTAGTCAAACACCAAATAACACTGAAGTACTAAAATCCAAATGACTCAGCGAATTCAAGTGGTTTGTTTGCTATTCATCCCCAAATTAGGCGATTTATATCTAAGGGGAAAACTTACCTTTAAAAATAGATAACCCAGACTGGAAAGATGGCACTGTCAGTATGCTTGCTCTGAAACATAAGGACCTATATTCAAACTCCAGCACCTGCATAAAAAGTCATGTGAGATCATGCACACCATTAATTCCAGACCTGGGGAGTGAGAGACAGGAAGATCCCTGGGGCTTGCTGACTAGCAAGCCTAGTTGAATCAGTGAATTCCCAGGTCAGTCAGACACTCAGTATCAAAATATAAAGTAGAGAGCAATGGAAGAATACACTCAGCACTAAACTTTGGTCTATACAATACACACACAGAGGCACGTGCATCTACTCTCTCTCACACACACACACACACACACACACACACACACACACACACACATAAACACATACACACACAAAATGTATGCCATGCACATATGCACACAACCAAAAAAAAAATCTGAATTTGATCTTTATCAATCTGGGTAGTTGGATGCTTACTTTTGGGATTAACATGGAAGTACGTGTGTGTATATACATATATTTGTATAGATTGTATATGTGTATACATTTTATGTGCTAATATAAATTGAATAAATTGTTAGAGACAAAGCTCACTGACAACAAATAGGAATGTATTTTTTGAACCACATAAACTTTGTAGGTAAATTTAGTTCTTTAGAGGATCACAATTCTCATAGAGAAGCAATCTGCTTTACACCTTTTCACAGTGTTCTCAGCTCTAGAATTTCCCCTTCACTTAACAAAGAGGGCAGCATCCACAGCAATTACAAGCAGGGGCATTATCATCTAAAGTTATGGTCTTCAGTAGGGAGTTGTTCAACACTCTGTAACTGTGCCCCAGATCATGACTCAACAAATCTGTGGTGGGAGCAGCAATCTGAGTAACAAGTCCTCTAGGAAGACTCGGGACCATTCAAATTGAGAATGGACCACTTGGAAGCATCCATTGGCCCTCAGACTGCAAGTGGCTGATAGTGGTTCTAATTCAGCTGTATTAGTACCCATCTTAATATCAGATTGGAAAGCAGAGACAGGTATGACAGACATGAGCAATCTTGACAAGGGGATGGGCTGGTAAAGGCTAGAGATCATTTAGTGCTGGGCTGTGCCACTACTGCCTAGCTCTTACTGTTCTAGGCATCGAGAGTCACATAGAGCCCGGGGAGAAGGCTGTCAGTGGGGGTATTTTTCTTAAAAGCACTGATTTCTATCTGAAGAACCCATGTTTCAGTAACATGTGGGCATGGTGTTGAAACAAATTTATGATCTCCGTGTTGGAAATACAGACAAAATGGATCCCGGAAGTTGGCTGGCAGGCAGGTCTAACCTACTTAGAATGTTCCAGGCCCAAAAGGGTGCTTCTCAAGAGAAAGAGGAAAGTACCTAGGGAAAGATATCAAAATCATTCTCTGACTTCATGCACACGTGCATACATACTACCTACATGCACATGTGCCTACATACATGTGCACACGTACATACTTATATTTGCATACATACACAAAGAGAAAATTAAATTAATATAGCGGCAAAATATTAGTTTTTTTAGCTATAGTTTGAACACTTCTTTAGAAAAGTTATTTGAGAATTTCATACATTTATTTAATGAATTTTACTGATTTCAGCCTCTCTCCAAATTCCCCTGAATCATCCCCTCCCCACTCCTTCTGCAATCCTTCTTATCAACACTCCCCCTCCTACCTTCATGTCTTCTTTATGCATGTGGCTCTTTAGGTTAAACTTGAATTCCTTGCCTACGCATGAGCAGAAAGTTCTTACCGAAGCAAGGGTAATTCATCGGTGGCTGCATCACTGAAGGAAATAATATTCGGTCCTCCAACAACCATCAATTATAAATAGTTCCTTAAAGGTAGGCTTCTGGGACCCCTTCTTTAGTCATGCTGAAATGTTGAGTAGCCTAATATTGTGCAAGTCTTGTACAGCCAATTCATGGGTGCTGTGGTCATGCCAAATTCAGAAAACACCTTTATGCTGTATATATCCACATCTTCTGTTTTCTTTCTCTTTTTTCCTATCCTTTTTCCCCTAAGTTCCTTGTGCCTTGAAAGGAGGGATACACCTGCTTTATTTAGGGTAGAACTCTCTGCCCTCACTTATTCTCAGTACTTTGGCCAACTGTGGATTTCTGCACAAATCACAGTCTGCTATAATCAGGAGCTTGTCTGTTGAAGACAGGTCCTAACAGTGATATATGGATATTTGGAAGGTAGCTTGAGATCTAGCCCTGTCCTCAGGCAGATGTCAGAATCCTAGTATATTTAAGTTCTACATAGCTGCTCATATAGTTTTATAAGCAACAGATCCTGGGCCTGTACCTTGAGTCTGCCCTTGACCTAGGAAAGAGAGAATTTGGCCTAGACAAATAGTTAAATTTTCCTATCACTGGAGATAAAAACAAAAACAAACAAGCCCACTCTATTAACCTCTGAGTCCTGCTTTTTGATGGCATGGAAATAGAAGTACTCAGTGTTCTTGGAGTGACTGTTGAGTATTGTTTGATATAGTAGACTTCAGAGTTTGCAACCCAAGATATAAATACTGAATATCTGTTTGTATTTTGGGGACCCAACACTATCCATCTCTAATCCCACTCACAATCTCTCTGCAATGTTATGGCCGGCATCAGAGTCCCTTTCATCTACTGAAACTCAGTCCCACAGTGCTTTCAGAAGCTCTCCTGGGATCCTGCTGTGTCTACTCTGCAGTTCCCACAGACCAGGACCATCTCATTAGCCTATCCACATAGTCATCCCAATGCCTTCCGAACTCCAGCTGCCAATTCACTTAATAGGTCACACTTTTGTTCTTGGTGTCTGATTATTTTGTCAGTTGCCAGATTGAGTCCCGTGGATGGAAGGCAGCCTCTTCCAGGAGTGTTTACAACCCGTGCCATTTTAATTGACTTTGGGAAGAGCTATCTGCATTCACAAGATGTTCTTTCTTATCTCATGTTACATCCGGTTACTCGGGGCAAAACATGCTAATGTGTGGCTGTTCTGGGATTTGGTAAATACAACGTAATGTGGCCACCTTTTCTCTGTATCAGCTCACCTTGACGAGAATATATGTATGTTCATATCTATATGTTTTTCCTTTCCTCTTTTGAGAAGCAGCTAATATTAAGGCAAGACTTATTTTTGAGAAAGAAAAAAAGAAAGGGAAGTTGTAATATCTTTGTGAGCTACATTCACCCCAAGGCATTTATCATAAAATGTACTTTGTTTCTGATTACATCATTCTGACAGCCAGGATGGGAAGCAACTACATTGGGAAATTGTCAGAAACAATCTCAAGTGAGAACTATGGTTCAATTCCATTTGAATGTCAACAATAAAAACACAGGAAAGCCTTCATGAGCAAATGTTCAAACTTCAGGGGAAAAATAATCAAAGGACCAGTTATTCCTATGTACTCGTCTAAAGATCCATAACGTTGTTTGAAGTGCACATGCAGTTGAATGTAACCTTCTACAAAGCTAAAATGATCAGAACCATTTGGAATATTTGAGAGAGAAAAAAATAAGTTTTTTTTACCACTCCTTTATCTTAAACTTTTAAGGAATAACAGCAGCATTGGAAAATACAGAAATAAAACATTTAGAGATATATAAGGAATGTATGTGTATACACATATACATAAATATGCACACACACACACACACACACACACCACCTCCCACACACATATCAGTGTTTTTCCAGTGTCTTTGTCTTTCATGTTGTAATAGGAAAAGAAGAAAGTCTATCAGAGCTATTGGTCTGATGTATTAGACTAGGCTACAATTATAATTCAATGAAAATGAATATGATAGCTGTAGTTCATCAATCACTTCTAATAACCACTCTTATTTTAACCATGAGAGTACAGAGACACAAGTGGGCAGAAAATCACAGATGACCTTGTAATCCAATTGCACCAGTTGAAGCAGACTCCCAAAGGTCTATTCTTTCACCACTGGCTTGTGCGAGCTTTTTATTTCTGTTGTGTCCTGGCTATACATTTTTTAAAAGCACATAATGGCATGCAACCCAGCAGGGTTGGAATGTGATTAGACCTCGGTACTGTACTGATGAAAACAGAAGACGTGTTCCAAATGACATGACATTTTAAATGAGTGGCAAATGTGGACCCTTGCGTGTTTGGCTTTGTGTTTGTTTCTTGTTTCCTTGATTCTTAAACTGATTTCTTTTCAGTGGAAAATGTGCTTTCCTGAAACAGCTAACAGGATGCTTTGTAGGTCACATGCTATTTCCAGGACCCGAGATAAATAGCATGTGTTTCGGATGAAGCGCAAAGCATCAGTTCTGGAATCACTCAGCCCCTGGGAGCTTGGCTCAAGTTATTATCTTTGATTTTACTTTCCAGTGGTTATTAAGTTCTTTCTTTATTGACTACCTTGATGGCTTCTGTACCAATCAACCCTGATTCAGCCACCCATAATCCCTCCTTGAACATTAAAGCTGTAATAGGCTAATCAGCCCTAGCCTTCTATTGCCTGTAAGGCTAAGACTCAGTCCTATAATTTCATTTCTCTTCAATCAGTTCAATGCAAGAGATGTTTATACTCTGCACAAAGCCCAGGCAGGCCATGTTCATGGTACAATTTGCTGAAAACCCCGTATCCTGCCTATTCTCACAACATAAACACAAATACATTTCTAGAAATTACTTTGTACATATTTACTTTATGTTTTAAGGTATTTAGTGGAATTGAAGAGTTTGGGAATTGCATCATTATGAAAACTGTTTATTAGATGATTAGCAGTGTTGTTTCTGAGAATGTCATAGAAAAAAATGTCTTGTTTGTATCACAACCTAGCTTTAGGTGCTTCGTTTACTAGCTGAATTATTGGATTAAAAATTTTAATATGAAAGATAATAGGGGATCTAAATGAAAGAGTTGATGGTCTTATTTTTTTAAAAAGTTCTTATTCACTTACATTAATTCAGTCAACTAAAACACGGAATTCCCCTGTAAACAAAAGCTTTCCAGTCTCACCAGGTTATAAGTAGGACTACAGGTAAGGCCTGAAATAATTTCTCTGCCTTTTAGATTCTGTTTGTACCTAACATGATTCCCCTTTATCATACTTACACCTAATCCCTACATCTTACAAAGAATTGATGATGGAATCAAATGTATATATTCGTTAATTTTATCCCTGAACCAAAACTAAAATATCAATATTACAGATACCAGCCTTCTGACTCTGATTGCCTGCTTTCAGTAGTCATTGCTGTCACAGGAAAGCTTGGTAGTGGTCATACTTTAAACCTTTATTTCACAAATCCTTTCATCCATTTTATCTCCACTAAAATCTTTTTACTTCTGGAAATCACAGATTTTTGTTATTTGTTTGCCTCCAAATAAGTCAAAGTGACTTCACTTCGACCACTCTGATCATAATAAACAAATAACGTTTGTAACCATTACAGAATTACAGAAACCAGAAAAAAAAATTTCATCTGTTTCTATCACATTTTTTGCATGCTTTTAGCACATAGGCATCTTCTCGGCATGTGTAAAATGCTGCATATGCACAGAGAACTTGTCAGCTAGAAAATGCTGGAGGGTACAGGCTTCACTGCAAAAGGATGTGTGTGAGCAGATGCTTATGTCCGCACATCATCAGTTGAGATATCACTGTGCATTTGCCTAAAGAATAAAAGGATAACAGCTGAGCACATGCAGGAAGAACAATAGAAGACAGTATTACCCAGATTGCTTCAGATAACACAATCCAGAAAAGGTTATAAGAATTGATAAGAAGAATGATGGACTGTGCAGATTTTTTTCATGTAGAGGTTTCTTCTGTATGTCTCTCGGATGAGAAACCTGCTCAAAGTCTTCCTGAACACACACACACACACACACACACACACACACACACACACACCACACAAAAGATGCCCTACTTTTTTTTCTCCTATCAGAGATTACAGTCATAGGTCCCTAATGTAAGTATTTCATGAATACTAAGTTATATACCCTTTAGAAGGATGTAGGGCTGACATGGCAGAAAAAAAAGGAAGAAATTGAGCATTTATGGTATGTCTGTAACTAAATGGTTAAAAATAGTAGTACAATCTCTGCTGCATATGTTGCTGGAGCCATGGATGCCTCCATGTGTACTCTTTGCTTGGTAGTTTAGTCCCCACAAACTCTAGGTTGTCGGGTTAGTTAATATTGTTCTTTGTATGGGGTTGAAATCCCCTTCATTTCCTTCAGTCCTTCCCCTAGCTCTTCTGTTGGGGTGGCTAGGCTCAGTCCAATGGTTGGCTGTTGAGTATCTGCATCTGTATTAGTCAGGTGCTGGCAGAACCTCTCAGGGGACAGCCATACCAGCTTCTTGTCATCAAGAGTTTCTTGGCATCAACAATAGTGTTAGGGGTTGGTGTTGGCAGATGAGATGGATCCCTAGGTGGGGTGGTCTCTGGATAGCCTATAGTCTCTGCTATTTTTTGTCCCTGTTTTTCCATTGGATGGCCTTATCTAGCATCAATGAGAAGGGAGATCCTTGGGCCTGTGGACACTTGATGCCCCAGCATAGGAGGATGCTAGAGCGGTGAGGCAGGAGTAGGTGAGTGGGTGGAGGAGCAGCTTCACAGAGGCAAAGGAGAGGGGGATGAGACTAGGGATTTGTGGAGTGGAAACCAGGAAAGGGGATGTCATATGAAGTGTAAACAGATAAAATGATTAATTAAAAATAATAGCACAATCTCATTTAATACTATAACGTGACTGATATTTTCCCCCAATTTTTATATGAAGAGCTGGGAATTGGAGCATCACTACTCCTAGTTTCAGAAAGCTGGCTGATGAAGGACTCAGATGCCTCTAATTCTTCATTTGGCTGAACTACTCCACTATTGCTAAACTCTGGAGATGTGGTCCTATGTAAGTGTGAAAAAAGAAAACAGTCTTCTAAATTGTAAGTGACAAGTTAGATGATCACAATAGGTGAAATGCAGGAGAAAAAGCATCAGCTGGAATCAGGGGCAGTAGTGCTGGACATATGTGGGGGCACTAAGACCTACATCTGGAAGGAAACTGGTTTCACTGCATGGTCCTGTTGTGTCCTTCTTCAGTGCCACCCGCAAGCGTATAGTAGACTTACTCACCATTCCTTGTAAATTTATCCTCCATGTTGAGAGAAAACATGTCCCAGAGGGTCAAAATTCTGAGGTTCTTTATTAAAAGATTCTGAGATGATAAGCTAGCAGACGACTTCCAGAGTACATGTGTTTCTCTGTCTTGGGAAGAACAGACTTTTATTTCTGTTCACTGTTAGTACACTTAGGTCAGCATTTTTTTTCCATTTGCCTTTACAAATACTGCCGTCTTCTCTGCCTCCACCTTTAGTACTCTTTATTCTGAATTCTCCTCTCCCATCTTTTATGAATACTACCTTTTCTCTAAAGGACATGTGACATTAAGTCTGTTGCTTCTTCCCTGAAACTGGGCTTCCACAGTATGCCCACCATCACTCCTAGTACAAATCATTGTCTCCCATCTGCCACAGAAGGATTCTACTTGGTCACCCTTAACTCCATAGGACTTAGTTCCTGGCCATGAGCAGTGTGTCCTTCTTCTCATCCTTTTCAAGATCTCCACCCAAAATCTGTGTCTTTAAGCACTGAAACTGGTTACCACTAACATGGATAGTGCTCATTCTATCCTGGTAGGTCCCATTGTCCCCTCTTGCTCAGGTACACGTCTCCTTTACACTGCTGGAGGAATAGCTGTTCCAGACCCCATAGATGGTGAGGGATGCTCTGCTTCTCTGAAGTTCTCCTTTCATTCTCTAACCATGACTGTGATGACCCAGGGTTCAACCTGCTTAGGAAGGGTAGCAACTTTCAACTCACTGGAAGAAAAATTACTTTTCAAATGGAACTAAGTCTGTGCATACTAAAAGCAAGGGAACTAGCATCTGAATGCAGTTTTATTTTTCCTGATAAAGTGAACATTAGCAATGACATAAAGAAAACATCTCACCTGTGGGAGAAATTTATGAGATGAAAAAAAGAGGGAAGAAGTGCAATGCCTAGGGCAGAGCTAAATTAAAACTCCAGGTAAAGAAAAATACCAGGGCAGAACCTCCTAAATTAAACTTAATTGAAATAGATTAAACTGAATTAAAATTGATTAGGTGAAGTCTGACATCATTATGAATTTTAATAACAATAATTAATAATGTTCATTGAACACCTGGTTGATGTGGGATAAAATGCAGTCCTTTCCCCCGAATTTATGGTCCACATTAAGGAGGTAACTAAGAGTGAGCTGTATATTTGAGAGATGTGTGTGTGTGTGTTTAAGAGCACTAGCTGCTCTTCCAGAGGGCCTGGGTTCAATTCCTAGCACCCACATGGTGGCTCACAGCCACCTGTAACTCTAGTTCCAAGGTACCCAACACTCTCTTATGGATCTATGGGTAGCAGGCACAGACAGGTTCCACAAACACACATAGAGGCAAAACACCCATACACATAAAATACTTTTAAAAAATGGAAGGAGGCATAGGTTCAAGGAAATGAGGTCTGAGAGAACTGACTGAATAAGAAGCAGGTTTAGTGATAGACTATAAATTAATGAATAGAATAATAAATGTGTATGTGTGTGTGTGTGTGTGTGGTTTGTGTGTACTAGATGTGTGTGTATTCTAGGTGTGCGTGCGTGTGTGTGTGTGTGTGTGTGTGTGTGTGTGTGTGTGTGTGTGTGTGGTGTATCCGCATATGTTTACATATGTGTCTGTATAGGAATACAATTCAGAAGAAGGTGTTAAACACACTTTTCTATCACTCTCTCATTATTCCTTTGGAGGCAAGGTCTCGCACTGAATCTGGAGCTTACATTCTTTAAGGAAGCTGTCAGCCAGAAGACACCTGCAACTTTCCTGTCTCATCTATCTATCTATTTATCTATCTATCTATCTATCTATCTATCTATCTATCTATCTATATTTATATATTTACTTCGGTTCATGCATATCTATTTAAGAACATACATATGTGGCCATGCCTACGCCACAGTATATCTGCAGGTCAGAGGACCACTAAAAGGAAGCAGTTCTCTCCTTCTATTGTGTAAGTTCCAGGAACTGGACTGAGATTGTCAGGCTTGATGGCAAGTGCTTTAACTTGCTGAGCCATCTTGTCAGCTCCCTTCATGAATTGCAAATATTTAGGAGAGAAATATGTTTCTGAAATTTTGCCCCATCTAGTAGTTACTGATAGAATGAAAAATTATTTAATTTAGAAACATAGAAAACAAAGTCAAATAGATTAGTTATATTAAAAAAAACAACTACCAAAAATGAAACCGTAATGTATTACTTTATTGGTGAGGCATAAATGATCAAGGAATAGATTAACAGTCGTTTCCTATATATTTACAATAACTTAATTTTTCTAGTTGATTATCGTATTACATATCTGTACGTTGGTTCTTATTTTGAGAAAACATCAGTTGTTATTGCACATAGGTTTTCATGCTATTTATTAATTTTTCCCAATAGTGATTTTTAAAATGGTTTAGAATCAAGCTGACTTAGTTTTCTTGTACTTCTTACAAATACTGACAGCACAATAGCAGTTCTGAGAGGATGTGAGCCCAGTGGCACTTCGGTATAATGTAAAAGTTGGATTTCAGAATGTTACTTTGAAAACCTAAACTCACATGCTTTATTATAAGGTCATAATTTTAAAAGTTAAGTCTAAACTTCCTGGAAATAGAAGTTTTACCCATCCTGGTGTCTGCCTCTTTCTTTTAAAAGATCCACTTTGCAGCTAGAAATGGGGTTCCATCTCTAGTTGGATATGCTTCCTCTCTTTAGGCACAGTGGAGAGGAGATGTACCATGCCAATCATTGCCTTTCACTAATGGTTCTTAAGCTATTCCTTGGGGAAAGATGTCAGTGGTTTATCCATTGCAGAATTGCAGATGTCAATCACTGATTCAGGGAGAATATGTTCTCACTTCTAATGAGAAGCTTTCAATAAACTAGGTAATATAATGGCTATGGCCTGGTGGAGTCACAATGGCCATAGCTATGATTCTGTGGCAGGAGAGCTTCCTTTGAGGATGCAAAGCCCCTCTCTATGTATGTTCCCAGAAGGGCTCAGAAAGCAGTGGGAATTTTAGTTCACTATCAGAGGATCATGCAACAAACACAACAGGACTGCAGAACAGGGAAATACTGTGAAATTCAAAAGTGGAATGAACCAATCAAAAGGATGTGACATTCGAAATGTAAACCTTGAGTGTCTGACTCTTCTTCCTTTAACAGTGCATAAGTGACAAAGGTTTTTATATTAGTCATAAATTCCCAATTAAAGAACAAAAATTAGAGGACCTCAGATTTGGCAGTGGGTTTTATGTCCTATACCAAAAGCAAATCCTTTGAAAGAAAAAAAAAAGGATAAATTGAAGTTCCATAATATTAAGAATATATACTATATGAAAAATGACCTTAAAAGAATAAAAATTAAGCCACAGATGAGTACAAAACATTAATATAAGAGGTTTCAAAATATATAATGAGCTCTTGAAAGTGAGCAGTCAGGGAACAACACAATATGGGTAGAATATTTTATTGAGGAAGATGCATTTGAAAGATACATATGGGTACATATTCAATTGCATAAGTCACTAGAGGCTGTAAATAAAAATTGAGTACCACTGCACATTTGTAAGAGTAGAGACTCCAAACACAGACAACTCTGAATGCAGGGGAGAATGGGGAGTGTTGGGAACACTCGCTCACACTTACTGCAAAGCCAAAAGGAACAGCTGCTCTGTATGACAAGCTGCCCACTTATCATGGTGCTACAAGGCTAACTGTATGAATCAGGAGCCGTACTCCCAGGTATGTCCTGGAGTGAATTGAAAACATATGATCAGAGAAAACTCTGTACATGAAGCTTTATACAAGCTCCCTTGACAATGGGCAGAATTAGAAAGCAATCAGTGTTTCTCTCAATACATGAAGGACTATAGTAAGTTAAATCAATGGAATTTTACAGTGATAAGAAATGGTCTTTTAGCCCTAAATATATATCTAGGAACGATAAATGTACGTTGCTTATTGAAAACAGGCAAATGGAAAATGATGCAGGTTATACAATCCCAGCTGTATGACTCTTTAGAATATGTGAAGAAACATCTGTGTTCTGGTCATTGGTCCATTGGGTAGATGAATAATGGAGCACAGGAGACTACTGGGGCTATGAAACTGTTCCTTGTCATATGTAGTCCAGATCACTTTTCAGTTGGCACAACCTTTAAAAATAAAAATAGAATAATAAACAGTAATGATGTCAATTATAGACTTTAGAGAATACTAATGCATTAATATGAATTCATCAATTATAACATGTACCATACATATGTAACATGTCTGCAGGATGTCACAGGGAACATAAGGGGCCTGGGAATGTAGGAATATGTAGAAATCTACAATTTATTGGATTTTTCTGTGACTGTAATATTGCTCTAAAACATACAATAAATTTAACATAAACACACTATCAGTATCAATACATTCAGAAACCTAATGTCACCATATCCAGTATTTGTAGGAACCCCCAAGCTATTGATAAAGCTGAAGATTCTTTTCAACAGTAAGAAAATTTAACACAGTTTATATAGTCTGTGAGAGAAACTTGTTTTTAGTCAAACCAAGAACAAATTTTGTTTCTGTTCAATTTCAATAATGTTTTTCTTCGCAAGCAGCAAGACACCATTCTGTTGGCTGAAATGAATATTTGCCAAATGATTTTACCAATGAATAACTGGGTACTCAAGACATATATGCCACATGGATTCTGTTTTGCCTAAAGTAGCAGTCACCTTAAGCTACTAAAAAGCTTGAGTATTCTCATTATGGAATTGATTGTTGATTGAAACAGAAGATCTACGATGCTCAAAACACCCAGGTTCCAACAAGGTCCTAATGAGCAAAGTTTAAGAGAAAACAGTTAGTTGACTTTCTACTGTTCTCCATGCAACTTTGCCTTTCCACGAACTTTATCTGAGTTCGAACAGTCAAAAATCAATTGGCAGACTTAGCAGCACAAAAACCCTGCAAACCCCATGAGATGGATCCTTACAGTGAAATGAACAAAGAGGTGATAGAACTCAGATGCACTTGCAATACAGTGAATTAATCAGGTCGATTTCCTCCTATTCAAGGGAGGGCAATCACTGATAGGTGTAGAAAGAATGGATTCTCTGATCTACAATCATTCAGATACTATCAGGTGAAGACTATAATTTTTGATGTGTTGCTTCTAGAGTATGCCTGGGGGTTACTCTTCATATCCAAAGATGATATGTGGAGCAAAACAACACATGAGAGGTGTGCAAACAGGAAGACATCACTTTTGTCCACATCTCATCAGTGAGCATTATAACCATTAGATAGAAATGAATCTGGAAATATGGAGATGAAATGAATGAATATGATGAGGACACATGTGTACATGTCTGTATATGTGTATTCCAAATTTTCATATTTTATTCACTCAATACAATACATAGTGGCCATAAGTGAGACTATAATAAGAGAATAGTTAATCAAGGGAGAACATTTTGCATAACAATATAGCATATATTAAAAAAAATCTGAGTGACACAAATTTGTAGTTGAGATTAATACACACACACACACACACACACACACACACACACACACAGCCAGATACACACATATACGCATACTCAGATATACACACACACACACATATATATATATATATATATATATATATATATATATATATATATACAATCTGCAGATATACATACAGACATTCACACACACATACGAAGGCTTGTTAGGGTAAAGTCACGAAAATAGACAGGTTTCTTCCTATGCTTCACAGAGAGACATCATAGACTATTTTTAAAGTTTTATCATATTCTTCTTCCCCTCTCCCAGGAGAGCTGATTTCTTACTGCACTCTTGAGTCATGACAGATAATTAGGAAATCTGGTCAGGCTTTTGTGGTACTATATTTCTGCAATTTTTATATTGTTATAAAATAGCTTCAGGGAAGACACATACAAAAAATGTATAATAAGGGTGAGAGTACATTAGCCTAAAGTATAATTTTATTGTTTTCCATCTGTTGTAATTATGAAAATAAACTCTTTCATGCAAGGATCAGCAGGATAAGTCATCAGAAAGATGTTGTGTCTACCAACATGTCCTGTTACGTGGTATAAGTAAGAGCACCTTATCTCTATGGCTTTTTTTCTCTTTTCCCCTTCAGAGCAGTCTTTGCAATCTTCCCATTAGAAGAGTCATGCCACCCCCTCCCTACCCCCCCCAAACCAGCATAGCTTCAGGGAATAGAATTTGTTTCTACAAAATCATTCCTGAATATGGGATTTGCATTTACATTTCACATATTTCCAAGGTGACTGGAAAGGATTGATTTCAAGAAAAGAGCAATTTACATATCGTGGTTTTTCAGGATGTACTTTCTCACTAGATACTGAGTAAACAAAAAGTGTGTACTTTATATGGAGAATGCTAGTGTGTCCGGTGAGCACCCTTCAACTAAAGTTTACAGCAATGAATGAAGCAAAACGAAGTAGGCTGTCTGGTCTGGTGCTTAGACATCCATGGTATGTAAGGTGCTGAAAGCTTGCATTCAGCTACATGTTCTGGTCATTTTTAAACTGTACAGTGGTTTCATCATATTGAAAAGAGCACACGTGACTACATTACTTCAATTACTGTCATCTACTGGAAGATGATGCCTACCTGGAATGGATCATATAAAACCAATCAAAACTATTAATCTTTCTAAGCATTATATTAACATTCCCTTTAAAATGAATGTTTTTATCAGCTCATATGGAATAATATTGTCACCTTTTATTATTAATAATAGGGGAGGGAATTTTGAAAGAAAAATGTAGGATTTTAGTTTTTTGAAAGTACTCTATAAACCATGTGGACTATATGGCCTTTGTTGTGCCCATTAAGAAAGCTTCATGAACCCCAGAAGATCACCGAGCAGCCGATTGTGATGCAATCACACTAGGGTCATTTTATTCAAGCTCAAGCTTGAACTCACCACCAACATTGGCATAGCAGGACAGGAGGGTGAAAACTCAAGCCCTCAGTGGCACAAGGTTTTATAGGAAATGGCAAGCAAGTGAGGGGGTTTCCAGTCTGGTAAGCATCTAATTGAATGATTATTGTAAACTGACAGGTGCATGCTCTGAAGCAAAACCATGAACAACCACAACTGGTCTGAAAGCATATTTGGAACTCCCAGACTAATCTTGATTGGCTGTTGCTATGGGGTAGCTAGGGAGTAACTCTGAGGTATGGGCCAGAGACAAAGTATGTGGTTCTTCCTGGAACTTGGCTGCAGCTTGGGTTCAGCTGCAGGTCAAGTTCTCAGGCTCTTTTTTTTTTAACATGAGGACCAGTCCCAAGATGGAGTAGGTTTGGCCTCTCAGCTTTCAAATCTAATTTTTAGAATTATTTTTTATGTAGATACTCCATCCTATTATAAAACAAACAAACAAAACAAAAAGAAAAACATAAAAAGGAAAACTAAAGAACTTCATGGTTCCTAGGGAATTTTATCCAAGTCTTTTAAATATTTGTAGTTCTTAGACATATGCTCTAAAAGTCATTATTATTTTATTTTAGTATAGAATAGAGTTTATTCAGGGCATGTGGGGAGAGTTAAGAGGGTTGGAGAGACAGAAAGAGGCAAAGAGAGGGGGGAAGAGAAGAGAAGAGAAGAGAAGAGAAGAGAAGAGAAGAGAAGAGAAGAGAAGAGAAGAGAAGAGAAGAGAAGAGAAGAGAAGAGAAGAGAAGTAGAGGCAGACCATGACCATGTGGAGAGAGTGGGGGGAGGGGAGAAGAGGGGAGGGACAGAGTGATCAAGAGAGCAAGAGCAAGAGATTAAGAGACCATTAATTTTAACTATACAAGACACAGCTAAAACAAAATATAGGAGGATGTAGCATACATAGAGAAGGAGCAAATGGGTCACTTCGTCCCCTGCTTCCTCTGATTATAGTAACAAGATTCATGAGGGCAGAGGATTCCTGCTGTTACTGTTGTATGGGGGGCGGGCGGGGGGGGGGAGCAGTCTTTTGTTCTTGCTACTTCCTATTCCATATGAGGGCCCCACCAAATAGTGACAATCACAGAAGTCAAGTGAGTCCACGGTGGAGCAGATGGATATCTTTAGAGCAGTGTGAATTGTTTTTCCTTTAGGATTCCCAACAATCCCAGAATTCGGGTTATATGTATTCAATCTTCCATGCTTTTTAGTCTGAAGATATTGAGCAGTAGATAGCATATATACTTCTCTGGCAACACAGGATCTGAATTGAGTTTCCAGAAGACTGTTTATATGCAGAGATTGTGAAGCAGGAAAACAACTGATACCAAGGAGGAGCTGTAAGGAAAGCACTGAGTTTATTTGTTAATTTTAATTTATTAACAACAAAATTTGTATACTGGATAACCCCTGCATCGTAGTCTGTGCCTTTATCATCAGACACCTGGAACTTACTATATTCAATTTTATGGGCTTAGTTACCTCACATGCTTAATAATAATACGTTTTTTTTTTTTTAAATTCACTCCAATGTAAATACTTCATTCTTGAAAACAGAAGGACATAAGGAGTGATAGGATTCTAAACACTCTCCCATCTCCAGCCATCCATATCATAGTCTCTCAGAAGAGAGGCAAACATTAGTTCTCCAGACCTGAGAATGTATTAAGGAAAGAAAACAAAATCACATATATGGAAGCAAAGTAATTACCATCTGACCGAATTGAGTCCAAGGGAGTGAAAATCCTAAAAAATGCTAAATGCATTTTTGAAAATATGAAAATCTTCAATATCCACAAAGAGTTGAACAGCTAAATTATCAGTTTACATGACATATTTTATGTGCAGTTTGGAAGAACAATAGCATACAAGTATGTAGACAAAGCATGCATTGCAATTATTGCTATTAAGTTTGAAAGACAATTTGTTGGAGATTTTTTAGTTGACTGTTGTAAATGGAGACTTTTTCAATGGGTATTGAAAATGGGAAATATTTGCTGATGAGGAACAGAAATGGAAGCGTCCATGATGGTAGAAAGTGATTGGGCAAAGTCAGTGAGCTAGATTACCTCTGGGTACATGTAGAAAAAGGGAAGGAACCAAAATTGACTGATGCAAGGGAGACCTAACTACACACAGAATAAAATCACCTATGGTTGCCATAAAATCAGCTTGTTATTCATCTGTTAATTAGTATATTCTGGTGAATGAGAAGGATCCCTGAGTGCCTTCTAGTAGGTACATTACATGGATAGCTCCATCGTGTAGAAAGACTGTTTTCAGCAGTAAGGGAAGGAAATGTGATAATAAACAGAAAACACTCATTCACTTCTTTCCATTGTGCTGAGATGACCATAGGCTGCAGAACTAAGGAGTCAGAAGAGTCAAAGATTACAAAATTGTTAAGTCTCAATGCTTTCATTATTGAAAGATATTCATCTACACTAATGTTTCTCTCCTTCAATTGTGGCTTGTTTCAAGGATAGTTGGCAGTTTTCTCTTCTTACTATGCTCTGGTCCTCATTTCCAGGTATGCCCAAACACACACACACACACACACACACACACACACACACACACACACACACA
>JANHMN010000006.1:46823802-46854895 GCA_030674055.1 Rhabdomys pumilio
ACACACACACACACACACACACACACACACACACACACACACACACAGTCTGTTTCTTTAATTTTTAGCATACAAATGTGATTTTTTTTGGATTTGCTCATTTTTCAGAACAAAGCTGATATTTTTTTCCTGTTATATGACTACAATGACTTTAAAAGTGAGGGGCATGAAAAAATGGGAAATATTTTTCCATAAGTTTATGTCCACACATCAACAGGATCCACCACTATATGCCAGTGATTCAAACACTTATCACCCCAGAAACAAAATTCAATGTATCAGGAACTTGGGAATGTACCATATACATGACTTTGACATTGTATTATTTTATTAATCTAAGTTGACATACATGTTGTTCTAAGAGTTTGTCTCTGTGAATTCACAAAGACTGTCTGTATGGTCTCATATACAACAATGTAGTAATCATCATATAAGGCCTTCTGCCTGAGAATATCACTAGTACCTGTGAATTACCTGGAAACTGCATGTTTCTGAGCAATGCGTTGGTCCTTCATGTACCAGCACCCCAGCAAGTTTGGTGTTTGTTTTACTTCTGTAGATGCGTAGTCATGTTAAATAACTATAAAGAGAGTGAATTTTCATATTTTAATTTATTTTCCTCCTATAAGTGGAAAGGATACATATAGTACTTTGCTGATTCATCAAGTCTTTAACCCTGTGTCCATAATAACACTTGCTCAGTATTTGATTTTAGTAAACTCTTAAAGTATCATTGCACAAGATTATAATAAATGAGGTTGTGTTTTAGATTTATTATAATAAGAAGTATACTAATTTTTCTTATAAATATGTGAAAACATTTGAATAGATATATTTAAGAAATGTCATTTCAGCACTCATGTGGTAGAGGCTGGGGGATTATGAATTGAAGACTAGCCTGAGATACATCATTAATTTTAGGACAATCCATACAATAATGTCAGAGACTACTCCTTGGTCCTTGCAAATAGCTTAAAACAGTTAAAAAAAAGTGTGTGTGTGTGTGTGTGTGTGTGTGTGTGTGTGTGTGTGTGTTGGGGGGTATTTTCTGTCTTCACTTATTCTACTACAAGGATTCTTTTCAGACCTGTCACATTTGGTTTTATAGTTTGTGAGTGGCACCACTCTGTGCCTTTTATTTGGATTGCAGGGAGAATAGATCCTCTTGGAGACGTCTGACCCTGATTAGAGGCAAAAAAAAAAAAAAAAAAAAAAAAAAAAAAAAGTCTTATAAAAAAAAAAAAAAAAAGAATGTTAGATTTTGATTCATTTCCTTAAGGGAATCTCTAAAATTATTGAAATACCTCCACATTAATACCCATTTTTATGTAAATCTTAAATTACTAAAAATATATTTTTATCTAAGATTCAAATTGCATTGAAAGCCAATACAGTGTATTATCATAATAATGGGTATGGCCTGACTTTGTATAAGTGCTGAAGGGGTGTAATTATTAAATGAACTAATTTATTAGATTATTGGAGAATTTCAGAAGAAACTATCCAAAATAATACTTTTCTTTTTTAATTAATTATTTTATTTATTTATTATTTTATTGGATTTTTTTAAATTTTCATTTCAAATGTTACCCCTTTCCTGGTTCCTTCCCAAAACCTCCTATTCCATGCCCTCTTCTCTGCTTCCATGAGGGTGTTCCCTCAACCACCTACACACTCCCGCCTCCCTGCCTTCAAATTCCCCTACACTGGAACATCAGTTATATTTTGTTTTGCTCTTAGGTAGTATAAGAAATTTAGCTTGTGTGGATTGGCTAGTGCTGCATTTCTGTGTCTGTCTATTTGCTTAATATATTCCAAATATTCACACCTGATAGGAACTAACCAATGTTGACATGAAGACATTTCCAGATATGATTTTATGGCACCGCAAAGCCATAATATGGTCATTGTCTTCTACAACACTACACTTTCTCTAAGAGGTGCCACTTAGGAAGAAATGCTCAAGTTGACAGTTTGCACTCTGATTTATGTCAGATGTCAGTCTTTCTCGACAGGAAACACCTTCCTTGCTTACCTGATGGCCTTTGTCTATTTTCTGTTACTATAACAGACTGACACAGAATGAGTAATTTCTAAAGAAGGCAAGTTTATTCAGCCTACAGTTCTGAAGGATGGGAAATCCAAGGACACAGCTGTGCTGTCTGACAAGGTCTCTCTCGCTTCATTGAAGTGTCACATGAACATAGAGGAAAGAGACAAAGAAGAACAAACTGATTTTACAATAACCGACTTTGGGATCTACCTGTTTCTGTCATAGTAACATTAACCAACTCAAAAAAACCTCAAGTACTGTGATCCAATCCCTCCCATTGGATCCCAATCCCAACACTGGTACACCGGTGTCAAGCTTCTAACTGATGAATTCTGGTACACATACCAACCAGAGTACTGATTTTAAACAATCTAGTCTTTAGGAATGTGGGACTGTTAAAAGAGAAAAACCCTAAAGTAAGACTAAGCTAGAGAGTTTCTGATGTAAAAACAGAAGAAAACAAAAACCAGACCAAACAAAAACCAACAAAATAAAACAGAACCATTGGCTCCCTGTGTATTAATATGAATTAATTTTCACATGACAACTCAAATCAACATGAAAAGAAAAATCTTTTTTGTAAATGTATGTATAGATAGATAGGCTCAGTTATTTTCTGTTTCTAGCTGAAGGTTTTACCTCAAAGAAAAATGAGAAGGTGATATATTTTGGTTTACAACTAAAATCCTGTATCAGTCAGAACTATCAACTTGAGTTCTCAATGTAGATACAGGTAAGATGCTACCATCTTCCTAATAGATGAGCTAATGAATTTGAATAACCAGTGAGAAAGAGTTCAGGGCTAATATAAGTTGACAAAATTACAGGCTAATGTTAACAAAATATAGTCCATAAACTAGAGTTTTATTAATCTGTATCATAACACCATGTCCATAAAATCACCAGTGTGTGTGTGTGTGTGTGTGTGTGTGTGTGTGTGTGTGTGTGTGTGTAAGGGTATAATGTAGCTCACGCTGGCCTAGAACTTATTATATGGCAGAGATGACCTTAGACTCCTGGTCCTTTTGACTCTTGTACCCTACTTTAAGCACTAGAACTGCAGGTATGTACTACTTTATCAAACTACCACCAATGTTATCTTTCAGGTAATTTAATAACTGTGATCTAGGTTTTGGGGTGGTTGATTTACTTTTGTTAATGTTTTGGTTTTGTTTTATGTTTTTTTTTCTTTATTTAGCTACTTTTATGTTTTAATTTTATTTATTTTTGTTATGTGCATTCTGGGCAAAGTCAAGAAACAAAGTGATTTTTCACATTAAAATTAGTTCATCTCTGAGAAGTGATTTCTAGTTCTTGGATAGGAACATCCAGACAGTGGTTCTCAGCATTTTAGAAAGTTTCCTCTTATTAAGTAATAAAGTGACTCAACTGTGGCTAACTTTTGTTACAGGAGAACCAGGTAAAAACTGCCTAGCCTCAGGAAGGCTTGAAGCTATTGCTATATTTTTGAGGGAAGATATAGCCTTCCTATGTGAAATCACCATTCACCCTGGTGCCTAACCTCAATGAGACGCCAACAACTTTGACAACTCCGTCGTCTTCCTACACACTCACCAGCCATTCCTATCAGTTCTGTGTCAGAAATGTCATCCTAGTCACTAGAGATCCAACTCATCATTCTGTCTCCTTAAATTGTAATTTACTAGTTACTGTGCAGCAAAACAGGTTGAAGTGTAAACAACCAGTGTTCAGATTTACACTCCTGCCTCTTTTGATAGATGGATAATAATTACACATACATATGGGATACAATAAGATTGCCTTATGTATGCATTATGAAAGAATTAAACCACATCTTTGAAAATCCAAGACCTAGCTGGATTAAATACTGTGACTAGCTGGGAGGCAAGTAAAGTGAGTAGCAGTAATTGATGCTGTTTGTCTTGGCTTTATGTAGTTTGTATATGACTTATGTAGAGGAATTTGGGTTTTTATATGCATATACATATATACTTTCATATGTTGTGTATAATATATATTAAATGTTACATTTTAATACATAATACATATAATATATTTTATTAAATATTTAATATTTTATTAACAGTTATATTATTTTATGACTAATATTCAATGAATATTTAAATAATGAAGAAACATGGATTTATTAATGTATATTAAATATATGATTATACAATATGTAATTATTATATATAATATATAAAACACATTCTTACTCTACCAGAGCCTTGCACAACTATTCAAGTTGCTTTATAAAGTACATTTCATTGTACTTGTCCTGACACTGTCTTTAGATTTCTTTGAAAATTGCCTAAAGAATTAAAGATATTCCTGAAATATAATAATAGTATTACATTCTAGTAATTATATAATGTTCTGTTCTTGCTTTCTTTTCATATTATGGTCAGTAAATCTGACACTTGTTTTATTCTATAGAACATTGTGTGTTTATATTTCCTTTAAGATACCCACTATGTTAGATACTTTTATCATCACTATGACAAACTCCTTGACAAGAACAACTCTAGAAAGAAAGTTGATTTAGTTCACTGTTTGAGGGCCCATCCTGTTATTCTGAATAAAGTATAGTGTTGGGAGCATAGGGATGCTGGTACATTGTAGTCATAGTCAGAAGATAACTAAGACAGACAGATGCTTGGCACCCTTTTTCTTTTGTATGTAGCTATAGACCCCAGTCTATTGGATGATATGAACCAAATTCAGTGGGATTTTTGTTTGTTTATTTGCTTTTTTGTTGTTTTGTTTTTGTTTTGTTTCTTTCTTCTTAGTTAAATTTCTCTGATGAAAATCCTACAGATACGTCCCAAACTATGTTTGGTAAACTATTGAAAAATCCTCTCAAGTAGAAAATAAAAGTTAGCCATTATACCAGCTCATGACACCATGACTCTCAGCTAACAGAGAAATCTCTGTGTTTTTGTGTGTGAGTATTTAAAAACAAATTTTAATTTAAATATGTTTTGATCATTTAAAATCTATAAGCTATTAGAAAATGACAGAAAGTAGAGCAGAAACACACGGTTCTTTTCCGGTGTCACCATGCCTGGTAACAATGTGGGAAAAATCTCATTTTATAAGAATTTCTCTTTTTTGGGGGGAGGGGTTCGAGACAGGGTTTCTCTGTGTAATCTTGGCTGTCCTGGAACTCACTCTGTAGACCAGGCTGGCCTCAAACTCAGAAATCCGCCTGCCTCTGCCTCCCAATTGATGGGATAAAAGGCATGCGCCACCACCACCCGGCTATAAGAATTTCTCTATGGGTAATTAAGGCTGTTCTTACTTAGATATTCTCTCTGGTTATATTTCATTATTCCTGCTGATGTTGTGTGTTATAGACATGAGTAGAAATGATATCCCGTATACATTAAATAAAAAAAGCAGAATGTTGGCTACTATGAGTTACAAATACAACTGCAGGCTGTGTGTGCACCCATTTTATAAAATCATCTCTGAGAAGGGCACAGGAAAAATAGTGACCTGAATAACGTCCTGGTTGAATGAAATAAATCTAATCTCAGCAAGTCTTGGGAAGACATAGAAACATCTTAGATAAGAATACCTCAGGGGAAACAAAGGATAATATTTGGAAAAAAGTCTCAAATAATGAACTCATAAAAAAATGACCTGTGTTATATATACTTGTTTCTGTAATTGCTCTATTCCATTCTTTAAACTGTGTTCTCTTGTAGTGTGATTGAGAGAGTATATATTATGTGTATATATTATGCCCACATACACAATTTACATTATAGAGTACAAGAAAAATTTATCATAATACAGATGTGGACATTTGTCTACATAGGTCTGAAAATCATGGCCACTGTTTATTTAAATATTTAAAAGCTATCCTTGGCCATACTGTGAGCAATAAACTAATGGCCATTCTTAAGTGCCCTTAAAGATATTAGCACTGATTCTATAAACTTTGGCGTCTGTGTAGGGTGCAAAAAAGATACAGAAGTCTTAAATAGTGTTGGAAGACAGGAGTTTCAGCTTCATGAGACTGTTGTCTATTAAGGAGATACATCACCTTTAAATTATGAGACTTTTCTCATTTGAGTGTGACAGAAATTATTCCAGAAGGTGAAGCTATGCACAGCATAATGTTCAAGGCATACCTGTGCACAATTATTTAAATAACAAACTGTTTAAACAGTTGTGTAATTACATAGGATTTCAAAAATGAAATACACAAAGCAGCCTGGTTTCCTTTGTTCATGTTTATCTAAAAAGGTGTTTCACTCAGTTTCAATAAGAATATCTTTTCATTCTCCAAAATTAAATTGCATATCCGAGACTTAATAAAATATATCGCTGAAATTGTTGAGCATCAACTTGACTAGATATAGAATCACCTAGCAAACATTTGACTACGCATGTCTATGAATGGTTCTTCCAGAGAAAGTGAAATGAAGAGAGAATATCCACCCTGAACTTCAATGCAACTATCTCTTTCTAACCAATGAATGTTGGTGGGGAATAAAATAAAATAAGAGGGAATTATTTTTTAAGAATTTGTCCACATGGTTGAAGCCTTACCTTCTTTTTAATATTAAATTTAATGTTAATGATAGATTAGTATTATGTTATACAGTTTTAATAACCATGAATAATCTCCTTGCTGATTTAGTTAACTTGATGAAAATATTTTCAGTGTTCAAACATTATAAGATGGTACCAATACTCTAAGACATATTAGAATAACATAATAACTATTGAATAGGACATTTTTAGAATAAAATATGAAGTCTTTCACTATAATGTCCCACTGGAGAAGGCTGACTTGAGAAAAAAAAGGTATTTTATAGTTCCCCAAAGAACTATGAATCCCATATCTGCCAAAATAGATTAAGCAGTTGGTATGGGAGATAAGAGTTCCACAGGGAAAACATTTAGGGTCCAATTAAGTTTGGATGTCAGCAAAGCTAAGTGGAAAGGCAGGCCATGATTCCAGACTACCAGTAGGATTTACAGCCACTGAAGATTGCTTGATAAGTACTAAAATTGCAGGTCAGCTCAAAGTCTGCTTCAACTCTGCATTGAACAGCCATTCAATTGCCCTTTAAGTGTGCCACAATTATTATCATGGACTCTTAGAGTCTTTCCAGGTCAACTCTCTGTATCTGTGACAAATTCTTTGGAACCTTCTAAGTAGCCCAAAGAAGGGGGGGGGCAGGGAGGGAATAGTCATTCTTTGTTTAAACTCTTCCAAGAATGATTTGCTTACTATCTGAGAAGGCAAATGATCTCTTTAAAGGAGAAGGGCATTTTTTAAAGATCCTAAACTGAATTAGTTTGACATATGCCTCATGTTAGATTGGTTATGTTGTAGAGCTATAATGAGAGCCCTTCATGCAGGGTGTAAAAGAACTACATTCTGTATGCAGAATGGTCCACACTTTTGAAGACAGAACTGTTTGAATTTGGATTCCTCTTATTCCTAGCTGAGTGAACTTGGGTATTTAAATATTACCATACCAAGCTAGAATATCCTTATATGCTAGCTTGAAAGCTGAGTTAGAAGACTTTTTTAAATGAGGTTTTAGTAGTTTTAATATCTGAACCATTGGTAAATTCTCAATCAAGTCTGAATTTAGTCTTTCAATAGATTCTTCTATCAAATGATGCTGGGAAAAATCATTGATAAATATTCTCAGTTCTATGAGGTTTTCTAAGAAGTAAAAAACCCAAACATTTGAATATGCAATAACAATACAGTTTTCCAAAACAATTTATGAAGGTAACTTAGGTCAAGTGAGGCTAGGAGCAGTTCTGCACAAAACTAATGTTTAAATGAGCTAGGGTGATAAATGGAAATGAAAAGAAGTCCAAGGAGACAGAATAACACGCTAGAAAACAAAGCTAGATCAAGAAATAATGGACATAAAGGATACCCAAAGTAGCTTCCTTCTGGAATATCAATGGGTAGTAACTGTGTTAAACTCATAGTGACAACTGCCAAGGACTAAAGAGTATGTGGCATCTTAACCCACGTGAACTACAGGGAATGAGAAACTACTGAGAAATGTTAATCAGAACATCGACATGATTATGTAAATTATCAGAGTACAACATGTGGATGTTGGGGTAGTACCATGCCAACAAGAGAACACAAGTTCCCTATATTCATAATAGCACTGGTATCTATGTGAGATGCAGTACACACCTTTTGGAAGATCTTAGTATGCACTGTCAACGTTAAACAGAATTTACATGGGCCATTAAGTCCCATTTTACTTTTACAAAGCTCCAGTGTATAAACACAACCATAATTCTTCAAAATACCCTCTCCACACATTGAACTGTTTTGCAATGATGACAAGCTTTAAGGTGAAGAAAAATCCAGAAGTCTCTTATCAAAGCCTTCAGCAAGGGTTAGGTGTTGATCATAATCTGAAGCTTAGGACACCAAATAAATGAAGGACAACATATTGAAAGTGTATGTACTGCAGATGATGATATAGCTTCCCTATTAATCTGGAAAGATGGTATGGAAAGGGAGACAGAATACAAGGAGCCTTCAAATCAGTCCCTCATCAGCATATGTAATATCAGATGTGCTAAGACAAAGTTTGGATGATGGAGAAGGTGAAAAGAAAGTGGTCAAATTCTAGTATCCATGGGAACTGTACATATCACTTGTATTAAGAAAATCAAGTGCTTAACTATCCTGATTTTAAAAACTACATAATGTACTGTATTTATTTCTCTACACTATGTTTCTCCAAAGTGTTTCACTATAATGACACAAAATCCAGGAATACTGGAACAGACAAAATTCACTCCATGCCTGAATGGGCACAAGAAATGGGATGTTTCTGAGTGACCGCTGGGGGATGCTTGAAAGCACCCTGACTTGCATATACTCAGAGATAATGTCAATAACTGCAAAATCTCCAGATAAACAATGTTTCCAGGAATACAAGATAGAAGTGGAATTTACTAGTAAAACAGAAAATGTCCTTTTTGAAAACAGTAGTCTGCAACATCGCAGAATTTCAGCCAGTGATTTTTATCTCTATAATTTCCAACTACATTTGCTGAGGAAGAATGACCATATTTATAAGTTTAGGCTTATAGAATGTTGATATACATGCTTTGTTTTGTTTTGTTTTGTTTTGTTTTGTTTTGTTTTGTTTTGTTTTGTTTTTGTGAAGACAAGACCTCTGTGCTCCTAACCAACCAGAAATATAATTAAGGATCAGGTGTTTGGCTACTTCTCTTTGTTTATTCCCTTTAAACAAATTTCATCTAATTATTTGCAAGGTACTCTTGATCCTATTTAGAAACTATTTTATCAAAGGATCTGTGAGTTGAGAAGCCAGTTTGTTTATTAAGCTGGGACTAAAGTGATGCGAAACGTATCATTTCTTTTTTTTATCACATTTCTAACTTATTCACCAAACACATTTTATTATCACATGAAATTATCATGTTCTCTTTAAATTCTAACTCTGGGTAATTTGCTCATGTATTGTATATTTACTTACGAGTCCATAGAGTTAGTGATCTTTCATATCCATCTGTATAACCTGTAGATTCAGCCGCTAATCATTTTAAGACAAGATACATTAAGTTCTATCTGAAATTTGTTCCCACCTCCACTGTCCTTTCCAAGACTACATTAGAGATTTAACTTCATAAGGTAAGGAACTGTGTCATAATGTTGTGTTAGACTCCACAACTAGAACATTCTTTTTCACATAATGACATCCTTAGTTAATCAATTATTAGATTGATTATTCTAGTCATTCTCTAATTACAAATTGATCCTTTTATAAAGATAGACTTATTTTTATTGTGTACAAGTGTTTGCTTGAATTATGTATTGTACTACATATATCAAGTGCCAACAGAGGCCAAAAGATGGCATCAGATGCCCTGGAACTAGAGTTACAGTCAGTTGTGGTCCTCAGTATGGCTGGGGATTGAACCTGGTTACTCCGAAAGAGAACAAGTGATCTTAATTACAGATTCCTCTCCTCAGCAATTGTGTGTCGATCTTAAGAGCATAGAAGAACTTGTAGGTACCAGTTTCTAAAACAAATAATTTTTTGTACACACTATTTTTATCTTTGCTATAACAAGTTAATGCTTACATATTTTCTGGAATAAGCAGTTATTAGGTTTGTTTTTTGTTTGTGTGTATATGGTGTGTATGTGCGAGCATGTGTGGGTGGGAGGAGAATACGAGGAGACCAAAAGAGGACACTGAGTGTTCCTGTCTAACACTGTATGCCTTATTCTCTAGAGATAGATAGGGTCTTACTGAAACCCTGGTTCACTATATTCATTGGACTTGCTGGCCAGTGAGCTCCTTCTATCTCTATCCATCAATGTTACAGTTATAGGCACATGTAGCCATCACCAGCTTTTACATTGGTACTGTTGATTCAAACTCAGGTTCTCTTGCTTATAGAGTCAGCACTTTACACACTAATCCATCTATCCAGTCTCAGGAACTATTAAATATTACTAAGTTTTTAATATGCCTGGCAGTACACAAAGAAGTTTTCTCTTAATCTTTGTATCTCTTGATCTTTTTATAAAGATAAAATTATTTTTATTGTGTACAAGTGTTTTCTTGAATGTATGTATTGTACCACATATATGTCTTGTGCCAGCAGAGGCCAAAAGAGGGCATCAGATACCCTGGAACTATAGTTACAGCCAGTTATTTCTTTGTTTTGTTTTGTTTTGTTTTGTTTTGTTTTGTTTTGTTTTAAGTGGTTTTTGTTGTTTGTTTGGTTGTTTTTTGTTTCCCATTGAGCTGACTGGAATTTATATTTTAAATCTTATTTTGCATTAATGTTTACCAATTTTAAAAGTTTTCATACTTTAAAATAATGAATTACGGTCTCATTACACTTTGCTCCCTCCAAATCCCCTTGAGATCCACCAAGCCACATTATTATTAATATCCCCCTAAACTAGCACTGACCATATATGATTGTGTGGAGCTTTTAACTGTGGCATGGCCAACCTACTAGCAACCACATCCTTAAAGAAAAGTGACTCCCTGTCTCTGAACAACCATCAACCACTGATAGCTCTTCAAAAAGAAGCTTCTCTGACCTAGGTTATGAACAGCATAAATTTACGAGTATAAATAAAGGAGGTAAGTCTGACAGCATGACTATTGTGATTTAAAACATTACCAGTGGTGTCCTGTTAGTGCCTGTGGCCCTCCCCACACACACCCCTGTTCCCAGCCATGAGCTTTTGACAGACGTAGTAACAGATGCTCCTGTAGAACATCCTTGACGATACAGACACTTTATCTCTCTGCACTCTTCTCTGCATTTCTAAACGGTAGCTTCCGCCCTTGCTTCACTGCTTTTTCTCTTGGTGTTATCAGCTTATAATCTCCTAGTTAGACCTCATTTGTAATGTCCTGCACATCTTTTAATTCCTGGTTGCCTGACAATAATGATTATTTTTCCAGCTCCTGATTGATGTTTACAGCACCCCGTTCACATGGCATCTGCAGATGTTATTTTCTGCTCATCCTTGGATTATTTAAGAAGATAGCACATAGCCCATTCAAACAGACCTCATACTGAAATCTTTGCAGGGGCTCTGGGTTTTTCTTCATCCTTGATGTGACAGCAGCTCATTCACCATGTGTTCCTTTCTTCCATTTTCTGTGTGTGAATGTGCTGCGTGTGTGTGCGTGTGTGTGTGCGTGTGTGTGTGTGTGTGCACGTGCGTGCATGAGCACACGTGCGCATGCCTGGAGGTGGCTGATTCTACTAGACCAGTGACTCCCAGACTGTTCCTGTCCCTTTCTCACTCTAACACTACATCACCATACCTACCTTTTTAGCTGTAAAAGCACTGATTTTTTTGTGCGTACACAGTAAGCAGTTTCCTGACTGAGCCATCTGCCTAGCTCTTATTATGTTTGCTTTGTCTTGAATATCTTACCAGTTTTTTGGTCACGAAGCAACGCTCCTCTCTAGGTAAATGACAAACAGTAAACACTTCAATCATCTCAAAGCAGTCGATCATTTTTATTCTAAAACAGGTCAATATCTTCTTCCCAACAACCCACGTCCCCTTTTGCCTGTCCTGGTACTGCTTAATTCTTAACTCATACACAAATGCCCGAATCCCTAGTTCTCTACCGATCTTGATTGCTGACTCTCAGAATTTATTTTTTTAATTTTAGCCCAATACAAACGGAGAATTTTTTCTTTTTTTTTTCTTTTTTTTTATTTGCAGCTGGACGACCTGGTCAGTGTGCATATGGGAATGTGCTTCAGTACTTTCTGATTATCAGAAAGAAATGGAACCTTAAAATAAAATTGCACTTCTCCAACATATCGCCTTCTCAATTCTAGAAGACTTTTCAAAAATAATTGCCAGTGTTCCCATAAGTTCATTAGCTTTTCCTTAACACTCTAGTAAGTACGTCACCCAGAGCTACAGACATGATACAATTCAGTAATTTGAGAGGAAATTGGGGCCAGCTCCTTTGCAGTATCTAAGACTTCATGCTTTTCTTTTTTAACTTTCTGCCAACATCTGGCATTTTCCCACTTTCTTTTAGACTCCTCTACCCAGAGACTTTTTTTCATACTTGGACTAAGCCTTCAAAATGCTGTCTCTCGGGCTTTCAAGCACCTTCAGGCTGATATCTAACTTTCTCCTCTCTCTCCTTCTAATTGAGTAAACACTTTTACCTTTCCAGCCATTGGCATGTGTCTGCCAGCATGTTAAAGCAAAAAGGAGATTTTGGTATAGAAAACTATCGTAAAATATATCTTTCTTTCCACGATCGGTAACGTCGGTAACTTCTCACCAGATTATAAATGAAGGGGAGTATCCCTTTTCAGTGAAGACATGTGAAAGTACCATGTGTTTGCCCAAGCACTGAGTTTTCAAGCATTCCTTTATAAAAGTTATCCTTCCTTCTTGGAATGCTTCTTTCTGTCTTTTAAACACACGATTATGAGGTGGTTTTTTTTGTTTGTTTGTTTTTTGTTTTTTGTTTTTCACAAAACTTGAAGGATACAAAAAAATTAATGAAGCACCAGCATAAGTTTCTCTTTCTTAAATATTTTCAATTTTTTCTTTTATTTTTGATGTTATAGAGTAACCATATAATTTCTCCTTTTTCTTTCCTTTCTCCAAACTCACCTATAAATGCTACCTTTTTCTCTTTTAAGTTTATGGTCTCTTTTCTCATTAGTTGTTATTATGTGCACGTATGTGTAAACATGTATGTTTCTAAATATGAGCTACTCAGTCTGTATAATGTTCCTGGTATGCGTGTTTTCAGAGGTGACCATTGGACAATGGCTATTTAGACACATATTATGTATATTACCATGAGTTAAGTAGCATGTGGCTATACATATTTTAAAGCTATCTGCCACACATTAGAATATACTCTTTTCTTACATACAGTATGTTTTGATCAGTCTTTCCTCTGTTCTTACACATCCTGGATGTTCCTAACTCTCTAACCATCCAGTTTCATGTTCTATCTCTTACTCCCCCTCTGCTACTCAAACAACCTAAAAAAACATGAACAAAAGACACATATTCAAAACAAACAAACAAAACAAAACAAAACAGAGCATCTCAAAATGGAGTCTGTTATGTGTGGGCCAACTGTTGCTGGGTATGAGACCTGCTGTGGAGTGGGATTGGTGTGAGAAGTGATGCTCCATTTGAGAAAATTTATTTTCCATTTCTCAGCAGGTATCAATTGCAAATAGCTTGTTAGTTATGGATGGGACTTTGTTTCTATCTCTCCTCCGTACTGGGATTTTATCTGGTTTGAGCTTGTGCAGGTCTTGTGCCTGCTGTCACAGCCTCTGTGAGGTCATATGTTCATCAGCCCTACTGTCTCTGGGAAATGCTGCTAGAATAAACTCTTTTTGGTTTTTGAGATTCTAATATAATTTCATTTCCCCCTTCCTTTTCTCTATACCCTCCCACATACACCAAGTACCTCCCACATATTTCTAAATATAATCTGTCCTGTATGTATGTAATAAACTCTGAAGGTTAACATTCATATAGAAATTTTAAGACATAGAATTTGTATTGTAATTCTGTTTTGAAGCTATCCATTATTCAATCTTGTATATGTCTACAAATAGAAATATTGGTTCCTGGAGATCATTTGTTGATAACTTTATTTAATTTCTTTTCTTTAATATAAAAATATCTTATATAGGACTCTCTGGAAAAAAAAGAGCAGAAAGCAGTATGGGAAAGCCCAAAGTCTCCATTCAATGTGTTATATAGGCAGCATGCTAAGCACAGGCTCTCTTACTGAGCTACCAGATCTAGTGCATGGAGGGGTGGTTTTATTTAGCATAACATTTACAGTCTATCGTCTCACATAAAAGCATTTAGACAAATGAAAACCGTATTTGAGAATTTACAATTAGAATTTTAAGCAGAAGACATTTCTATAAACTTGCTAAGTAACCTTCAAAATGTTAATAATGGCAATAATTTAAATATGGATGCCTTTCTTTTTATTACTTGAAGAAGCTGAACTTTCTTCGTGACTTATGATTTCCAGCCCTTCAAATCTGGTGAGTGACAGTTAAAACATAGAATATTCTTTAAAAAGAAATCAGCCTGCTATGTGTTAAGGATAATTTTATTTAAAGGGATATTTTTCCCAAATAATTTATTTTTTTATAAATTTTATTAGACAAATTTGCAATTAGAACCTGTTACAAATAATTTATTTTTATTGAAACAAGATTTAAAAGCAAACAGATCTTATCCAAAACTCTCAGTTCCATCATGAATGACAAAAATAATTAGGTTCTAGAAGATGAACTATTTTATTAATATACTTTAATGATTGTGAGTAATTTAAATTTGAATTAAGCTAAGGGAAAGTATGGAGTTTTCTAGCATGCCCTGTATAGACATATTCTCTACAGTTGTGTCACACTAGCAGATGCATTGTTACAAGCAATAAAGCTACATATTGACACAGCATTACTATGCAAAGGTCACAGTTCCATTAGGGACCATTGCTAGTGTTCTCTGCGTTTCCACAAGTATATAAGGATAAGTATCTACCGTGTAGAAGAATCCCACAGTCTTCCAGTTCTCCAGTGTTCTACTCATTCTATACTGCCCTACTCCCTGAAAATCACTAGTTTTTTGACTGCTTGAATCTTTCCATTTGTTTCCAAAATGCTAAGGGATTGAATCATGTAGCATGACTTCTTTTTTCAATTGATGTACTTCACTTAATGGCACATATTTAAGTTTCCTGTATATCTCTTTATAGTTCATTACATTTTAGTAGATGGGAAAATGCCCAGTAGCTGATTCGAAGCCAGTGCCCATAATCCCAAACTCCAGTTGGCTCAAGTCCCAGGTCTGCTATAGCAGCTGACCAGCTTGATAGATCAAGCTTCCATGCAAATGCCTTAGAATAATCAGTATGGACCAGTTGTCATGCATGCTATGGAGACCAGAGCCAGGCAAGCAACCAAGTATCATGCCCCCTCATTGTCTGGCCAATCCCTACATTCTCAGGTTCAATGGTCATCTTGGTGCCAGTTTCATCCTTGGTGCCAGTTGCATCCAGGCTACAGGCCATCTCTGATTTTATAAATATCCTCCTGGAAATAACTTCTAGACCTATTGCTATTATCATCCAATCATTAGACCCTTCTCAATATATAGGTCAACTCTTCAGACTTTCATCTCAAGCCCAATCATCCACTTAACAAGAAACCAGACTATCCACCTCCAGACCTTCAACATCGAGTCAACTTGTCTAAGATACACAAGGACCTTCCAAAAATCTCCTCCTCAGTAGACATTGGAATGAAAAGTGTGTCTAGAAAAAGACAACTTGTAAACTTGAATAAGTCCCTTCCTCAATTTCATGAACAACAAATAGCTACAAAGATCAATATCACAAAAGCATGGCAGAGCTAAACGATCCAGGTCAACTAATGGTAGAGACCCTAAGAAAATGGATGAAAATAAATACAAATGCCCAAAGTGTGTGAAACTGCAAAGAGGAAACAGCTGGGAATATCTATGACACTGCTCAAGGCAATGGTGTTGGGATCTGACTGCAAAAGTATAGAAAACAAAATAAGAACAGACTAAGCAGGACGTTGTAGTACCGAAAATACTCAGCACAGAAAGTGACGCAGTGAGCAAAGTCAAGAGTTAACCCCCTGGGCTGACAGAAAAATATGTCAATCCTACATATAATGAGGCTAATAGCCCTAACACGTAAAGAAAGGGTCCAATACTATAGTAACATATTTGATGAGTTGGTTAACAATGGACAAAATACTCTAGTAGGAATTTCTTAATAGTCAACTTACAAATAGCCAACAGAAAAAGGAAAAGTGATAAGCCTTACTAATCACAGGGAAATACAAATTAAAACTGCAATATTATTTTTATTACTATAGCTCTATAGTACAGCTTGAAATCAGGGATGGTTGATACCTCTGAAAGCTCTTTCATTGTACAGGATTGTTTTACCTGGGTTTTTGTTTTACCATATGAAGTTGAATATTGTTCTTTCAAGGCGTGTAACCAATTGTATTGGAATTTTGATGGGGATTACATTACATATGTAGCTTTTTTAAAAAAAAAAAACCAACCATTTTTACTATGTTAATCCTACCTACCTATGAGCATGGCAGATCTTTCTGCCTTCTGATGTCTTCTCCAATTTCTTTTTTTTTTAATTGATTTTTTTCGAGACAGGGTTTCTCTGTGTAGCCCTGGTTGTTCTGGAACTCACTCGGTAGACCAGGCTGGCCTTGAACTCAGAAATCCACCTGCCTCTGCCTCCCAAGTGCTGGGATTAAAGGCGTGTGCCATCACTGCCCGGCTTTCTCCAATTTCTTTATTCAAAGACTTAAAGTTTTTATCATACACTTGCTTGGTTAGAGTTACCACAAGATATTTTATATTAAATGTGTCTTTCATGAAGGCTGTTGTTTCTATGATTTCTTTTTTCACACCTTTGTTGTTTATATATAAGAGTGCTACTTGTGGGAGTGACCAAAGACTGATCCAACTTGAAACACATGCTATGAAAGGGAGCCCATATCTGATATTGTCTAGAGAGCCAGGGACTAGTTGCAAGATAGTTCAGAAACCTAGAAGAGAACCAAACATAATTGTCAAAAATAAAATAAAATAAAGTAAAATAAAATAAAGTAAAATAAAATAAAATTTAAAAGTCAATAAAATGGCTCCTTATGATATTCCACCATACTTGTAGATCAGAGCCTAGCATAAATTATTATGCTTAGGAGATGCCTACCATCTCTTGTTCACTGCATTACTATCCACAATATTCAAGAGATGGTATTCATTATAAAGCCCATGCACAGCAGAAGAAAAATGCTATAAAATATGATGCACACACATAATGTACTGTCTTTCAAAGGATGGAAATTATTCCATTGACAACATCACAGATAAAGATGGTGGTGTAACGCTAAATGGAATGACCTAGTCATAGAAAGTCAAACACTGCTTGGCCTCATTTATACATAGAACCCAAAAATGCTAATTTTATGCATTCAGAATACAATTGGGGTTGAAACAAACCTATAACTCCATGCTCCTCATGAGGGCATGAGGAGAAGTGGGAAATTGTGATTAAAGGTCATAAAATTCCAATTAGAATGAATATGTTGAAGGGAACTATTCCATGTAACAGTGCACTCTATTATTTACATCACAATAAGAGTAGATATTAATAAGATATTAAGATTAAGATAATACAACTGAAAATGATTGCATTAACTAATGTGCATGTTACTCCAGTGTACTACTCCATGGTGTATACACATCATCCTGCTGTGCACAGGAAACATGACTTTTATGTATGATATTGAACATCATATGTCACCTACAGGAATTTGGTGAGCAAGCTTTTCATGATCAGCTCTTGAGGTGGTTGAGGAAGAAAACATACTGTACACTTAAGTTAGGTCTCCATGTTTTAGTGAGTCTTGGATGACGAGGGTAGCTAGAGACACTCCAGTTCCCTTAAGCCAATGGTGTGTGGTTAACTAGCTTCTGCTGTTGCACATTCATCAAGGAGCTGAGAATGTCCCATGTACTTCATAATGGTTCCTCTTTCTTCCCTTGCTGGAAGCAGACATGTTTCCCATTTGCTGACTTGGGGAGTTGAAGAGAGCACAGTGGTATAAACCAGGCTCTTGGATTGGTTTGCCCATGCTCTGCTTTGCCCTGCTTGGTTTTGGTGAGTTAAGTTTCTCTTTGTCTTCCCAACTACTTCCCAATGTTGGTAGTGATGGTCCTGTGGCCTCACTTCCCTCTCAATCCAGGAAAGGTTGACTGTGTTTTAACTTCTTCAGCTATCTTTTCTTTGGTTGTTTGGTTGGCTGGTTGTTTTTTCATTTGTTTTGGTGCGGGGTGGTATGGTGTGGTATGGTTTTCACTGACCTTTGGCAAGAAGTACACTGCATCTATGCTCTTATATGTTAGACTATAGATAAGATGTCAAAATGAACGTTTGTAAAAAGGAAAGAAAGAAAGGAAGAAAGAAAGAAAGAAAGAAAGAAAGAAAGAAAGAAACAAAGAAACAAAGAAACAAAGAAACAAAGAAACAAAGAAACAAAGAAACAAAGAAGAAACAAAGGAGGAAGGAAAGAAAGAAAACATAGAAATCTTAAACATTCAAGGACACACTTGCAGATTAGTCGACTGATTATATCTGCCTATACAGAGTAATCAGCCCTTAATAATTCTGCACCACTAAGGTCTGTCAGATGATTTTGGGCCAGAAGACTGAAGATTTGATGCTCCAACGTTCGGTAGTATAGGGGCTATCCAGGTGTTAAGTGGTCTCTATAAGTTGGCTAAGTTTTAGAAGCTATGCTTAATGCTTCCCATAATTTCAGTTAACTAAGTCAGTCTGTATTTCTGACGGGGTTGAAAACCTATAGTCTCATAGCCAATTCTGACTATTTACTTTGAGACAAAAGATCTGAGTGGATGGCTTTTAGCTGACATTCATTCTAAAGCCAAGGGGGAAAAAACAGGTTCAAAACTAAGTGTTTTAGTTAGGAGAGATGACAGAAGTTCTGGTTAATCAACAAAATGATGAACTGGGTATTAGGACTATCTTGCACCTCACTGGTACAAATAGGCATAATTATGCTCTTATTGTATTATGAGAGAAAAGCTTTTTTTTTAAACAGGAAGGGTGATATGTAGGAGGAGCTAAGGGGGAAGAAGTACCAAGAGGAAGAGAAGGAGTAAGGAGAGGAGAAGAAGAAGGAGAGGAGAAGCTAGATGATGAGAGAGAGGAAGAGTGAGAAAGAGGGGGGGGGATGGAGGCAGATGTTCACGTGTCTTCACCAGTCAAAGATAGATTATATATCCAGGTTGGGTATTGGGTTACACTTCTGACTGAGCATTACCAAACTTATAAATCCTTTGATTAACAGTTAAAAAAATTGTATAAAAGCAAAAAGGAAAGGGAGTCATGAGATAGGGGTTTTTTAGGGAGGGGGAATGGGGAAAGGGGATGGCATCTGAAATGTAAGTAAAATATCCAATAAAAAGAAAAAAAAACTGTAAACCTTGTTCCCTGACATCCTGTCTAGGAGCCCCTGATACCTTCTGTAATATTCTTAAAATGAAGGAATTATAGATGGCATTGAATTTTTTCACATAAATATCAATTATTGTTCAGTAGTCACTAGGAAAATAAAAGTAAGGGTCCTTGTAATTAGACCTCCTCCATGTGCTGACTACATTTCCAGGCAGTCACAGGGCTGCACTATTCATTAGATGACGACTTCATTATAGGTTACAAAGCAGAAAATGCCAGCACTGTCTACACTGTGAGCTGGAATGTGTGAGCCTGTGAGGACCTGAGATTAGTTTCCTTCTACTGCAATGCAGAAAACTTAATTACATATCTGAGAGGCTGTCAGAAGACAGAACTAGGAGTCCTCTAGTTAGAATCCCAGGGAACAGTTTAAGCTGGTATCATATCTTGTATCTCTCTCCTACTGATGTTTACAGAACTGCATGCAAAGTGCTACATCACAGCGCTCTGGGAACATGGAAACATGGAAATGCTAAACAGAGTCTAAACTCTTGCACTTCTATCTAGTAAGGGAGACTCAATGTGAATGTGTGTGTGTGTGTGTGTGTGTGTGTGTGTGTGTGTGTGTTTCAGAAGACACACACACACAAATATTGAGGTAATAGAACCAAGTTGCAAAGAGATGGAAAGGTTGGAGGGAGAGTGAGCCACCGGACTTATCAATTGTGATGCAGAGCTATGGCACAACCAGTTCTCTGTAGTCTCGGAGATCTTTCAATTGTCTTGTGAGTACAACATTCGCTTGAGTCACATAAGAAAGTAGTTCAGTAAAGGACAATGGTACAGGTGATTCTAGCTGTAAAAGCAAGTGAAACAGGAGGCTTACCTATGCAATACCTAAAAAGAAGTCTAGAGACATACCCATGGGGTAGAGTATTCACCCAGAATGAAAGAAGCACAATCCCCAATAGTTCTTTAGTGGCAAATCAGCAGGTTGGAAGAATGACAGGATGGCTTTAAATGTTAGACTAAAACATTTAGGAGTCAGTTTATATGGCATTGTGGGCTCCCTGGAAGACTGTTATGGCTTAATTAAGGTATGAAGAATGTTAGTATTGGATGATTGATACCATGTGGCAAAACTGTGTTTGAAGTCTCTCAGCACATATATTAATGAACATGGTCATTGGTGTTCACAACTGACATTAAATTATCAGGATGTGTGATTCTAAGTGAAATATCATCAGTTACCACCCTACCCACATACGTGACTTACAGTGAATTAGATGTGTACAGGATGCCAATTTTAGTCACCAAATGGTTAGACTCCATAGAGTTATCCTTCTCCCAGTGAGCAAGGTCTAACGTACCACCCAATTCTTTCATCTCAGCACATCTTAGGGTTTATCTCATTTTATAGCATCTTAGGAAGACACACTTTACAGTTTCTGTTTAGTAGATAAGAACAATAGCTTCTGTAGTGAAATGTATAAATTTGGTTACCAAGGACTGGTGACTCTCAGAAGATAATAAAACATTTTGAAGTTTCTGTTGGTTAGCTTTCCTCATTGCTGCAACAAAAATATGTCACCTTGACAACATGAGAGTGGAAAGAGACCTTTGAGTCATGATTTCAGAGGAGTCATTCTACCCTCTTAGGGAAGGCGCAGTGGAGCAGAGAAACTCATGCTTTCATGAACCAGTAGGCAGCTGAGAAAATGATGCCAGCACCCTGGTTTTCTCTTCTTTTATACTTATTCTTTCCCTGTTCAGAGCCCACAGAATATTGCCACTCAGACTCAGAATGGGTCTCCATGCCTCATCTCTTCCTTTCTGGAAACTCTTTCATAGGCACACCCAGGTAGGAACTTCACCACTCTCTTAAATGACGACAAATGAGGTAAAGTTGTCCATGAAGATGGTTCATCACATTCACTGCTAACTTTCAAACTTCCTTTTTTCAGGATGTCTCCTCTTGTGACCCTTTGTCATCCTGTTACATAATTGACTACTCAGCAGCGTGAGTACTGGATTAGACTTAGGAGCTGAGACGCAGGGACAGCAAGCTCTGAGAAATAGCTGTATTTTATTCCGGCCCTGCCCCAAAGCTTGATTCACGAAAATAGCTAATCACTCCTGACTTTTGCTCTGTCTTTACCATTAACTCTCTTCCCCTAAGCAGTCTTTCTAGGTAGTTTCTCTCAGCTCTTGCTTCATGTTTAGGGTCTCAATGTCCCCTATCTTGCTGCTGCATCATGGAAATATTTATACTAAATTACAAAACTTCCCCAGTGTAGTCCCTGGAAAAGATTCTAGAAAAGTTACTTAATATGAAGGATGTGTGGAATACCACTGGGAACGGAGAAATAATATAAAAACAGAAAGGCATCCAGCGAAGGTTATGCTAGTGACCACAGCAGATGATAGATAGCAATCCTATAGGCAATCTTTAAGAACAGGTATGTATACATTCCTTGCCTTTTTCTCCCTTTGTAGAGACAACATAAGCTGAATCGACTATAGCACAGCTTTCATTGACCAACAGCTCTGCTCAGAGTGTTTGCACATCACTCACTAGCCTGCCGTTCTGCTCAGAGTGTGGCATGCTAGCCACTTCTGGCCAGAGAACACACTAGAATCAGACTCATTTTGCTGAAAACAAAGCTTCAATTCAGAGGCTGAAGTTTGCAGTCATGCAGTCTACTGCCATGGTAGGGCCGGAGTGACAGAGGCAAGGCACATACAGCAGTTGTAGTGGGTGATCAGCGGTGGGTACCTCTGCTAAACAGTCAGTTATAGAAAGTGCAAGAGACTGTGGAATTGAGAGAATGGAATTGAGCCACCTGTCCTCTGACTGAGGACGGGTAATAAGTTCCATGTCTCTGCTGGCATGTCATGCTCCAGCAGAGAAAGCCCCTGTGCAGAATTCTGAAGCAAAAACATGCTGGCCTTTTGTGGGGAAGATATTCTCCTTGCCCATTTGTCAGCAGGACGAGAGCATTAGGCTGTTTCAATGGTAGGGCTGGTAGGGCACTGTCAACCCAGGCATGCTCCATGACCTTGCACTGGATGGCTTGATTAATTGTGAACAAATGTTCGCAGAGATGTCAAACCAAAATGAAAGGGAAGAGAAAAAGCTAATGAGCCATAAAAGATCCTGAAATAACCTGCAAATGAGTCTGATGTTCCCCTTTCCTTTAAATAATGATCATCTGCAGTGATAAAGGATGTCTGCTTATCCTTCCAGTTGCTCAAACGCAAGGTGATACCTTCATCTCATTTATAGAAGTCCCGCAGTAGCCAGTCAGTTCAACCAAAAGATTTTTTTAGTCACATGTGACTATTTAAACAATTGCAATAGTGCAAGAGCAGAAAATCCATGTGTCCAGCATAATTTTGAGGTTTGCTAAATAGTGGTTTTAAATTTTTAATATCCAAATAAATTTAGGGCCATGATTCTAAACTCATTGGTAACTTCCTGTGGTACTAGGCAGGTAACTCAGTCTCTCTAATTCAGTGCCCCTATACCAATGGTTCTCCATTGTGGATCTCAACCTCTTTGGGGGATCATATATCAGATATTTACATTGTTATTCATAACAGTAGCAAAATTATGCTTAGGAAGTAGCAACAAAATAATACTATGGTTGGGAGTCAACATGAGGAACCAGACTAAAGGGTCTAACCATTAAGAAGGCTGGGAACTATTGCTCTATACAATGAAGAGAATGGTGATAATTAGCACATAAACACATGCAGCTTAAATAAAATAATACCAGTTAAATGTTATCACCTGAGGTGTCAAGTGTCCTCAGAGCTCAGTGCTGCTTCCTTTGTGACTTCTATTGCTACTACAGTTGAAATGGCTGCAGCCATGGCTGTATTAATTATAGCAATTGCTGTGTCCACTTTTCTTTCCAGTACTAAATAATCAAAAGAACAAAGATTTTATAAAGAAACAAATGGGAATTTTAATTCTTCCTACTAGTACAACTGTGTGCATGGTTGCATATATTCTTTCTTTTCTCATTTTTTATTGGTTATTTTATTTATTCACGTTTCAAATGTTATCCCCCTTTCCAGTTTTCCTTCCAAAAGCACCCTATCCCACCTCTTCCCCTGCTTCTATGAGGGTGCTCCCTCATCCACCACCCACTCCCACCTCAGTGCCCTAGCATTCCTTTACACTGGGCCATGGAGCCTCCATAGGACCAAAGGTCTCCTCTCTTATTGATGCCCAACAGGGCTATCCTCTGCTACATGTACATCTGGAGCCATGGGTTCCTCAGTGTGTACTCTTTGGTTGGTGGTTTAGTTCCTAGGAGCTCTGGGGGATCTGGTGGATTGTTATTGTTGTTCTTCCTATGAGGTTGCAAATCCCTTAACTCCTCCATTGGGGGTCCCTGTTCTTGGTCTGATGGTTGGCTGCATGCATCCACATGTGTATTAATTAGGCTCTGGCATAGCCTCTCATTGGACAGCTCTACTAGGCTCCTTTCAGCAAGCACTTCTTGGCATTAGTAATAGTGGCTGAGTTTGCTGTCTGCAGATGGCTCCCTAGATGGGGCAGTCTCTGGATGGCCTTTTCTTCAGTCTCTGCTCCACTCTTTTTCCAAATACCATCCTTGAAATCATTTTTACAGCATTATAAAGTGAGTGGGCTTGTAGCTCTGAAGTAATGTACTTGTTCTAACATGTACAAGGTTCTGGGCTCAGTTCCTAGTACCATACAATAATGAATGAATCAATACATCAATGTATCAATGAATGAACAAATGAATATAAATATTTGGAACTAAACAAAAATTTTAAAATTCCATAAATGGCTTTTATTAATGAATATTTATTAAAATATTCATTAAAAGCATATTAAACATAGTATTTTAAAAATCTTTGAGTGGGGCCAGTAAAATGGTTCATTGGTTAAGAGTTGTGCTCTGTGAGTGGACCCAACTTTTAGTCGCAACATCCATGTGACCCCTTTACCCTCTCCTTTACCTCCAGCACCAGGGATCCATTGCTGCCTTCTTGTCTATGTGGGCATCTGCACACATGTGACATATCACACACGGAAACATAATAAAGCTGAGTCCTTGAGTGGGATCCAGATATTTGATCTGACATGAGTGGTGAGGACTGAAAGAAGTAACTAGTATACAAAAAAAAATCTGGAATTGGATTTACTAGCTTCTCTCGGAGGATCCACAGTACCCAAGAAATTCCACACGTTTATTATATAGAGTTGAACAGTGATTAGGTGTTGCTGCATAGGGCTGAACAGTGAGCCAGGGTTCATGATATTTAGCCCTCTTAAGGAGACAGGATTAGCTAATATTGTAGGGACAGTCTCTGTAAGGGGGCAGTCTTCAGGCTATAAACATATGGTGATGGGAGGGAGAGCGGAGGGAGGGAGGCTTGGGAGAATGGAAGGAAGGAAAATAAACTGTGGTATAGATTTTCTACACATGCCATCAAAATTCAACCTTGAACCTCGGAGAAAGATTTTACCATTTCTCTGAGCTTACCATTACCATTACTCTGGGAGGTAGAGTGAGAAAGGCTTTGCCATTTTCTTTTGGGTCTGAGCCTATGTTCCTTGGCATGGTCACAGCCATACCCTTATCAACAACACAAATTCACTCAGGACCACACAATCAGTCCTTTCTTTGCTCCCCTAGACATGCACATACTCATAAATAAAATAATATCTTTTTAAAAATCCATTGACCATTCTATCATGGGAGAAAAATTTTAAATGTTTCAGTTATCTTTAGACCAACCAACCATGTTACTAAAACCATTTTAAACCTAGTTGTAATTCACTCAACTGAACAGTCTTAGCACCAGGGAATAAGACAAGAGTCCATACTCAGGTATGGTCTGTTCTGACCCCAAATTTTAACAACATATAAGCAAACAATCTTGTCATCCTGATGGAGACA
This sequence comes from Rhabdomys pumilio, assembly GCA_030674055.1. NCBI lineage: Eukaryota > Metazoa > Chordata > Mammalia > Rodentia > Muridae > Rhabdomys > Rhabdomys pumilio. The sequence continues at coordinate 46,849,358 of JANHMN010000006.1, forward strand.
TAAAACCATGTAAACCTCAACAGTCTCTTCCTTTAAGGATTAATGGAAATCATATCTTCTGAACATTCCAGTCTTGGAGAAATAGGATTTCCAAGGCAAATCCATTCTGAAACCATGTGTGCAGGTTTACATGGCAAATCCAGTCCAGTATTCCAACTTCCCTTTTGAATCAACCCTGAGAAGGACTTCAGCCCACAATATGATACCAACCCCTATTGTCTATATGTCAGATATGTTAACAAAAGCACATAGACAAATCAGATGCCTCACTGCTGTAGAGTGCAAGCATGGAACTAAGGAAATATGCCTTTATCTTTTCAGGATACCTTTGTCTATCGTGATGTAGTATAATCAAAATTCATGCATTGCTTCTTCCTTGTGCACATATGATAAATGTAAACCTGAAATTTTATATGACCTGGGGACAGAATTTGTTTAAAAAGACAGGAGTGAAAAGAATACATCATTTTGAGGCAGATGGATGTCATGATTAGAATAAGACTCATACTGCTCTTCTGCCGTGGTGGCTGTCATCACTGCCAGTATTGGCACAAAGGAGTTGCTTTGAGCCACCACACGGAGAGAATAATGCTTCTGGTATGTGGTGTCAGCCCACAGCAAACCCAACATGTATAAGTGATTAATGCCACTGTCTTAATATCTGGAGATTTTGGAGTCTTTGCTTCAGGATAAAAGCCCACCCTGATTGATGATTATGGGCATAAAGCATGCTGATCTGTTCGTTCCAAAAGCACTATTTTGAGTAGTAGACATGGTCTCAGTGTTCAAGCTTTGAGATTAAAGAAAAAAAGAGAAAAAAAAGGGTCAAACTCCATAAGTTTGAGATCTCCCGTATCTTTCCCTTCTTCAGGCAGTACTCAGACGCGTAGAAATATGAAGGAATATAAACTCGTGATTGCATTTTCTCATCTCTAAGTGGAAGGTCAAACCTCATAATTTCATTACCAAAAGAGAAATACAAATAATGAAAGTCTCAGAGGGCTCTAAGGAGATGAAAGCTATTTTTCAATTGTAATCTATTTTTCTTACATCATGATAACTGAAGAAAGCCTCTATTACATTCACAGGATTTTAGAGTGAGTTTTTTTTTTTTTCAAAACAGTCCAAGCTCCATTTCATTCCAACAGCAAAATAATATTTTAAAGGAAAAAAAAATAAAACACAACCCCAAACTTGATTTTGCAGTGTTTGTTTATTACCATATCAGATTAAAATGGAGATTATTTTTTGACACTGTTGGGAAATCATGTTTGGTATAGTCTGTCCTAAATTGCAGGTTATATGGAATAGTTAGGATTCTTGTAGTAGGGTCTTCATTAGCATGTCGAGGACTTGGCCACTCCCCACCCCACCCAACCTCCTTCTTAAGCAGCTGACATAAAGCACAATGGGTGGTCCTTCACTTCAGAAAAGAGAAAGTAAAAACACCCGTTGTCCAGGAACACAAATAGCAGTTTCAGATAACAGTTCAACTCTAAAGTCCAAAGACCAGACACACCAGTTTACGGGAATGTCAGCTCCTTTCAGCAGGTCCAGGTGAGAGGAGAGTGGTCCCGGTGCTGGCCGGGTCTCTCCTGGGTTGAGCAGGGTTGAGCAGGATGGTGATGGCTCAAAGGAAACACACCTGGCTGGCAGGAAGTCTTATCAAGACAGCCACTCAACGATATTGCTTCAGCCTCTCACTTATATAAACTCACAGCATAGGAGTGGGATTTTTGGTGGTGTGAGATGATGTAGGAGGCAGGGAAGGGGGACAGATTGTATGTGGTGACTGACAGGGCCAATGGCAAAGCTCTACATTAGCAATGACGGGGCAGAGGCAGGATCAAACAGGTTTTGCTGAGTCAGCCCAATAAAGAAGTGACTGAGATAGATCTCAAAACTTGAGCCAGGTTTAGGCTCTCCCACAAGGCAGCAGAAACTCGAGCCAGGCTCAGGTTTGTCCACAAGGCCCAAACCAGGGCCGAAATGGGACCAAACACAGGAATATAATATGAGTTTGGCTTGGCTTTACCATGATGCCGTTTCTTAGCTGTTGGAACACGTGGAAAGAATGATACATAGGAAACAACACCTTGTAGACTGTGAGAAAGGCTCCAGGAAAAAAAGGCCGGAGGCCTTTACCTCAAGTGCATTTTGTTCCCTGTATTGTTCTGGGATGAAATTTGATTCCATGTCTTCTGTAGCAATTTACATTCAATTTGTAGGACATGTTAATTCTTGTTAGATCTTAGAACATAGCTATAGAACCCAATCTGCTGAATGTACTATGTCTCTGGATATGGCCTGCTGTCTTGATTTCTTGCTTTTCCAGATTAAATCTGTAGTATGTGCCTGACAACTGTGTTTCAATTTGCTTTGTCCCGAGGAAATCTTGGGAAAGGGATGCCCTATTAATATTTAGTACGTGCTTACTGGAATTTAGTTACGTGTTTGTTTCTTGTCATGTATTTTGAACTCAATCAACCTTCCTTAGATCATTGCTTTTTTTATAATTTCAAGCATAAATGTATACTGCAACTGGAATAATGTTGTCTACAGCAGTAGACTGTAGGCTGCCCCATTCTTTCAGGTCATCAGATCCCAGATCCTGCAGACAAGATTTGCAAAATCAACATAGGTAACTGTATGACCCCAACTTTAGAATTTGTAGCAGCAAATACTATTTTAATCTCCTACTAAGACTCAGTCTTTGACAAACCTAAACTTAAAATGACAACAAATTATCAGTCTACCTATGTTTTCCTCTGTGGCTATGCTCCCCCAACCAGAGAGAAATTGACCCATAACATTTATTATCTAGGCATAACACTGGGAAACCTTAAGAATTCAGTATCATACCTTTCTTTATAAGAAAATTTGATTTGATGTTCTCTTTTGATTTTTCTTCTCCTCTCTGTTCCTCTCCTCTTCTTTCCACCCTCCTGTTTTCTTTCCTTCCTTCTTCTGACCCTTCTTTTCTCCTTCATGTATGGTTGGGCTTTGATATTTCAGGAGTCTGATAAATTTCTGCATAGAACTGATTACTTTATAGGGGTGAGAATCCTTGTTGTATGCCATACTTGGATGAACCCTCAGCTTTGCCATAGCAGCAGTGTCATGGAGTTCTTTCCCATACCTTATGATGGGGACCTTTGTTACAAACCACACCACAGGCAACAGCAAGAAAAGTTTAAAAGGCATTTCTGGCTTTTAAAAGGCTGTAGCGAGCAAGCAGTGTGCTTTTCAGAGTGTTGGTCTTAGTAACTGAAGGTTTCCTATAATGACTGGTCTTCAATCAGCAGCTAGTTTTATTTCAGAACAAGTAAAGCTAATGAGGCCACATAGGACTGTTCTGTTGAGAACTGTATTGAACAAAGGCCAGTATGTGACAAGGATCTATAACCACTATATACAAGGTGAGTTACTTGGTCTGAGCTGATATTGGGATGAAGACAAGCCATTTCACGTAAGATACACAAATGTGGATTCAAACCCATTACTGTAGGCTACTTCAAGAAGGCCCTGTCATCCTTATGCATGTGTCCTGAGAGGCCAATTAACCAAAACTCTGACTGAGGTCAGATAAGTCCACCACCGAGGCTTGATAGAACCAGAAATTACATCCCAACAAGCACAGGTCCATGAGCCAGCAATACAACAGGCAGCAGCTCAAAGCACAGGCTGGCCAGCAGACCAGAGCTCAGAGCACAGGCTGGCCAGCAGGTAGCTGGTCTATTAGCAAGCCAAAGCAATAGAAGGAAGGCACCCAGGGTGATGGTCATTTCCAGACATCTCTTTCACAGCAGCAATTATTATAAAAAGAGGACGGATGCCAGGCAAAATTTGACTTGGATGTCAGGACTGATGACACCACACACATATCATGAAGGTATGAAACGTTTTATTACTTACATAATAAAGGCTTTTGGGTCAAAACACAGCAGGCTACCAGAGCTGGGCAGCAATGAAAGATATCAGAAATAAAAAGAGATAGACTTTGGATTTCTTTATAGAGGGAGTGTCTGGCATTTGGCTTAGGGGTTTTGCATGTAGATGCAGACTCAGGTCTTTGATTTTTTTTTTTTTTTTTTTTTTTTGCCTGTATAAAATTTGAGAGCAATGAGCTGACTTGCTCGAATATATGGTCAGAAGGGATAAGACTTTCAAACTGTTAATAGTAAGAACATCAAAAACTGGAATCACACTCAGTTGCAGAGATGCATGTAAACTTCAAACTGTAAATTCTCTAGAAGAAAAAAATAATCCAGGCAGCCTAGGATTGGTAAACAGTGTGTTTGGCAAATTCTAAAATCATGAATCACAAAAGACAAAACTATTGTATTGCATACTGTCAAAATTTAAAAGTTCCCCTGTATGAGTAAGTAGAAAAAGAATGAAAAGACCAACTGTCAGGCTCAAGATTTAAACTCAGTTGGTAAAGTGCTAAGCCATCAAGCATAGATTCATAGTTCAACATTACATAAACCAAATGTGGGTGGTACATGTCTGTCCTTCCATCACTCAAGAAGTTGAGGCAGGGGGATAAGAAATTTTAGGTTATCCTCAGCTACATAGTAAGTTTGATCCAGCCAGGGCTATATGATACATTTTCTCAAAAAAAAAAAAAAATAAAAAAAAAAAATAAAAAAGTGGGGGAGGGTTGGAAGGCTGGAGTAATTGTTCCCTCGATCAGTAAAGTGCTGGCTTTGCAAACATCGGGATCTCAGAAGCCACCTAAAAAGAATGTGGGCGTGGCTGCAGGAGCCTGTAATCTCAGCACTGCAGGAGAGACAAGGAAATCCCCAGGGCACATTGAGCAGCCAGCCTGGACTTCATAATGATTCCCCAGTCCAAAGAAAAACTATGACTCAAAGCATAAGGTGAACAGCTGCTGAAAGGTGATAGTCAAGGTTGTCTTCCAAACATATCTGTGTGCACCCACACACAGATACATATACATCAGCATGCGTATGACAAACATCCATTTCATAAATGAGGATAACAAGTTGTCTTTTAAAGACTTTTGACATTTTTATAAATTAGTAGGCATGAGCCAAGCCATATATGTAGAACTTAAAGAAAAACTTACAGGTATTGTTTTTTATCTTCTCACATAAAGTATAGGGGTGTTGTCAAGGATAACAGCAGAAATCTTTACCTGCTAAACCATCTTCTTTGTCCAGCTCTTTTACTGTATTAAAAGTTTGGTTTCAAGAAAGGCATTGCTCTATTTATGCAATTTACTTAATGAACATATATAATGGCTATTTGTAGACCACTGAGGCTTTAAATTTTAGACACATAAGCTTTCTTTTTTTCTGTGTACTATAAAGTACAGGTCTAGTTTTTAAGATTTTATACATAATCTATTAATAATAAGGGAGAATTCACATGTGTAAAGTTTTGTCTTCGGTTCCTGAATATACACTATAGTCTTCTACTGTCTTCTTCTTCTTTCTTTCTTTCTTTTTTGTTTTGATTTTTTGAAACAGGGTTTCTCTGTGTAGTCCTGACTGTCCTGGAATTCACTCTGCA
>JANHMN010000006.1:46854905-46892785 GCA_030674055.1 Rhabdomys pumilio
ACAGGGTTTCTCTGTGTAGTCCTGACTGTCCTGGAATTCACTCTGCAGACTAGGCTGGCCTCGAACTCAGAAATCTGCCTGCCTCTGCCTCCCAAGTGCTGGGATTAAAGGCGTGCGCCAGCACCGCCCAGACATTGTCTTCTTTTTATTTTCATCTTAGCTTGGGTTTATAATCATCTTAAGTCTTGGACATGATGTTGCTGACTCATTCTTATATTAGTATTTTGCATTTTGTAACATGTTTATTCAGTATCTGTTATATGCCAATGAAAAACAATTATCTCTTGATTTTTCTTGTTGTGGATCCTAGGTTGTGAGTCCTATACATTTATATGATAGATAGATAGATAAACAGACAAATACATATGCATATACATGTATACATATATACATATATACATATACACATACATACATATACACATATACGCATATACGCATATACGCATATATGCATATACGCATATACACATATACACATACACACATATATACACATATCATATATATGCATTATAAGATAATATAAATATATTAAATATATAATATAGAGTTATATAGAGAGACTTTTATATATAACCACATATTTTTTGCATATATAGCATATATGAGTGTATAATTTATATAAACAGAGAGACAAGGAAGCAAAGGAAAAAGACACTACTGGGAGGAGTAATAGAAAAAATGGGAGAACAGGCGAATATAAGATGATAAATATGATCAAGGAAAATGATACTCGACAGAAGTTATCTCTCTGAAAGTTAGTACCATATACAATGAATATATACTTCATTTTCCTTAAGTAAAATAATCTTGGCTCTGTGTAAGTGATTTTCATGTAGAGTCAAGAGAGCAGAGATTGCCTGTGCATTTGATCATATCAAAAAGCAGAGCACAGTTCCGTGATTAGATCTGTTAATAAATCTCACCAAGTGACAGGACAGAGTAAAGTGACTAAGGATGCCATTGATCACCATGCATCAGTCACTTACATTAGCCAGCAAGTGGGTTTTACATTGTGGTGTAATGTGTACAGTGGCCTTGTTCTTATCTACTAAACAACATACAAAGTGGTCTTGCTTCTCTTTTCATTTTATCATAATAACAGGATGGCCTTGCCATGGTGTCATTCTTTGGGATTGATTCTCTTCTTCAGGATGATATCACGTTCTGTCTGTAGGTGGATTGTGAAATATGACTGTGCCATGTATGCATATGCAAACATAAGCAAACATTTCACAGTGCAGGTAAAACACTAAGAACAAGCAAACAAAACAAAGAATCACTAAAACAAAGCAATGGCAAAGACCCTTTCTGAGCCTAAGCACTCTTTCTTTTAACAACTGATACATAATCTCTAGCTTGCTGGGGCCTTCACAGTAAGAGCTACAGTCTTTTGTCTTCATTTGTCTTAAAAGATGAGGGAGCCAGCGTTGCACATCTATACTGAGAAACTGAGAAGACAAAATAGGAAATCTGCAAAGCCTTCTGGGATGAAAAGGGAAAGGTGAAGGCTTTTAACAAGGCAGTGGAAGAAGGAACTTGTAGCTTATGATAACAGTTCTGAGGAAGCCAAAAAGAGGGCTCAGGACTTCCTGAGGTTCTGACTCCCAACTGCCTATAACTCTAGTTTCACTCCAATGGACTGTTTTGGCCAGTTACCATCTGAAGACAATTTATTATTGTATCATGCCCCCAATTCTTGTTCAGTCACGCAGAATGTTACAGGAAGTCATTAATATTTAGAAAGAAACTACCTGTCCACTCTGATTTAATGACTGAGGCAACAAATATCCTCCAAAGTATGGAGTGCTTTCTGTCACTGAAACTAAGTCTTCCTCGAGCATTTCTCTTTCTACTAATTACTACTTTCTTTAGCTACTTTCTCTATCTACTAGTTCTCTTAAAGAGATTACCATCTAAAAGTAAGTACAGTGCTGTCTGAATGGCTATCTTCAAAGGTACATACCTTTCCTTTTGTGGTTTTCTCAGAGTCCCAATATCCTGTTTATATTTAGTAGTGTAATCATCATCATCATCATCACCATCACCATCACCATCATCATCATCATCACCATCAAACACACTCTTGAACAACTTCTCATAAGAGTATGGTGTTAATTCCTGGAAATGTTAAATCACCCCTACAACAGTACCTTCTAAGACCTTTTCTTCAGTACCACAGTAAAGGATGAAGGAAGGTCTCCGAATAATAAAGGTGCTTCAACATCTTGTGTCTGGCTTCAGAATCTTAGATGGTCAGGTTGGAAAAAGATTAGTATCATTAATAGAAATTATACCAAACCTTATTAAGCTGTATGAGAGGCTAAAGTTAAATATGTATCTTGGAAAAAGTAATAACCAAAGTAACAATAATAAAATAAAAGTAATTGATCATTGACCCATTGTGGTGGTACTTTGAGATTTATCTACTATCGATAAATATTTTCTAAAATAATGCAGAAGAAAAACAGTCGAAGAAATTTAAAGATGAGGGCTAATCTTTCATCTACAGATGTTAGTAAGCACCACAGCAGAATTTATGACATGTTGATCTCTGTAAAAGGATGTTATGATTTATAGAACAATCATGCAGTTTTATAGATGATAAAATTATGTTGAAAAAGGTTAAGTAAATTGTGCATTTGGATAGTAGTATACTGGTAAACAATATTCCCATTGGATCTAGGTAAGTATGAAATTTGACCTAATTCATACCAGTATATCAGTATTCAGATAGAGGTGTATTAAATTGGTTATTTAATTTAATTAATACATATTTATTAAGTATGAAATGAATGTTAAGCATCAGTCACTGAGATGAGTGTGCATGTGTGTACGTTTATGTACACACATGTGAGTGTGTGTGTGTGTGTGTGTGTGTGTGTGTGTGTGTCTACTCCATGCAGGAAGCATAATCTTAGTTGCTATAGGTCAATTGGGTTATTTTTGAGAAATAGTCCCTCATGGAACCTGAGGATCACTGGTTCTCTAAACTAGCCAGTCAGAAAGCCCCAAGGATCACACCCCAGCACTCGGGTTGCTCTATAACAAGTCACACCATTATACTGACATTTTACATGGGGACTAGGGCTCAGGATTCAAGACCTATTGCTTACATGACAAGCACTTGATTCACTGAGTAGTTTTCCTAGACTTGCAAGGATCTTCTTAAATTAAATGTACAATGCACAGACAGAAGTGGTTTGAATAAAACCCTGAAACAATTGTGGCAGTCAGTCTTCTGTAACCTCGTATGAGAAGGTGGCCATCGTGTTTCAAATCTGGACAAGAGTTTTGAAGAGAAGGCTTTACTGAAGCTCTGTGCAAGATTTTTATTCATGCCCACTCCCCACATCAGTTATACAACTGAGATAAGGCAGAGTATATGCCACTGGGATGTTCTCTTTCTGAGATAATACAGCAGGAAATACCTCACAAGTAAACTGCAGTGGTCCTAGGGCGCAATGTGTTAAAGGTGCTGCATTTTTCCCCACCTCTGATTTGTTGCAAATAAATATTTTCTTATTGCTTTCGTAAAACCAAAACCATTTTGAATAAAACATATCCAAATGCTTGGAGAATTATTGAGCAGAGCTCCTGTATGTTCACAATTAGATTTCCCCAGCTGCCCTTGCACAGATTCATGAGTGGATAACATCTTCTGATAGCCTTTCTTTTATTGCTCCTAGCCCTGAAGACCAGGTTTGCAAGTTTCAAATATCTGTCTTTCCACATGAGTGGCTTTCCCATTTGTGATCACACAGACCTTAGGAGGCAGCAGTCCCAAATCACAGAGACTGGCTCCCCTCCTCTGCTGTGCCACTTTAAAGAGAAATAGTCTCTCTCCCTTCTTAGTTCATAAGACAGAGTGTTTGCATTGTAATTGTGAACGGCTAGAGAACTGGAATCTGAGTATTTTCCCTCTGACACAGTTATTGTGTTATTACTTGTTTTCATCACTATTTTTCCTTTATGTGTAACAAAAACCAAGCACTACCTGCCCCATCTGCAAATAGGAGATTTGAATGACCATGCTCTTAAAACTCTTTAACACTTCTTTTTCTACTTTAATCAATTTAGAAGCTTAAAAAAAATGAAAACTTCGATTTTTTAAAAACTGTTATCTTCAAAAGCCAATTTCTGACATAAATGAAAATTGTATCTAGCATAATGGCTAACTTAATACAACCTATTATGTTTATAGAAATCTCTATTTTTATGTGTAAAGTCTATTCTTCTTCTGCAAGCATGAAATATACACAGCATTAGAAGCAATTCCTAATTTGCAGGTCACTAATTCTGAAAGTAAAATGACCACTCCACATTTCACTGGGTTTATTTCATGCCTTCTGTAAACATGTAACTTCCAACATATGCTAATTTTAGTTATAAATCAAATTATGCATATAATTTACTATTCCATTGAAGAATCATTTTAGAATTATCATAACCTTGTTCATAAGGGACCCTATGAAATCAAACCACTTGAATTGTTTTCTTGTTTTCATATTTACATTATTGTTTTGGGTAGGTTTTTTTTTACATCATTTAAATGACAATGTAATGTTTGTTTCCACGGCTTTCATTATCAGAATTTCTAAATTTAAGTTTTGATCTACTTTTGATGATTTATTACTATGCATTGTTGCCATTTTGCCTAAAATAACGACAAAATTTAATTTATTCTAATATGTAGTCAGTATGGACACCATTCAAGTTTTATTAATATTTTATAGATAAAGTAGTAAGAAATATACTTTTATAGCTTCTTATTTTTTATACCATGTATGGTAGGTGTGTGTGGTATGAAACATGAGTGAATTGGTTATGTTCCTTAGATTCAATGACAAAAATTCATGTATAAATGAGCATATGTTATGTCATTTACTATACTTTTAATATCAACTAAGAAAATATAGTTATATATAAGGATGGCTTAGTCAGTAGTGCTTGTCATGTGGGCATGAGGAGCTAAATTTGACCTCTAAGACCCAAGTAAATACCCAGGCACTGTGGTGTGCTCTTTTAATCCAGGCTCTGGGAAAGCTGAGACAGCCAGATATCTGGATGTGTTCTGTAGCGGCATATTTTCTCACAAGTTGGGAGGAGCTAAGGTAGGAGGAGTAAGGAGAGGAAGAATAGGAATAAGGATGGATGAGGAGGAGCAAAGGGAGGAGAGATGTAGGATCCATGGATGACCATGCATCTATCAAGAGCAGTCCTGGGTAACAACTTATGTCTAGTTTAGTTATTTGTGTAACACCTCCAATATTGTGGGCATCATGTTAATTGTTATATTTAACCAAATATAAAAAGCTACTGGATAATCTTTAACTATTAGAGTCTCATTTCTACCGGGTACCAGGTGAATGGTGGGACGGTTTGGGCTCAGCCCAACCTTGTGGAGACAGTGTGGAAGATTGGCAGAGCCATCTACCACGCTGGCATCCTGTAGGTGGCACGGCCAGTGTCTCTGTCCCCCTGAGCCGGCAGCCTGAGCCGAGCTGGCGTGTTCTCACTGCCACTCGTGGTCTTGGGCCTAGGCTAGTCAGGTAGATGGCAGCCTAAAACTATAAGACATATCAGGTGCAGCTGTTTTAAAATATTACCTCAACATGTTCAACAACCTCTTAGCCTAGTCAGTGATTCCTAGGTTCTACTGTAAGACCCTGTCTCCAAAAACAAGGTGAATAGCTCTTGAAGAATGACACCTGAGACTGATCTCTGTCCTCTACATAAGTGGGCATATGTACATATAGGTGTACACACACACAGCCACACACACAGACACAGACACACACACACACACACACACACACAAGCACAGAGATAAAGAAAGGGGGCATGAGGAATAAGATAGAAGGACAAGCTTGATATAAACTATAAGAATTCAGAATTGACAGAAATGAGTTATTTGGAATAATAATCACTGCTGACTTGTCTTTTTAGTTACCCAATCACTTCCTTTTTTTTAAACTAATATTTTGAGAAACCCAAGTTTCTTTGACTTAAGATGCCTTGCTTGGTAGATGTGTTTATAACTAGCTAAAAGCAATCCCCTTCATGTGGATCATCCCAGGAACATTCCAGGGAAGACTTCAGCTTCTTATTGGGGTTAGTGTATTATGGAATAAATCATGTTTCTGAAAAGAAAAAGAATACAACTGTAGAATAAGACATATAAGTTTAAAAAGTGTAAAAGTTCACCAAGGTTTCTGAAAGAGAGTGATGGAGGTAAGCCAACACTCTCCAAGCCAACCCTAGCTGCACATGAATGCCACTGAGGACCAAGAACCAAACATTACCTGAATGCCAGGCAGAAACAGTCATCCAGAAAAATCTAAACTGCTTCCAATGAGTGATCCAGCAAAAACCTAGACTGCTTCCAGTGAGTGGAAACACGAATTGGAGGTGATAGTCACCAGGGCAGCGACAACTGGAAACACAAGTGTTTTGGTGAGAGTAAAGGCACAGAGAGCTGGCTGTGCACACAGCAGACACCTATAGAAACAATGCACTCATATTATTTCTAAAACAAGAAAGATACAGAGAAGTTGCAGAAAGAGTAGTTTTTTTTTATTTTTTTTATACAAGTAAAAAAATATTCTTAAATTTTACTTGAGAAGCTGCTATTTGGATGTAGGAAAGAGCCGGGTAAACACTACTGACTTCCATAGTCTGTGGGCTACATTCTGAAAATGGAACTAATCAAAGCCATTGCGGGCTGCAAAGTGGCCATGAGTCAGTTTAGATCTGAGTGATGTTTAAGTGATTGATTCTAAACAGACAGGTTGTGACCATTTAGAATAAAAACTCTCTTTTGAGGACAGCAACATAATCCAAGATTCCCTCAGTTGATCATAAAGGTATATGATATGTTTCATCAAATAAAGTAACAAAACAAGAACTAAACATTAAAGAAATTCCAGAGAAGAGAAATGGGTACATAAAAGATCTAAACACAAGAATTTAATGGAGAGTCCAGGCTGTGTTTCTCAACCTTCCTAACTCTGCAACACTTTAATCTACCTCCTTATGTTGGTGTACCTCCAACTAGAAAATTATTTCATTACTATTTCATAACTATAACTTTGCTACTGTTATGAATCATAATGTAAATATCTGTAATGCAACCCCTTCCCTGTGAAAGTTGGAATCCAGAGGTTGAGAGCCATTGGCTACAGAGCAAGCTAAGTGGGTCAAGGCATTTACTAATTTTGCAGGGGGTCACACTTTGGTTTCCATCGGCCATATTGGGTAGTTTATATCCTCTTACAACTCCAATTTCAGGGAATTTGATGAACTCCAAGTGCCTGAGAACCAGCAAAGCTTATGATATAAGTTTAAATGTGAGTTCAGGTCCAAAGGTAGATGGAAGTCAATGCCCTGTATCAGTTATTTAGGAGGGAGCCATATGTATTCATTTGGTGGTGCTCATTCTGGCCTTGGCAGCTTAAAGATCATCTCTGGTGGAAAATCTGATCTGTTATCTTTAATCTACCCAGTCAAACGGAAACTTCACCCAGAAAAACCCACATATAACATTTGACTAAATGTCTGGGTACCCTGTGACTCCATAAATTACTAAAAATGTTATCTCTCACATTCTCTTATGCTTTTCATTCTAATCGTCCCATCTTTAGGGAAACTCAGATGTATATTCCCCTAGGCTTATAAGAACTACTGTACAAACCTGCCTCATTCATTGAGTGTCTTTGTAGGGTATTATATCAGGCATGTCCATGATGCACGCATAAGTGGACGGAATTTTGTTTACCAAACCTTAAATTCCAACAGCCTGGTAAGCACCCAAAAACACAACCACAGAAAACTTCACTAGGTCCTGCTGTTAGGTGTAACTGACTCTTTTGTTTCTTGATTCACATTATATTTTTATAGATCCACTGTCTAAGTTAGGGTTTCATTGCTGTGAAGAAACACTATGGCTCTTATATGAGACATCATTTAATCTGGGCTTCCTTACAGGTTCAGTGGTTCAGTCAGTTATCACTATGGCAGGGAGCATTGCAGCATCCAGGTAGGCATGAGGCTGGAGGAGCTGAGAGTTCTATCCCTTGTTCCAAAGGCAGCTAGGAAAAGACTGACTTCCAGGAAGCTAGGAGGAAAGTTTCAAAGATCATCCCCACAGTGACACACTTCCTCCAACAAGGTTACATCTACTCCAAAGACACTTTGCCTAACAGTGCCTCTCCCAGACCAAGCATATTCAAATCACCACACCCACCATAGAGTCCAGTTTATAATAATATTTAAACATATTTATAGTCTGGCATCTAGGACAAAAAGTGGGCAGCTATAAGGGTTCCTTTTGCCTTTCTCAGTTTTAAAAGCTATCCTGAAGAGTTTCTCAATGCATAAAGCATTACTAAAAATGCTAGTCCAACCCTGGACATTCAGATGGCCTACAGGATAACTGGTCAACTCTGTAAGAGACATTCCAGTAGATACATTTTTCCAAGATTTTAGGACCCTAAATTTCCCCTTCCAGGCACTAACCTCCATGTACAGGCCTGCTGTAGCTAAGAGCTCAAACATCTCTGGAGCTTTTCTCTCTCAATTAAGTCTTCAGCTTGCTTTTCCTCTGTGTCAGCCTTCGCAGTGCAGGTTGTAAGGGCCTTTTAAACCTACCAGGCAGTCTCTTTGGCTAACACCCATTAATAGCTGCCTGTTCCACGCCCCTACTCTCTCACTTTCCGTCTGCACGGAGCCAGCAAAACTTGGCAGAAAATAGCCAACTCTGTTTTATTTATAGAGTTTGTTACCACCTATATTACAAGTATTATCTCATTGACTCCATATTCACAAGAGTGATTCTAAAGTCAATAGTGGTAAGATGTTTAATAATGAAGTTCATACTTTAACCTATATCTAAACCCCATCCTGCTTTGGAGCCAGCCCGAGGTATGTTTCTTATCCTCTGTTTTCTCAGACCACTTTTGGAATTGGTCGTGTTAGTTTAGGTCTTCTGTGAAGCAAGGGCAATATTAATATATATTTTAATAGGAAAAATCCCATGCATGAGAAATAGTGAAGAATCCAAAGACATTTGAGGATACTGCCAGACCATGATGAAATTTTGATCCCGACTCTTAGTCAAAAAGAGAGGGAAAAAGAGTTGATAGAAGTATCCTAGACTCAGATGGTGTCAGAAGTGGTGGGCAAAGATGATGGGAGTTGTCAAGTCAAGGCTGGGTATTAAAAGTGTAGGATGTCTATCTCGATATTCCTGTGAGCCTCGGTTATTGAATCAAAGAAGTCAATGAGGCCATCAACTCTGACAAATAGTAATGAGATATATTGAAGTTTGATAGTGTAGTAAATTGAGAGAGTCTGACATAATATGCTGACAAGAATGAGGGACACATTAAACAGTTATCCTCAGTTCATAGTAGTTTGTGGGTGGAAAATGAAGGCCAATACAACATATCTCTCATAAGCAAGCAGTACTTGGTCTGTGGGAGAGAGTCACCTTGTGTTTTTATCAGTACTACAGATCAATTTCTGAAAAGATATTTAAAAGACTATGTGGCTTAATCTGGTAAAATCTACTCTTCAAGATTAACTCTATCTATAATGAAGCATAAACTGCACAATTACACCTTACAGTGTAGATGAAGTAACTGAGAGATAGAAAACATACCAAAATTCTTAAATGTGAGTTTAAGTGAAAGGCAAGCAATTTGCTAGACATATAGAAGACCTTATAGAACACATAATACCTAAATGTATATTTGGAATCATCACCCGCTAGAGACCACTGTTCCTTTGTAAAAAGTTACTAAGGGAAAAAACAAAACAACAAAACAAAACAACAAAAAATGAACAAAGCCAGCATCAGAACAATTCCATAAATAAAAGCTGTAGAACAGACACATTTGATGCTTTCTAATGTGTTTGCGTACGTGAGTACTGACGATGCTATCTGAGTATATGGTAGAATTACTCAGCATTCTCTTGCTAGTCAGTACTGGGCTGTCCCCTTCAGCATCTAGGAAAGGGGAGATACTAACAGGCCCTTGCTTCCCTGAGGACCAAATGACCTTATAAAAGTCATGGATTCCTTGCCTGTTGAGTCATTGCTTTTTTCTTAAATGTAGTAGTTACATTCATGTTGTTTGGTTTTTTGCACAGCCATTGAACTAACAATGTCTCAATAATACAAACCTCATAGACCCTAAAGTAAGCCAGACATTACCTTCTTTACTCCCAAATATTACCACTTTGAATTTTGTAAATTTTAATAAACTTCTTTTCTATATTTTTCTCAGTGTCTTTAATTAAAGCATGCAGTCTCTGTCACATATAAAATTTAGTATTTGTTTATATTTATAGCATCTTAAAACATATATTATGTATATAAATCGAACATTAGTTATCTAGATCAAAATCAGTTCTAGAAATTCAAATGAAAATTATCAGATGCAAGGACACTATAATTCACAAGAAAACATCCAAACAAAATTTAGAAGAATACGTTAACCAGAAGTTTCAAAAGTTTAAAATTAATTTTATCCACTTGGACTCTTAGAAATATTATCTATTTAAAGTCTAATTAAAGAAATTCTGAGTGATAGCTAATCCATGCCTTCCAGTTTAATCATAGAATACAATTTCCATACGTTCTTTAGTGACGTCGGTGCAAAGCTAGAAGAAAGGGCACATCCATCGACGTAGCAGAAGGTAGAGATTCAGCAAAATCACCAAAGAAGGTCTTGATGAAGTGAGTCATTTTAAAATATTACATCCCATGAATATGTCAATGCCTTCTGTGTCCATCCTAACTCTGAAAAATGGAATATTACTCAAAATGTTTGGTACTTCAAGAGTATTGTGTGATTGAAAGAATTCAGTTACTGCATTCTTTGCCTAAAACCAGTATATGTACTCTTAAACAATAAAATATCCATGTTCTTTGAATTTTCATGCTCTTTCCTTTAAGACAAATGTAGTTTATCAAATTTTATTTGATGAATGAGACTTTATTTGATGATGGCCAATGACTAGTAAGGATAAAGTCATTCATTCTATCCATAATTAATAAATGCATTTAAAGAAGTCTTTGTCACATGCACATACATATCCACAACTAATATGGATTTTAGCATTTTAGTATTAGCAGTGCTACTGAATGTTAAGTATTCGTATTGAAAATCACATTAGGATAGCCCAGTAGCACTGGGCTCATAGAGTTGTTAGCTCATATTGTTTTTTTCTTCATTTATATTTCATATTTGTTACTCATTAGTTTGTTATTAGGAAAAACAGACTAATTTTAAACAGATGTTTAAAATGTTTTATTGACCATTGAGAACATAAGAGGAAATCTCATATTAGTCATTTATACAATAAGCAGACTGCATTTTCTTACCCGGGCTTCCACAACTCTAAATCATTGTGACTAAGGGGCTAATTAAAACATTATTTTAAAATCTACCATTTGAATAAATTTGCTTCTAGTTATCAGTCTCCCATGAAATGTGTGTTCTCTGAAATCTACCCTCCTTAAATATTTTGAAAAATTTATACCAACAACATGCGGTTTTAATTACAATTTATAGGCTTGTGTTTAAATTGCATTTTAAACTAATTTGGTTTGTTCTTAAAGTTAATTAACTAATCGAGAGAATGTTTCTTGGTGCAATTGAGATAATAGAGCAGATGCAGAGATTTATTGGCATCTCTTGGAAGCGTCCCAAACCTAGCCGTTTTCTTTTGTCATGCGTGACTAACCTTTAAAACCACATGCCTCCTCAAGGAGAGATGCCATTTTTATGTTTTTAGTGGACACAAAGTGAAAGTCAGGTAGACTATGCTGAGGTTACTGTCTTCCAATTACCATGTGTGTATTAATGTGGGTAGCACTTGCTGTCTGTCTTCAGAGGCTACCATTCTATAAGTGGGCATGGGAGTAGGGGGCCATGCTTTTCTCTTAATGATGTGATTTGCTTATTGCTCTGCGCAGATTTACTCTTTCTCAGTTGTTCAATCCTGTTTCCTTCAGGCGATTACAGACCTATTAAAGAAACTTCCTGATTAAAATAAGGAGCCCCTGGGGAGACGCAAAGAGAAGTATTCGGTCCTTTTGCTCCAGCACAGTCTTCATGTTCACTTCTTCTTGTTCATTTGCATGCAGTGGCTCAGTGAATGGTGGGAGTGAGTTGGGTGAAGTAGCAGGGACTGTTGTCATCTGGTGCTCCTCACTACTGAAGAAGTAGCCAGTAAATATTTATTATGTTAGGATTTCATGGCAGTTGTTCCCTGAAGTGCTTCATAATAACATATAGTCCTATCAAGTACTCATTTCTTGGTGTAGAGTTGAAGATAACAAAGCACAGAAAAGTAAATAATTTTTCTAAGAACATTCTAAAAGAAAGTCTTTAACCCAGGATTCATACTATGGATACAGAGTCCTCTGGCTGTAGTAATCTTAGCAGCAATTGTAGCTGGTAGTGTTTCACATGGAGCAAGAATCAGGCCATCAAAGGGAGCAAGTCAAAGTATCACTATTTGCAGATTATATGATAGTATACTTAAGTGACCTCAAAAACTTGCACCAGAGAACTCCTAAACCTGATAAACAACTTCAGCAATGTGGCTGGATATAAAATTAACTCAAACAAATCAGTAACCTTCCTCTACTCAAAAGATAAACAGGCTGAAAAAAAAATTAGAAAAACAACACCCTTCACAGTGACACTAACCAAGCAAGTGAAAGATCCATATGACAAGAGCTTCAAGTCCCTGAAGAAAGAAATCAAAGGTCTCATAAGATGGAAAAATCTTTCATGTTATAGATTGGCAGAATTAATATAGTAAAAATGGCCACCTTGCCTAAAGCAATCGACAGATTCAATGCAATCTCCATCAAAATTCCCACACAATTCTTCGTAGAGTTAGAAAGAGCAATCTGCAAATTCATTTGGAATAACCAAAAACCCAGAATATTGAAAACTATTCTAAACAATAAAAAAACCTTTGAGGAAATCAGCATCCCTGACCTCAAGCTGTATTACAGAGAAATAGTGATGAAAACTGCATAGTATTGGTACAGTGACAGGCAGGTAGATCAATGGAATAGAATTGAAGACCCAGAAATGAACCCACACACCTCTCATTACTTCATCTTTGACAAAGGAGCTAAAACCATCCAGTGGGAAAAAAGACAGCATTTTCAACAAATGGTTCACCTAGAGGTCAGCAAGTAGAAGAATGCAAATTGGTTCTTATCTCTTCGTACACAGCTGAAGTACAAGTAGATCAAGGACCTCCAGATACACTGAAACTAATAGAGGAGTAAGTGGGGATGAGCCTCGAACACATGGGCACCGGGGAAAATTTCTTGAACAGAACAACAATGGCTTATGCTCTAAGATCAAGAATTGACAAATGGGACCTCATAAAATTGCAAAGCTTCTGTAAAGCAAAGGACATTGTTAATGGGGCAAAATAGCAACCAACAGATTTGGGAAAAAAATCTTTACCAATCCTACATTCCATAGAGGGCTAATATAGAATGTATACAAAGAAGTGAAGAAGTTAGACTCCAGAGAACCAAATAACCTTATTTTAAAATGGCATACAGAGCTAAACAAAGAACTCTCAACTGAGAAATCTTGAATGGCTGAGAAGCACCTAAAGAAATGTTCAACATCCTTAGTCATCAGAAAAATGCAAATCAAAACAACCCTGAGGTTCCATCTCACACCTGTCAGAATGGCTAAAATCAAAAACTCAGGTGATAGCAGATGCTGGCGAGGATGGAGAGAAAGAGGAACACTCCTCCATTGTTGGTGGGACTGCAAGCTGATACAACCACTCTGGAAATCAGTCTGACAGTTTCTCAAAAATTGGACATAGTACTACCTGAGAAACTAGCTGCCCCACTCCTGGGTATATACCTAAAATATGCTCCAATATATAACAAGTACACATGCTCTACTATGTTCTTAGCAACCTTATTTATAATAGCCAGAAGCTAGAAAGAACCCAAATGTCCTTCAACAGGGGAATGGATACAGAAAATGTGGTACATTTACACAGTGGTGTATTACTCAGCTATTAAAAACAATGACTTCATGACGTTCTTAGGCAAATGGATAGAACTAGAAAATATCAGGCTGAGTGAGGTAACTCAGTCACAAAAGAACACACATGGTATGCACTCATTGATAAGTGGATATTAACCCAAAAGTTCAAAATACCCAAGGTACAATTCACAGACCATATGAAGCTAAAGAAGAAGAAAGACCAAATTGTAGTCCTTGATACCTTCATATTGAAGGCAAGTGCTTAAGGGTAGTTAGGTTGAGACTAGCTATTTTGTGAGTTTCTGACTATCCTCAGCTATATAGAAAGACCTTGTTTCAAACCAAAGCAACATTATGCATTTTAATTCAATCGCATCTTTATTAAAATTTCACAGAAATGTTATGTCATTCTTCCCTTAACACATCAATAAAAATGCTTAGAATTGACATGCTACTGAGTATTATAGGCAATGGAGACATAATTTTAAATGTTTGAGAGGATGGAAATCAAGATTATAGGCAAAGGCTTGAGCATTTTCTGTATGAGTTAACTTATGCAGCTTTCAGGATCCACAGATAACTCTAGGCTCAATCCCTCATGACCTTGGAAAGATGACTGCAAGCTGTTTACTTACTAGCACTTGCTTTTACCAAGCAAATCCGCTTTCATAACAGACACACAAAAGGATTATTTATAATTGAAGGACTTCATAAGGCAAGTATTCTAAGGTATGCTGCAAGTCACTGAACCTAAAACCCTTCAATTTTTTTGCCTATTAAAAATCAGCACTGTGGCAGCTTGACCCTTTAGAGGACTTCATTATAAAAATGACTA
Organism: Rhabdomys pumilio; assembly: GCA_030674055.1. Lineage (NCBI taxonomy): Eukaryota > Metazoa > Chordata > Mammalia > Rodentia > Muridae > Rhabdomys > Rhabdomys pumilio. Next base: position 46,869,792 of record JANHMN010000006.1, read on the forward strand.
AATGTACCACAAAATGTTCTAAGGCTCAGGCATTTAGGTGATTAAATAGCCATCATTAACAAATTCCTGAGGGCTGCCAAAGAGGAGACACATAAAGCAAGCCAAAGGTAAGGCTATTATGGCCATTCAAATAAGTGCTCCAATTTAACCCAATGCAACACAGTCTGGCTGTGGACCAGACCCTATAGGTGGGCTTATGATGGAATGTTAAGATTAGAGTATATTTGATTCAGCCTTGGGTCCTGTTAATGCAGTAGAAGCAAGCATCCCAGCTTTCCAGTGGTTTGTGAGCATTCTTTGATAGCCCAGGTCTCTTGTTTCATTGATATACACAAGGCCAGATGCCCAGAGACACACTTCTTAAGCATTCATGTGTATTAGGCTTAGTCCTCATACTGTCAGCTGCATAGACCCACTAAATTATTGTGCAATAATCCAAAAGCAACTATTCTTTATTCCCTGCAAGGGGTAGTGGATTCAGCATAGTATACTAGGCAAAGGTTTTTGATTTTGGTAACCTTTATGCTCAATTTTAAAATGTCTGTCCATTCTCTTCCTATCAGCTGACATTTGTTTCCTTACTGTATCTCAAAAATGTCTACTACCAATCACACATGTAGAAAAAGTTTTCCTTATATATTATTTTGTCTAGTCTAGTCAGAAGTTACAATGAAGTATCACCAAGGTGCACTAAACTTAAATATAGTAAACCTAGAAAAGTTATGGTTGAAAAGGCTTTAATGTGCTTATGATTGGGGAGAATATCTGTACCTAATATATACTTACTTAAGAAATAAAAACTATAATATATATAAGATGTATAATTACTGCCAAACAAAAGCAATACAGATAACTAGAGATAGTAGTATTATTGAATACTCTGAACAGTAAAGTATTCTCATATAATGCATATCTTTGAACCTGATGGAATCTGCTCATTGAGATTAACTCCATCTATAACACAAGGTAAACCACACAGTTATAGAATGGAGTAAGTACCTGATATACAAAATATACCAAAATTATTAAGTGTGAATTTAAGTGAAAGATGAGTTGACTGGCTAGACATATAAAAAGCTTACAAAATCAATGATATTTAATTAAAATTATATTTGAAATACCTGTATAACGGAGATCACTGATCATTTGTATGGACAGTTACTGAGGGAAAAATAGCATCACAAGACTTGCATTGCTACAGAGGACGCAGATGGAGTGGAACAAGCATACTTGATGTTTACTAACGGATTTGCACACATGAGTACTGACAATGCTATCCACATACATGGTAGAATTAGTCAGCATTCTTCTGAGTTGACCTAAAAGTGTAGACTGACTTCCCATGAGGGCTACTTATGAAGCCTTATTATGGTGTGATTATAATATAATTTAGCCTTTAAGTATATAAATGAGCCAAAGGTTCCATTTTACAAACACATCATCACCAGTTTGGGTGGAAACATCACAGTTTTCATCAGGGAATCTGAGATGGTGTTTTAAAAGTATAAGTGAGTCATGATGAGGTATTCATTTACTATGGCAGAAAAACCACTGAACCTTGGTTTGTATACATCTTGAAGGTACGGCATTCCATTGAATCCTTTCAGTCTACCAATCCTGACAATTCCACAGACTTGTAAGTACTTATTTTGAGAGTAGATAGATTCAGTTAACTCTCATTGCTAATGGAACTGTAAAAAATAAAAAGGGAAAGATTAAACATAGGGGGACAAAATGAGCCCCTTTTAAGTGATCAAGAACCTAGGAAGACGGTTATTGGGACACCAAAGTAATTTCATTAAAGGCAAACATTGGGCCCCTTTCCACACACCATTTTAAAGTGTTCTAATACAGTATACATTCACAAACAAAAACACAGACTACTAAATATTCAGTGGTGTGCTGGAAAGATTCCTTTCAAACATGAGGCTGGAATTTACATTGCTGCAGTGACGTGGTATGTCAGAAGTCCCACAGAGGACTGTAACTCCAAGTCTAAGGGACCTCATGCCTCCTCATAACATTGACACACACATTTGTGCCCCTATACACACACACACACACACACACACACACACACACACACACACACATACACATACACATACACATACACATACACATACACATACATATACATATACATATTCAAATTTTGTGTATACATTTAAATTGCATATGCATGTACACTCACAGGTATACATATAAAGACATATACAAATACAAATCAATAATCTGAGAAGGAGTTAAATGTTTGATGCATTTTCACTTTTTTTTTCTTTAGAAATTCTTTAGAAACTTGGTACAGGTATGAGTTTTAAATGACTGCTTTGCTGCACGTTGCCTGTCTCCTAGAAGAAGCTGGGTATTAGCCTATATTACAGAGTGCTCTGCCTATGGCAATATCGTCTATCAGCTGTGCTCTCAGCTAGGTTAAAAGAATTAATCACCAGCAGTTCTACAGCACAAGAAGTATTAGTAGAATTTTTGTAGAAATCAGGAAAGCAATAGCACGAAAAATATAATTTCATATAAGGTAATATAAATTTTCACATAAGGTAATATAAAACAGAAATGCCAACTACAGAGGTAAATATAAAAATGTTAACTTATATAATAAGCTTTCTGAAAGAGAAAATGACAGCTTAAAAACACAGTGTACCATAAAATTTTAAAACTGTAATCAGTCTAGGACAACACTAACAAAAATACTAAGTAGGGAAAAATTAAAATATGTTGTGAAAAGGTTTTTATACCCTACAAGAAGTGAAGTAATACCAACTCACGTCAGCTTTTCTAAGCTAAAGATACAGACACTGTACACTAAAGCAACAGCAAAAACAGCAAAAATGTGCAAAAGAATTTGTTGCCAACATGGAAACAAAGGAGATAAATGGACTGTAAAAATGTAAACTAATAACAGAAAAGACATAAAAAGACAAAGAAAATCCCCACAAAATATAGATGGACAAACAGAAATCCCAGAGCAAGACATAACCCAATTTGATCAACAGAGGCATTAAATTTACACACTTAAAGACATGCAGGGCTTAGATTTCATAACAACATTGAGAGTAGGTGAGATGCTTTTGTGGGGTAAGGTGCTTGCCATGAAGCCTGACAAGTTGTGATTAGTCCATGAGAACAAATAGAAGGAAGAAACCAGCTCTTGTAACAAGCTGTCCTCTGACCTCCACATGTGTACGCCAGTGCACACAAAATAAGCAAATAAATGAAATTTTAAAATCATGTCATAATCATGCAATAGCAGTAGAATATGTGACAGAAGGATTTTATGAAAATCTCCCAATTATACAAGAATATATATATATATTGTATTTCCATAAAATATATAGCTCAAAAATGATTAAAACATAGAACATATTTTGAAATTAATGATAAAAGGGAAACAAAAGCTGTGTGATGTTAGCTATAGAAGTGTATAGAAAAGAATCTTATAGCATATTGTCTATATTAGACAAAGAGAGAGAGACAGAAAGAGACAGAAAGAGAAAAACTCAAATCAATTACCAAAATTTCTTGCTTTAAAAATTGTGAAAATTATGTAAATAAAAAATGACCCTGAAAATAATTAAATAAAAGAAATAATAAATAAGGCAGCACAACTGCTTACAAGAGATTTTTTTCCCCCTTTCACTGGTTCCTAGGATCAAACACAACTTCTTGGGCTTCGAGGCAAACACCTTTCCCTGCTGAAGGATCTTACCTGCTCTCCATAAATCACAAGAAAAAATTTAAATAACTCAAAAAGATGGTTTTTTAGTAAACCTTTAAATTCACTTAATTCTTGACTGAAAAATGTCATTAAAGTAGAAAACCCAGATGATGACGATGATGACGATGATGATGATGATGATGATGATGACGACAGTGACTGTGATGGTGACAATGACAATGATGATGAGGATGAGGATTTATAAAGAATGGGAGGAACCATGTGACCAAAACTTACACAGAGGATAAAGAGAATAGTAATATCATTAACACAAGTCTGATAGTAAATGCCATAACTCAGATGCAATAAATACATTTATTTTAAGATATCAATGACCTTGCCTCTTTCAGAGAAGTTGAATTTAAAGGAAGAAAAAAAAAACATCAAAATAAAAACAAAAGACAAATTGTTCCTAACTCCAGACCCAGGTGGCTCTGAAGTTTCTAGTGTCTGTAGCCACTGGTGGGCAAATACCCCTCCACACTCCCATGCACAGATGGGGAAGAGGAAGACAGCTTGGGGGAAGGGAGGGACAGAGAAAGAGACAGGTGGGGCGGGGGGGGGGGGGGAGAGAGGAGACAGAGACAGAGACAGAGACAATGACAGAGAGACAGAAACAGAGAGACAGAGAAACAAAGAGACAGAGACAGAAAGAGACAGAAAGAGAGAGACTTAATTTGCATAAAAATAAACCTAGAGCAAAACTGATTAGTAGCTTTAATAGAGACTAGGATTCAGCGATAATAGACAGAAACCAGCTGGTTTTTTATTCAAGTACCAAGTGACTAGGAAGTATGTTTAATACTGTTACCATTTGGAAGAATAGATGTCACTGTGCTTAAAAGTATTAATACTGTTTGAACCCGGTTTTAAGTCTATTTCTCGTTTGATATGACAGAGAAATTATGACTTATTATTTAACTGATGGGAATTCACTTTGAAGAGAAAGCACTAGGCTAGATTTGGTTGGTCAAGAGAAGTTTACCAAGTACAGAGTAATGGGCTCAAACCCCAACCAGCTCCAAAGCAAAGAAGAAAAATGAACCATGAAAATGTATAGCACATTAAAATGAGAAACATACAATAGTAACAATATTCCAAAGTAATTCTGAGAAAAATTGATCTCAAATTTTCTAATCACTGCTAGAAAAATTAAAAAGATTATGTACATCGAAATAGATATCTTTGTGTTCCTTAGGCTAAGACTTTTGGAACCGCCTAGATGCATAGTCACCCAGAACTGATCTGTAAGTTACTTTCCCAGCACAAATCCAGACTGGCCAGGTCCTCCGGGTCTCAAGTGAAATGTGCCATCTGTTTCTGTTGTGTCTATCTCTTTCTTAATTACACATCTGTCTCTCTGCCCCCTTTCCTTTTCTGTTTCTCTTTCCTTTGTCCCCCTACCTTTTGCTTTCTTCTATCTGACTCTTTCTGTTTGTCTCTCAATGTTTTCTCTTTCTGTTGTAATCATTGTCTCTCAATCCACCACTGTGCTTCTCTTTTTGTTTCTCTGTTATTTCTGAGTGTGTTTCTTCTCTTTTCCTCCTCCTCTTCTTTCCCCTCCTCTCCATCATCATCATCATCATCAATCATCAAATCCACCCTCCTTGTGTAGCTGAGCCTTCAATCTGCTATCTACTAGATCATTTCTACAAAGACAAGCACAGTATTTTCAACCTAAAATATACTTAAATTGAAAACCTTCTGATTCTACTCAATGCCTCAGTGCATACATTCTTTCTTCTCTGACTCCTAATCCCTATTCTGTTTTTTGTAGTTAACGACATTAGAAGTCCTTAGAAAGATCATCAACATTTTCCTACTGTTGTTGTATCAAGAGTCATTCTCCTCTTTGTTTTCCTTTAAGGGTAATTGTCATTTGTCATTACTGGTCACTTCTTTGTGGAGAGAGTTGTAAAAGCCAACTTCTAGGTAACATACTTTCTCCTCTTTTGTCAGTTTTTAATACCAAGTTTTATTGATGCTGACCTCTGTCTGGCCGCACACATGAACATGCACCCATGAACATATTGTCATATACAGTGACAGACATAAAGATAAACTCAAACATGGATAGCTAGAAATACACACAGACATAGACACAGACACAGACACAGACACAGACACACACACACACACACACACACACACACACACACACACACAAAAGAGATGGGAAGCAATCCATGCCATGCATTGTCAGGCTGGCTGAGACTGATTTCCAATGGAAAGACTCTCAAAATTTTCTGGAAAGACTAAACAGTAATGTTAGTTACATCTGCAAGATGGGGAAGGGTATCCACTCCCTTGCCTGCCTTATTTGTCTTGGTTCTTGAATCTGAACTCACATCAAAATGGACTCAGTTTTGATGACCATTAGAGCTACATCCTTAGGCATTCAGCAACTTATCTGGAAGCCCTTGCTACAGAGTGAGGCATATTAGCATGATAAAGAAAGGCAGACCTGAGGAATGAGAGCCAAGGAGCCCATCAAAACAGATAGAAAGAAAAACTCAAGGGATTCTGAAAGAAAAATGTGATTGATGTCCAGTGTGGTACATTGAATACTTGATATGTTTGGATTTGTTTCTGAGTCCTCTCTTCTATTCAACTAATCTGTTCACCCCTGGGACAATGCCTAACCATTTAAATTACCATAGATTCATAGTGAAATGTCCGTTAATCATAGTTAGCCTTAAATTTTGTGGACTTTTATGAACATTTTAAAACCAGTCTTTTAAAGAGAAGTAGAATAAAACTACTTTATGTTAATAGTTCTCACAGTATCCTACTTCTAAACTGTGTAAAAAATAACATACTCTGATAGAATTCTGTACTGAAACCACCTGGCCCTGGGCTTTTCTGGGGGAGGTGGGAGACTTTTCTTGTTACCGATCTACTTAGTTTGTTTATCTGATCTTGATTCAACTTTAGTAAGTGGTACCTATTGAGAAAATTTTCCATGTCTTTAGATTTTCCAGTTTTGTAGAGTACAGGTTTTTGAGGTATAACCTAATTATTGTTTAGATTTCCTGGGTCTCTGCTGTTATGTCTGCCCTATTGTTTCTGGTTTTATTAATGTAGATATTTCTCTCTATTAGTTAATTTGGTTAAGGGTTTCTCTATCTTGTTGATTTCTTCAAGGAACCAACTCTTTGTTTTATTGATTGTTTGTATTGTTCTATTTTATTCATTTTAGATTTCAGTTTCAATATTTCCTGCCATCTACTCCTCTTGGGTGTGTTTGTTTCTTTTTGTTCTACATTTTCAGGTGTGCTGTTAAGTTCCTAGTATGAGATCTCTCCAGTTTCTTTATACAGTCACTGAATGTTATGAACTTCCTTCTTAGCACTTCTTTCACTGTGTCTCATTAGGTCGGGTATGCTGTATATTCATTTTCATTGAATTCTAGAAATCTTCTTTATTTTTTTTCTTGTTCATTTCTACTTTGACTCAATTGCCATTTACGGTAGGGTTGTTCAGTTTTCATGTATTTGTAGTCTTTCCATCTTTGTTTAAATTCAGCCTTAATCTGTGGTAGTCTGATATGAGTCATAAAATTATTTCAGTTATTTGCATCTGCTGAGACTTGCTTTCTGACAGAGTATGTGGTCAATTTTAGAGAATGTTTTATTAGGTTCTAAGAAGAATGTATATTCGTTTGTGTTTGGATTAAATGTTCTGTAGATATTTGTTAGGTATATTTGGTTCATAACATCTGTTAGCTCCATTATTTCTCTGTTTAGTTTAGTCTGGATGACCTGTTTGTTGGTGAAAAGGGGATATTGAAGTCTCCCACTATCAATGTGTGAGGGCTGATGTGTGATTTAAGCTTTATTAATGTTTCTTTTACAAGTGTGTGTTCTCTGGATTTGGGGGTATAGCTGTGGAGAATTGAAGCATTATCTTGGTGGATTCTTCCTTTGATGAGCATGAAGCATCCTTCCTCTAAATGCCTTTGTGATAACTACCAGCACTCAAACCCTTCAACTTCTGTTCCTAAATTTAAATTTAATATGGTTTGTAACTACCAAGGCAACAATTTCAGTCACTCATGTGGTATTTGAGTTCCTCTCTGTTCAAAATTTAGCATCTTCTCATTTGTTAGTTAGACTTTAGTGTTATTCCAGCCATACTATAATGAGAAGGAATGTGGATAGGGTGGCTGGAAATGCAGAAAGTTCCTCCAGGAGGGAAGTTAGGCGATGGCAGCTACAGCTGCTCATTAAAGGCCTTCTCTCACCCAATGACACGAGAAAGTCCATGAGTTTTACAGGCTTTATTTTCACGGTGGATGGTAGCTAGATCTGGACATGCACCCCCCCCACCCCACCCCACCCCCCGTGAAACTCAGGGCAGATAGGGAGAGAGAAAGAGGGGAGGTTCTGGGGAAGAATGCTTAATTGGCTATGCCCTCTGGCCTTTAGGTATCTCATTAGTATGTAAATCTCTTGAGGCTGAAGCCTGTAGTCACACCCTCTACCTGTGCCCTTTGGGAAGGGCTGTAACCTATGTAATTGAACAGCACAGATTAATGGAGTTCCATGCCAAGTGTTAGGAGCCTGGATTCTGGGAGCACAGCGGAATAGATGCCCGTCCCTTGCAGGGTCTCCAGGCTACTCCCAGCCAGCGCTTCTACCAAAAACCAAGACCCCTTTCAAGGCCCTACAAAGGAACATCTAACTCCATGACTCTTAAGAACTCTGATCCAAAGGATTGTTATCTATTGTTTTCATTTCCATACTTGAGTAAACTGTGTTTATATTGTTTATTAACTCCCAGTTATTCATGAGTGCAACTGTCTTGCTGATATAAGATGATTAGAGCAGTATTTGAGATATAAGCTTAATTGTTTTAACAAAAGTATCAGACACAAAATAGGTTAAGCAACATAAAATTATATTTCTCTACCATCAAAAGAAAGGCTCAAAGGGCAGAATGTTCTATACCTTGTTGATTGAAGTATATGTCCATAGGCCATTTTCCCCACAAAATCACAGGAACAATAAATATTTGTACAATAAATAGATGAACATATATGTTATGTGTAGTTATATATGTGCATATATATTTATGAATAGACAGATAGATGAAACAAAACATTTGCTATCTAGAATTAAATAAGAAACAAGTGAGCCATCAACAAACTTCAAAGCTATTTATTAATCCTCATAACTAAGCAGAAACAAGTGTATCATTTGCAAAAGAGATTCTAAGAGCAATTTAAACCTATATTTAAATACATTGCTATTTGGGTTTCTGCTATATAATTTTATGATTCTTTTATTTTCAGTATTGGGATTTTGATTCAAATATTTATTTTGTGCTTGGTAAGCACTCTCCTTTAAAACTACATTGCCATTCACACTATGTAACACATTCCCTGAGAGTAAAGAGAATATCTATTAAGGTCAGTCCTACATTAGTAAAAATTATAAAACTACATGACAGGTAAGTGATAGGTAAACACATAGTTCTTGAATAAAAGAGTTAATAGTTATTTTAAATGTGCATAGGGCTGGGAAGATAACATGCTTGGTAAGTGCTTGCTTTACAGGTTTGAAACCCCACATTTGATCCCCAGAGTCCACATACATTATTCTTGCATATATGTTTGGAACACCAGCACTGGAGGAAAGAAATATAGAATCTTTAGGACTGGGTAACTAAACAGCCTTGCCTAATCGGTAAGTTTCTGGGCTGTGATAAACTATGTCTTAAAAGAAAAAGAAATGGTTGTCTGCACATGAACAGGTTTATATGTACATGTGTACTGAACTTACATGTCCCCCACCCCCATGCCATACGCAATTAATTAATAGGAAACAAAATACTAATAAATGTTCTTCTATTTTAATGGAGGAATTTATATTGAATTTAGTACCTAAAATGATCAGTTTTGCATTGCAGAATAGTATATTGCATTGGGAAAGGTAGTGCATAAACGTAAGACATGAGTGTGCATTGAATATATTTTTGTTATTTCTTACACACTGACAGTAGTTATTTCTCTTGGGAGTCACAGAAATGATGGATGTTGTTTTGGGGGTTTGATTTTTCAGTACAAATACACTGTAGACTCACTGTTACACATGGGCATCCCACACATGAATATGAATCTGTTCAGCTTACAAGTTCTGTTATTATTTAAATTTAAAGTCATTCCAAAGTAAATAACATAAAATAGTGTCTGTGTCCTTAGAGGATAATATTTCCAGGCTTCCTTTTACGTCTCAGTTTTAGGTAATTAATATTCTTTTTCATTTCTCAGGATTACGTTGGGGACTGAACAGCAATATATATAACTAATTTAGAGTTCTCTCTCTCATACATACACTCTCAACTCACTAACAACCACACAGCATTCTATTTTTCCCCCTACTTCATTTTTCTACCTTGTTTGCTTTCCTCTTCTTCCTTTCTTGCTCCTAATCCTCCTATCTTTATCAAGTGTTTTTCATTAATTCTATTTATATGCCTTGTCAAGTTTGCCTCTTTGACTAGCACCCACATGTTATTTATCCTTCAAACCTGTCCCGTCCCACTATTTCCCATTCCTGAGTATACTAACAACAGCAAAAAAAAAAAGTCCATGGAGCACTGAGAGTAAAGAGACATAGAAATTAATTTAAGAAACAAGAGTTCATTCCGTATTAAACAACTACTACTGTCATCCAGAAACAATGTTCCTAGTAGAAAGTTTTTTCTCTTTTAATTATTTTCCTTTATCCTATCACATTTACCTGTGTTTCTTAAGGCCATGTGTCCAAATGACAGTCGAGCATATGACTGTCTACAGTATACTCATATATTTATATGTATGTGATTGTTATAACAGCCATAGCTTATGACCTCTGTCATTTCAAGATAGATGAGAGACTGCTTAACTCTGCCATACTGTATAGAAAAAAAATGCATTCTTTAAACAAGTAATATGAGAGACTCAAATATATCCTGAAACCGTAACTGTGGTTTTATAGCAGACTCTATGAGAGTTTTAAATGACTTGTCTCTTTCACAAGAATAGGGCTATACTGATATGTAAGTAATACAGAATGGTTTCTTCAAAGGCTTCTTGAAAAAAAAGCAAGAGCTGACTTTGCTGTCAGAGCTATTTGAGAAGTAGATGAAATCAGAGAGCAGAACCCATTATTCAGTGATCGATGTGGAGGCTACCTATGGCCTAGTGAGTAGAGAAATTGGTTGTGTCACTTCATGTGTACCACTGATATCCCACGTCACTGTCCAGAGAACCTCTATTTTTCACCATGCTAACTTGACTGCTGCATTCATTTAATATCACCCCCCCATCAGAACTGCACTTTACTTTGTACAGACTCAGCCTATTAATTTGATAATTCTCAGATACATCCATGGAAGAAGCATATAGATCACCAAGATATACTCTCCCATGTAATCTTCAATAGCTTGTGTCTAAAGGCATCTTTCTGCTCACATGAATACTGTATTTTCCTCACCCATGAAGCATCTCCTAATGCTGCTGAATTGGCTTCTCACACCCAGCTGTCAAATGGCTTGTGACCTTGACTAAATTAATTTTCCTGACTCATTCTTCCTTCTATTAAGAAAGAGGAAGTTAAAATAGATAATTTCTATGGATTTTTCTAGGTACTCCTGCCCTTAAAAGATTGCCTGTCCCAAGAGCCATGAAGCAGGTCACATATAAAATGCAGAGGAATTTTTACCAAAAGAAGAATGGAATTCTTATTCATATTTCATTCATAGGAAATGAATGTAATGGCAAGACAGAGTGTGTCACGTGTTATACTGTAGTTTTCTGCATCAAATAACAAGAATATGTGAACTATGGTCTTTTTCATTAACCTTGGGATAATTAATTCTTCAAAACTGAAGCATGATCCATACTATATTTAAAATTACAAAGATGATACATGTGTTGCTTACCCTCATGCAATGTAGAATAGAAATGTATAATTAGTAATCCATTTTTTCACATTTCATTTGATTTTTACTTGACAAAAAATAATAGCTTAAGTTTGGGGTTACAAAATATTTTTAGATATACATTTTATAAATGACTAAGTGTGGCTTACTGGGAAATATTATCACTTCAACTATTTATATTTCTGTGGCACCATTATTGATTCTTTGGAGTTTTTGTTTGTTTTGTTTTCTCCTTTCTTATTTATTAGTGTTATGTGCTAGGGATTCTTTACAAGTATGTCAATGGGATGAGAAACAGCCTGAATTCTTATGGGACCCAGAATAATTTTTCATTATATAAAATTTCCCCTTATTTTAGAATAATCAGTTCAATCATGAAGCACCAATGATAGTCTAAAAATGAGCTACCAGTTAAAGTCACTCTGGTTTAAGAGAACATTGCAGGTGAAGGCCAGCACTGCACAATATACATAGATTTTTATTTTTACAGTATTCATATACTGTAATACTGACAGGGTATAATTGTTTATTTTGAGATGTATGAAATTTAACCCAAAAGCATTTATCTATCCCTTCTTATGGGCTTTCTTCAAGACCAATTAAGCTACTCTAGGCACCAGTCACCTAATTTATTTCATGTCAAGAAGATACAGCATGTTTCTTTATAATTATTGGTCAATTCACTTTGAATAAAACTTAGTTCATAAAACTAAGGAGTGCACATATAAAGGGAATTATAAACTATTCAAGTAATAGTCCCAAATTGTGTGTGTGTGTGTGTGTGTGTGTGTGTGTGTGTGTGTGTGTGTGTGTATACAGTCTAAGGGCATTCGAAGCCAGAGTAAGTTTCAGATCCCCTAGAATAAGAATTACAGTTGTTCCTTGATCTGCCATCAGGTTCTCTGTAAGAGCAAGGAATACTCTTAACTGCAGAGCCATTTCTCCAGCTCCAGATTTTGTTAGTTAATTTGTTTGAGAAGAAAATGCTTTTTTTTTTTCAAATTATTTACTAAGCACTTAGACCGTTTCTTCACACAAAAGACTGAGTATTCATATAGTTCCTGGGACTGAAGATTGAGGCAACCAGGCACTTAACTTTTATTTCCAGACAAGTAGTTTATTTTCCTGGGAGAATTCTAAAGCTGAATTTCATCTAAAATATCATTAACTTACAAGTTTATTCTGCAACTTTCCTAAACAGTGTGACTCAGAACCCTTTTTTATGAAAAGTTCTATGCTCCTGGTTAAAATATCCAATGTGAAGATATTGAAGAGATGAAAAGTTTCCATAATCTGGGAAATAAAACTTATGCCATCTCAAATTACCTTGGGAGAATGACATAATAAACAGAGTTTACAAGGACTATTGACCATTTCCTAGAGGAGACTAACCTTAATTTCATATGTTTTGAAACAGGTCTAAAGTATCAGTTAGACTTGGGTATAAAGGAGAAGTTGTCTGGTGAAATGGGATGTATCTATAGCTCTTGCTTTGTGAGCATTAGGACTGGAGTTCAGATACCCAGAATTCATGACGAAGCTGAGTGAGCATGGCGAATCACCTGTAATCCCAGTGGGCAAGAAATGGACAGGAATCCCTGAATCAAGTGACTAGGCAAACTAGCTGGCACAGAAAACTTTGGTTTGAGATCAAGACCCTTCCTCATTATATATGATTGAAAGTGATGAAGGAAGACATCAGCATTATTGGTTCCAAACATTCATATATGTGTGCACACACACCATACATGCACATATATGTAATGTAAGTACCATAACTGTATAGTTAAAAGAAAAACTAGAATATCCACAATGTTAATTCCATAAGAAAAACATTTTCTTTAGTTCTAGTTATCCATAATGATTAAGACACTCTTAATATCATCAAAATGTCATATAGAGGAATATGCCATATATGAAATAATCCAAAGAATAAAATGAAAAGAAATCTTTATAACAATGGAACAAAATAATATTAAGAATAAGTATTAAAATGCATAGTGCCTAAGTAAAATTGTGTTTGTAAACAAAATATTAAGTAACAGTACAAAATATGGTAAGCACATGTAGTATATATAAGATATGTGAAAGCAACAAACAGGCAATGTAAATATAAAAAGTATTATTAACTAAATTAATTTTAGGGAAATATAGAAAAGTAAAAATATACACTGACCCAAAATATGTATTTTTAAGAACAAGCAATAAGTTAAGGTGTTGTGGAAATAAATCTACACTAGAAAATGCCACGTAGGTGTTTTGAAGTAAGAAGTAACATAATATACCCATGCATGAAAAAGATCCCAAAGGCAAATAGTTTCAGCTCTAGCAGGGCAGATCCAATATACTCTAAGGGAAATCTTTTTTATTTCTCTGCATGCTATATTAGGAGTGTTAACCAAAAATGCTTGGGTCTGAGAAGTGTTTTACCACAACAGAATGGCAGAAAACATGGCCCTATAGCAGGTACATAAAATATGAAGGATTATTTTACTGTTCTAAAAGGAATGAATAGGACTCCATGGAAGATTCCAGTCTAACCAGATTCTTTCTAACTCTCCCTTCCTCTTCCCCATCAACCCCAGAAGTTTATCCATATTAACTCCCCAAGTACCTGCTTTAGCGAGCTCTCCTCCCTCTTACCAATCCATTCGTCTCAATCTCACTCCTGTTCTTTTATCCACTCAGTTTCTCCCTCCCTGTGCCTGGCTATTGACCTGCCTGTCCTTAGCCAGGGCCTTCCTTTCTTGTAACACTATCTGTTCACTGTCATCTCTCTCAATGTTCTTAGCTCCCCACATTTTTTCCCATATACTGCATTCTGTTCTTTGATATTCAAAAGCAAAAATTGATTCCAGAAACTGTCTTTTATAAAGAGAGACAAACTCTGTGCTCATTTCCTGATGGGGATAGAATTTGCAAAGAAGTAATTGAGAAGAGGCATGGTTTATTGAGACTGACAGTTTCAAACACGTTTCAATCTATCACAGCAGGGCAAGCCTAGCACTAGGAACAGCTGGGCCATGTAGGAACTCCTCACATGGCTGCAGAGAGAAGAGAGCTAGAATCAGGAATGAGTCCTGCTTTCTCTGTTGACCTACACCTACCCATCAAGTCTCATGTCCTGAAGGCTCCACAGCCTTCAAAGCACCACGTGCCCTGGGGATGAAGCCCTCTAATCATGAGTCTGTATAGGATGCTTCAGATCCAAACCACAGCAAATATTAATAATGTAACATTACTTAAATTCCTCAGATTTTGTTTTCTTCAATGAACTAATAAAGAATATAAGATACCAGTGAGAAACTGAACATTACAAGTGATGCAAGTTCACGGTACAAATAAAATCGTGCTAGAATAGGTACAGAATTATCTTTTACCATATATGTCCTGTTTGTAAGTAGACTTCTCAACATACACACATACATTATGTGCTTTTTCCTCTTCTGGAAATCTGGATAGGCTGATCCTATATTTTCAGATAGTATATCTATCTATCTATCTATCTATCTATCTATCTATCTATTCATTCATCTATTTTTTTCATTTTATGAAAGCTGTAAGGATCTTTATTGTTTAAAATTGAGAACACCTTTCAGCACTTTTGGAGCATTAGATTTTAAATCCAAAGATGAAACTACTCAGAAGTTTCAAATAAGTGTAAACAGAGTTAAGTATATTTTTGTGCCATGCCGATCACCCCAACCAGCGGGAAGAAAGACTAGCACACCAGTTCCTTCCAGAGACAGTTTACTCAGGTCCTTTCAGTTACAGCTAGAACAAGGGTCTGCCCCCTACTACCCCGAGAGCGCTGCTTAAATGCTCTTCATGGGACTGCCCATATGCCCATACCATGCTTTGCACTATCATAGGCTAAGAGGTCGTGATGACAGATCGGGCTACCAGCAAGCACAGTCTCCATACCAAATAAGGACTTGTTTACTCCAAAGCATAAGCCTGGCAGGCGCCATCTTAAGGGCGCGGCAGTGGCGCTCCACATATTTTCTAACAAGACACGAAAAAGAAACTACTGCTGGTTTTTATAAAATAAAAATAATGTAAATGTGAACATCAGTTATAATGGTCATATTTCATAATGCATGTAATTTATCTAATAATAATCATCTAGTTTTCCACTGCCTTGTAGAAAGGGATTTTAGCCAAGCCAGAGAATTCAGAGCTCAAGAGAATAAGGACTAAAAGTAAGAAAATACATAAGGAGATTTGTCTTTAAAGTTCATGTGGGAGATATAAAATGTTAAATATTTTAAAATATTAGTAACTTAAAATTTGGAAAATAATATGAGCCATGTTTGTTTGTTTATTAGGAAGTAAATACTTGATAGAAACCAAAGGAAAAACTTGGGAATTAGAGTCCCCTGTACTCCACATATAAGAAACACCAATATATCTGAATAGCTCATTTGTTTCAGACATTAAAAATTCCTCTCAGTTTCCTTATTTGAATTATCCAGGTTGATAATTTGCTTATTGAATCACAAATCCAAAATGTATAGGTTGGCACTCTTGACATCTCTTAAAGGAGTAGATACATCTAGATTTCTTTGTTCCTCCATGCCAATTCCCAGGCAGCAGCCACCAGTGGCTAAAGCATAGCAATATCATGATTTGAATATTTAAATTCTGTGACTAAGGCATATTTCCAAGGAGCTGGTGCTTCATCCCTCAGAAGAACATTTGTGCTTACTGGATTTGATGGAGGGTTCAAGTTTCAATGCACTCGTGTGTACCTGAGTTAATATGTCAGGAAGAGAGACAACTTTCAATCTAGACAGAGGTTAGTAAATTAACAGGTTGCTAAATAAATTACATCTAAAGTTTAGAAAAAAAGGAAGAGCAACTTCAAAGCAGTGATTTGAAAGGGTGATATATTGATCCTGTTGTTGCAGTAGATTTCAATGTACAAAATACAACAGAAATCAATACTTCCTTTCATTTCAGAGTCTGTCTTTAAGAGCGTCTCTCAGTTCTCCAAAGGATGACTATTCCATTCCGAGCATGTCCATAACCGTTACTTAGTTAGTGAAACACAATGCATGTTGATAGAAAAGAGTGAAGAGATTCTAGGCTACAGAGTCTTTCCTGCATCCTGAGATCCATGCATAAGGTGCCCCTTCCCTTACAAACACACAGAGGAAGGATGAGTGAAGATTCTGAATGCTGACATTGTGTCACAAGCCCAAGTTCAGGTTTTACAAGGGCCTCTTTCTTTCATTACAAATAAACTTGTTAATTTTTAGCTTCATTTTTTGCAGAAAAATAGAACTTAAATGTTCCTGAGATGAAACAAACAAACAAACAACAAAAAAAGGTTTCTTTATTATTCAGGCATTAAGAAACCAGAGTATACAGCCCATCTTATCTTATGTAATGCATTTTCTCTCTCCCTCTCTCTTTCCCTCCCTCCTTTTCTCTCTTCCTTCCTCCCTCCTTTGCTTTTTTCTCCTGTCTGTTTCTACACTCTACTTACGTAGAACAGACTGGTTTCAAATTCATGATATAACAAAGACTGACTTCAAATTCTCCATCCTACTGCCTCTGCTTCCCACCCAAGTCCTTGGATTATAGTAATAAGGTACTAGGCCCAGCTTTCATGGTCTACTTTAGGACAAAATCAAATTGGTCACCTTGATTGCCTAAAACATTTTTAAATGAAAACATTTGTAGAAAAATTCAGTTTGTTCATAGAAAAGTTCTTTAATATCATTCTTAAGTATATTTCTCATTATCAAAAGTATTTTTATTGCCTTTATAATAAATCTGAAATAAGAAGGCTACATATTAAGTAAAATCAGGAATATTTATTTTCATTAGTCATGAAATGTAATAAAAATTAATTTTAAAACATTTGCCACAAGTTCCAAGAATTACAGCTCATAGTTTGTGTATTTTATTTTGAAACTCAAGTAACTTTTCTTACATAATCAAAAAGCCATGGTAAACAGTCCTGGAAGAAATGGCTTTTATTTTTAGTGGCTCAACCATTTCATTTTGTTTCCATTTGTTTTCGTCAAGAAAAGTTCAGTTAGGTGCATTAGCTTGTTTCCATGATAACTCAGATGAAAATAACTAGCTAAAGGCAAAAGAATGTGTACAAATAGAAAAGCAGTCAGCCAGATGGCTCAGCTGCTAAAGGTGCTGCCGACTAAGCCTGTGACCTGAATTCAGTCTCCAGGATACCCACAGTAGATGAGTGCTAACTCCTACAAGTTAGCTAGCCTTTGACTACTACAGACATGTTGAATACAAGTGTGTGCACACAGCCATAGATACGATACGTGTAAATAAATGTAAAAACAAAAAGGTTTCTAAAAAAAAAAAAAAAAAAAAAAAAAAAAAAGGATGGAGAAGTGACTCTGGCTAAAAGTGCTTACTGTTCTTGCACAAGACCCGGGTTCAGTTCCCAGCACCCATGTCACATATCTGACAACCCTCTGTCACTCTAGGTGCAGAAGATCTGACACTCTTTGGCATCCACAGCATCTGTATGCAAGTGGTACATAAAAAGTTTGCAAGCCCACACATATATGTTAAAAATAAAAATTTTAAAAAGAAAAAAATCAATAAAACATTAATAGTGTTTACAACAAAAAACATTATTTTTAAAAGAATTCCATTGATTGGTTGTTATTCAAAATCTGTAAAATATTAATCATTTTACATGTTACTTAAAGATCTGGAATACAGCCATCTTTCACTAAAGATTCAGGGATCTGAAACCTGCTTCTGACCTCCATGAGGTACCAGTCATTCACATGTTCCCATATGTACATGCAGGTAGAACATTCATGAGTAAATAAATCTTAAAATATAAGCTTAATGAATTATGTGCTCTGAAAGAAACTTATGTAGATTGAGATAGAGCTGTCTGTTAATCTTCCATCTTCCGCTAAGAAAAACTCACGTCTTGAACTTCAGTTTTACTATTTACAAAAATGTGGAATGTGGAATTGCATGATTTGGGTGTTACCTTTTGATTTCAGCTGTATGAATTATTTGATCTAATCTACTAGCATTCTTTTCCTGGCTGTTATCAGAATAGGCTAGAGAGTCCCAACAAATAAAATTTGGCAACACTACACACAGACACACACACACACACACACACACACACACACACACCTCACACTCACACTCACATGAGTGTGTACATGTGAATTTGTAAGTTTTAATAAGATGAGTGATAAAGAATTATTTGCTATGGATATACTAGGATGCCAGAATCCTTTGCTCCATCTTTAAGTTGCTGAAACAGCTCTAGAGGTACATGAAGTAGGGGAGCTGTGGAGGTGTTTATATTATCAATATAACAAGGTATCAAGAAGTCTTAGCTATACTGAGGTCTGGTAGATCTGGTTGTATGTGATCTACTAGCTAAAGGGACTTTATCATTTCCTGAGAGGATGATAATTCAGCTCCACAAATAAATAATGACCTGCTTGCCTTTCTGTTCTTGGAAGTTGAGATAAACTGAGGAAAGACTCAGGAAAAAGAACAAACTGGCAAAAGAATAGTCAATGAGGACAGTAACTATCTCCCTTAAATCCCCAATTTTTAAGGAACTCCTGGTATATGGCCTTTAATTAGAAATAACTCAAGTTTTAGCAAAGTAAAAGATAAAGATGAGCTTTATAAGGATGAGGGGATACTTGTGAAGGGGGGACCAACATGAGGGGTAGGCAGTGATCCAGATGTGAAGTGAATAAAGCAATTAATGGGAATAAATGATGAGCTTTATAGTGGCTCACAGTAGCTTTATATTTCTATGTGAAAGAGAGAGAGAAAGAGAGACAAACAGACAGGGAGTCAGAGGGGGGAGGGAGAGAGGAAGGAGAGGGAAAGGGAGAAGGTGAGGACAGAGAGAAAAAGAGAGAAATATAAAAGACTGTAGATTCAGAAAGAGAATTGCTGAAGACTGGTTACTCCATCAGCACTCTTTATGGAAAATTTTATGGAAAAAATGTTAGGTAAGGATATCATTGGAAAACATAGGTTCAGTCAAGGACATGGTAGCAGGGTAGATGCAAAGGAAACGCAGAGCAAGAGTAAAGTTGTAAAAAAAAAATGGATTTTATTTAGAAACTACTGCGAGAGGACAAGAAACCAAGTAAAAAATCAAGCTCAATTTAACAGAACCACAACAAATGGGAATTTACAGACAACAAGCAAATTGGTGATGGGATCCTAGGGAGAGGTGATTTGGAGTGTGGGGTGCCACTAGAAGACTCAGAGTGGGGTGCCACTAGAAGACTCGGGTTTCATTTTGCAGGTTCTAGTTCTCCTTGATGAAACTATTTGAAAACATAGAAGGGACCTCAAGGGTAAGTCCCTGGAGTTAGTAAGGAGACTGTGCTAACCCCTGATGCTAAAGGTTGAACAGAGGAATAGAAAGTTAGACCTTTAATAGAGTAAACATAAAACGATAAGCCTGAGAGGGCAGTAAGGACAGAGAGGGGAGAGAAAGACTAGATGCCCAACACTGTTTTTTCTTGTAGTTGGTATTAAATAGACATGAGTTTTGTCTGTGAATACAGGACTCCATCATTCAGATCAAACAAAGAGAACATATTCATGTTAATAGTACGTGTTGTAGCCGAGATTCTTGGGTGTGTCCTGAAACTCAGCACATCTTTGAGAGAGGAAAGATGCAAAACTAACTGTGTTTACAGTTATCAATCCATCTTTGTGTTCATGAAGAAAAAGCTAATACCAATCATCTTTTAATTTTGCTAGATTTGGGGCCAGGAAGAAAAGCTCACTGTTCATGCTGGCACCACTTTACCATTAAGTTTTGTGTCCAATTTAAAGAACTACTAGCGGAGAAAATCTTTAACCTTGCAATTAGTGGCAAACAGCCTGTAGATCTCTATCCCTTTCACAGAAGCCACGGCTGATTTATTTTTAATCTAGTCATGGAAGGCAATCAGGAAGGACTGAATTACGTGTTTGAAATCTACTTCCTTTTAATTTGTTTTGTTTAATTTTATATCTACCAGGGAATCACTAGCCATAGACTATGCCATTTGTCCTAAAGGAGGCTGAAACCCCTGGTTATTTCTATGTCTCAAATGGATAGGAGATGGCTGCAGAGGGTCTTTTTATTTCTCTTCTTCCTGTCTGAAAGGCCTTAGGTTTGGAGTTCAAAAAAGACCATGAAGAAGATTGTATTTTAGAGAATCATTAGAGGAGTTGCGAATGCCATGGACAGATGACAGACAGCAGAATGGCATGGAGCTTTGAGAAGAGTTCAGGCTCACAGAATAAAGTGAAGTCTTTCTCCTTAAGAAAAGAAATTGTGCCTTGTGCCATGCATGTAGTTAGTGAGTAGTTTGTAGTGTCACCTGCAGTCAGGTTTCTTCTAATACCAGGATAGCAGTGCAGGGTAGGGGATCTGGGGGTCTTGCATTATGAGGCAAGGAGGAAGAATTTGTTAATATGTGACAGAGGATATGGTGGAAGTGGGGAATAGAGAAACATCTGGCCAAGGCGTGCCCACTATACAGGTAGAGCATGTGGCATTGGTATTTCTCTGAGGTCTTGGTGGGAGTTACAGATTCATAAACAGATTCTCGGTAGTGGCTTCATCATTTAGTTCACATCTGCTCTGAGGGAAGATAGCAAGACAGGATGACTAAACCACTGTTGATATATGTGGCACGATTAGTCCTAATCCTAATCTTTCCAGTCCTTCACTTATGTGCAAGAAATAGAGGAATGCTTTTAAAGAAATGATTTTACAGAAGAGGGCACCTAGAGAATAATGTATGCCAACTCAAGCATAGCCTTTCTAGCTAGAAATTAGGGTAGAGCTTCTTTATCTAAAGAGGATTGTCAGGCACCATAGGTAGAAGTGGCCATAAGGTATAAGTTATTTATTTTAAAAACGTTCTTGGGAGGCATCATGAGAACAGATACATTTTTCTTTTGTTTTGCTTTTTACATTAATTAATTTACTTATATTCTATTAGAGCTTCTCTTCCTTCCTCTCCAGGGTTGTCTTAAATCTCCTTAAAGTTAATCCCTACTGGGTTTTGAGATTAATCACAAGAGTATTAAGTTACATACAATGGGGAGTAATTGACTGGCCTATTTTTAAAAGACCTAGCTGGTCCAAAATATCATTTTTGCTTTGGACCTATAACATTCTTACTCTTTGCATTCATAGAAGTCCATCCTTCAAACTTTAGCAACACAGGGACAGCTGGTTGAAGCTCCATCCGAGATTTAGCTCTTGCATGAAGCCTCAGTTTATAGCATATGCTTGCTCATGTTCCTTATGGTCAGGAGCTGGTTCTAAATTCTGGTGAGGCTTAAATACCAGGAAGGCAGGTCTTCAGAGAAATTCCTGAATCCCTTAGCTAATGGTTTGCTTGTCCTTTGTATCTGATATACACTGATGTAATAGAAGCATTCTCTGCTCTTAAAATAATAGTAAATGCAGAGATAGTATGTCTCTAAGAAGCAAAGGTATCAGGAGAAGAGAAATTATTCAAATTTAGATTAGGAGACTTAATTTAAAACTTTGATTATTTCTAACTAAAGTAAATGAAGCAGTAGTCTAGTTGGTTGGACTCTGTTAATGTTTTCCTTTTCTTTTTTAATGGAAAAGCTTTGGTTTTGACTATAAGAGTTTAATTTTAACATATAAGCATCCTCGACATAGAGTTTATTTTGTTATATTTAAATTTTTTTCTGTCAATTTAAATTAGATCTCTGTTATCTAAACTGTAATGAGTAATGAGAAAATTCTTTTTTATAAAGATACTACAAGTTTTGATTCTTTGTTAAACATAAAGATTTAGTCCAAACAAGATAGAGAGTGTGGGTAATGAAGAGACATATTGAGAACAGAATTAAAGTAAGAACACAGTTATCAGAGTAGAACGTAAACTTAACAGCAACAGGAGACACATTACAAAGATTCGGTTTGCAGAAGAAGATGGAGCCCTTCCTTACCTGCATTTTATCTAAGGAACAGGAATGTCCAAAATTTGTAAAAAAAAAAAAAAAAAAAAAAAAAAAAACCTCTCTGGGGAATACAAACAGGAGAGGCTGGAGCTGCATAGTTTGTGATCTAATGTTTTGGGGGCTCTTTCCTCAGCTCACAGCTCACTCCTGTTCTTGGTATTACTTTTCCTTTCTAAAAATAAAAAATAAAAAATAAAAACCTCTGTTTCTGTCTTTGGTTCATTCTTATACCTCAGGGAACAAGATTGAGGGTACATTCTGTACTCAAATCTGTGGATTAGCAGTCCTAAAAATATTCTCTCTCTCTCTCTCTCTCTCTCTCTCTCTCTCTCTCTCTCTCTCT
>JANHMN010000006.1:46892795-46918603 GCA_030674055.1 Rhabdomys pumilio
TCTCTCTCTCTCTCTCTCTCTCTCTCTCTCTCTCTCTCTCTCTCTCTCTCTCTTTCCCTTCCTCCCTCCCTCCCTCCACTTTTCCTCCACTCTACAGCTACCTGAAAGGCATGACGCTTTCTCTATCACCTCTCCTGGAAGCTGCTGTAATTTTTAACTTGCCTGTACTATTTTTGTTTTTGCTCTCAAATTTTAATAAAACCATCTCAACCTTCCTCCTGATTTTATTTTTAAATTATTTTACTAATGACTGTAAGAAATCAAAAGAAGAACTGCAGTGTCCCTGGTAAGAGTTTTTACCTGTTACCTTTTCCCAAATCAACATCAGTATCACTTTATCATCTGGGAATGGATCAAGTGAACTTGTAGGCATTGCCCAACTCTACTTCCAGAAGGATCCTTGCCAATCTAGCTTGATGGGATCCCTGCTGAAGGCAGACCCAGGGAGGATGTGGGTAAGGAACTGTGCCAAATGATCTTGATTTCACTCTCACTGACAGAGAGAGCATGCTTGGTAAGTTCAGAAAAAAACAAAAACCAAAAAAAAAAAAAAAAAAAAAAATGGACCAAAGTCAATGCATAGTCTAGGAAATAGCTCAAAGGAGTCAGAATAAAATTTGTACAAACAAAAGGCCACATATAGAGAGATAAGAATGACAGGCCAGCCACCAACCACAATGAGGGCAATGGAGCCTCAGAATACAGATGGGAATTGTTTATAAACAGAAAAGAAATCTTTTACCCGAATATGTTAATCTATTAGCAATTATCCACACCCAAGGTATAGTTGTGCCTTGTAGTTGCTTTTTATCCAGTGGAAAAAATTCAGTTGTGAGTTTTATAACTCTGTTAATTATACACGTTTATACAAATGCCCAAATTAAAAATTCAGATTCTAGACGCTCTCTATACAAAGAACAAGATCAGTGCCCATTTGAATATTTCATAGGCAATAAAATGTGCCTAAGATTTCCTTGGCTAGGTGGAATGTTCTGTAAAGAATAGCTTATTCAATGAAAGTGTTAAATATTCTCCCATCATCTAGAGCTAGCAACTTCTCGGCATGGGTTGAGCTGAATTTCAAAACCATTGTCATTCCAAGACAACCTGTAGTTTTAAATGACTAGGCTGTCAGCCTCTAAGTTCTCTGCTGTTGCCTTTTCTGCTTTACTGAATAGTAACAATTACATTGCAAACAGCATGTTATTTCCAACTGTTTTTTTGACAGAAATCTTTGTGTTACAAAGATCGCAAACTTGAGTTCCTTTGCATGATTCATTTTTTATGTAAATCTTAAGGGTGGAGAGGGTTTTTTTTTTTTTTTTTTTTTTTGCTTCAATAAATTTGTCCTTGGAAATAGTATTGACTTATCTTTCTCTCGCATGGAAAATTACTTGCTGAGCAGAATGGTGAGGGAAGATTTGTGTAGATGTGGGCACCATTTTTATCATACTATTGTTAGTTTTATATAGCAAGGATTTTCTTTAATGGTTAGCATAAACTCATTTAGGGAACATGT
This sequence comes from Rhabdomys pumilio, assembly GCA_030674055.1. NCBI lineage: Eukaryota > Metazoa > Chordata > Mammalia > Rodentia > Muridae > Rhabdomys > Rhabdomys pumilio. The sequence continues at coordinate 46,894,315 of JANHMN010000006.1, forward strand.
TGTCACTTAGAAAAAGGAATTGGAGGATGTGTGTGTGTGTGTGTGTGTGTGTGTGTGTGTGTGTGTGTGTGTGTGGTGTGTCTGTTTTTGTCTGTCTACTTGTGTCTGTGTATGTATGTGAGTGTGTATGTCTGCTTGTCTGTCTGTTTGTATGTCTGTATGTGTCTCTGTGTGTTTGTGTCTGTGTGTATGTATATGTGTCTGTGTCTGAGTCTATTTGTGTCTCTGTGTATATCTAATCTTTCTCTCTGTGTGTATATATCTGTGTGTGTCTGTGTATCTGTCTGTGTGTGCATGTGTCTTTGTGTGTGTGTGTGTAAGAAATCTTTCTGTGTGTGTATTTAATGTGCATGTGTGTCTGTGTATCTAATCTGTATGTTTGTGTGTGTATCTTATCTACATGTGTATCTGTGTGAAAATGTAATCTGTGTGTGTATCTAATCTGTATATCTAATCTGTGTATACATGTCTGAGTGTATGTGACTCTAATCTGTGTATACATGTCTGTATATATGTGAATCTAATCTGTGTATCTAATCTGTGTGTACATGTCTCTCTCTGTGTGAGTATGTGTGTGAGTACATCCGTGTGAGTGTATGCATTCCTCTCTAAATAACTTGTTTCGATTTTCTCACTCTGAAAACAAACATATTGATTTATCTTAGATGGAACATACCAAAAATATCTCCTAAGAAAGAGGAAGAACTTGTGTTAAAAGTGTACTGGGCTGCGGGAATGTAGCAGGGATGACCTAGACTCTCGAAAATAGTTATCTTTGAAACTGATTTAAACTTTCAACAACAGCTGAATGTTCGAAGCTCTAAAGTTAAACCAGTAGGATCCAAGTCTATGTTCTGACATTTAAAAATACCTTTATCAAAAAACAGTTTTTTTCTCAAAACCAAAATGTAGAGTAAAATCATATCCAGCATTTTTAATGTACAGTAATTTATAATCTCTATCTATCTATCTGTCAACACCTCTATTTTCTGATCACTAAATAGGCTTTGCTTTCCCAAGGGGCGGGGAGGGACAAGAGAATGTTGGGTAGAAATGGTTTAGCCCTAGGCCTTTATTCAATCAAGAGCAAGTAAACCTGAAATGGGCATTTATATGCCTGTAGCCCCCTGCTGCCTCTTTGAACATTTACTTTACAAAATTCATTCTTGTACCTTCTTTCTCTGATCCTTTGTGATGTAAATCTCTCAACCACTTTCAGTTTTACCACCTAGAGATGTCCTTTTCAAGGACTTAGGAGATAGAAGTACTGAAAGGTGGTCCCATCTCCTGAGCTGTGCCTATACTTTGATAAGGGAAAATCAGCAAACACTGATGCTTAGTCATATTGGTCACCTTTCTATCTCCCATCCTCCGGTACTTTTCTATCAGCTTTCGGAGGTGGGCTAGAAAGGCATAAGGAAAAAGAAAAAAAAATGGGTGACTGAACCTTGGGTAGATGCTGATGGTACTACAGAGTTGTACACTAGCAACTCATCATCTTGTGGCTGGTCAACCAGTGAGAAGGCAAGAGAGCTACTTCTAGTGGGAACAACAGGACCGGCTGCATGACTGCCCGCTATACTGCTTTACAATAGTGAAGTTTCCATACAGCCAGCCTTCCAGAATTGCCAGCTGCCATCATCCCAACACGCCTTACAGCAGTTGAAAGCCGACACAGGACAGAACAGAAGATTATCCTTATTTTGAGAAAATCCTGACCCACTCCAAAGTTCGCCACCCTTTCATCATTTTAAATCAGGAATGATTCTCCCCATCATTGATGTTTGGTCCTAAAACAAGTTATCCAATATTCCAGAAATGCAACTCTCTTAACAACTCTCTCTCAAATAGACACACACACACACACACACACACACACACACACACACACACACACACTTCGAGTCCTATGATATTCTAAGTCTATATTTTATCTCATCTCCAAATTCTCATTTGAGTGGCTACAAGAACTTGAACCCACTAGATTCCTAAACCTGTCTCAGTCTAGTCTCCCTTGAGGCCTGTCCAGCCTTTACCCACAGTTAAGAATCCTCATGCTCAAAAATACTAAAAATTATTGTTGAGTGGTTAAAAATAGGTGTTTCCCTCGAGAAGAGTCAGATTCAGTTGCTGCCAATCACATGGTACCTCCAGTTCAAGGGGCTCCAATAACTGCCTCTGTTTTAAAGGGATGCATACATGATGTACATATATACACACATAGAATATAGATAGTTGATAGATAGATAGATAGATAGATAGATAGATAGATAGATAGATGATAGAGATGAATGAATAAATACCTTTAAAGTAAAAAGCTACCCATATTCTAGTATATCATCTGCATGTATCTATAGGTACCCATATACCTATAGGTACCCATACACCTATAGGCAACACTAAGTGCAATCAATGGGCTTTGAGAAAAAAAATAAAAGAACGGAACCCCAGCACATGTGTAGGATCCTCTGGAATGTGAGACAAAAAAGATGTGGAGGACATTTCTGTATATCTTCTCTTTTCTTAAAAGATGTATCCCTTTAGAGTAAGTTTCTATTTCTTTGCCTTTTCAGCTCACAATGTATTTACTTCAATACATTATAAATTAGAAATGTTATTTTTGCTATAGACAACACTTTCTTTAAAATATGCAGTTATTTTAAAGTAAATTTTTGGCTCAAAGAAAAGTCAAGTAGATAATGTATAGAATTTTTCTATATAATTTTCCCTTAAAACATGTATCATTTCTCATAATCAGTCCCTCCTGTCACATTAAAATGATAATCACAAATAAAACCTGATTGAGACATCATAATTATCTATAATCTACTGTTAACAGTAGGGCTCACTCTTAGTGGTTTTATACATTTGGACAAATGTGAAATGACAGGTACCTACCATAGTAATGGCATATGGGATACTCCTATTGTCCTACAATTTTCTGTGTTTCTCCATTTCTTTTCCCTTCCCCACCGTTCTGTGAGATCCATCCATGATTTTTATTATCTCTATAGTTGTGCGTTTCTCAAGTGCCAAAAACTTAAATTTGCATAATATGTATCTTTTTCATATTGTCCGAATTTAATCAATAATTTGCATTTCAGTTTTTTAACACATGAGAGACTGGTGAGATAGCTCGTTGGATATAAGCATTTGCCACCAGGCCTTATGACCAGGGTTCGATCTTGAGGCCCCACATGATTGAATTAGAAAATTGATTCCAAAAGTCTCCAGACATCCACAATACACTGTGTAGCAGATCCCATCAAACAAATAAATTATCATAATATAATTTGTATTAAAATTTGCTACCTGCATATTTATAACTTGCTAGCTCATTTGTTTTTAATAGTGCCTTCTCTGAATATACATACCACAGTCTATTCACTCATCTACTGAAAGACACCTTGATTACATTAGAGTTTTGGCATTTGTTAATTACTATAAAAATCCTTGCAAAAGATTCTGTATGAATATTAGTTTTTAATACATTCAGGTGAATACCGCCAGCGCATGCTGAGAGTTTGCTTTAATTTGTGGGAGACCACCATATTGTATTTCAAACTGGTTTTCTCCTTTTCAGGCCCACCTGTAATGAATGTAAATTCCTGAAGTTTCACATCCTTGACAGCAGCAGTTGGTCTGACTTACCTTATTATTTTAATTGACATTTCCCTAATGATAGATAATGTAAGACATCTTTACATATGTTCATTTTCCACCTATACTATATTAGTTCTTTTATCCAGATTGTTTATTTTTTGTTTATATTTTGTAGTTGTTGTCTTTTCATCTTACTTTTTGGATACATTCTGTTTAAGGTCATTGCATAATTATGAATATAGTCATGAATACATCAGTGTTCTTTTTGATTGGCATAGATCTACCTGCTCCTGTCCTGTAGTTTTCTGGTTGACATAAGGTGCATCCTGTTGGAGCTACCATCATTCAATCAGCCTTTCTGTGCTTAAGAAACAGTTAGTTTGCCTTTATTTCTGAAAGGCATGTCTGATGCCTTTGGGCATCTCAGCTGAAGGTCTCTCTGTTTTAATCATCCCAGTCTTAAGTTTGTTGCCACACTTTTTGACACGCATTGTTTCTGTTTAAAATCAGCTTGAAGAAGTTAATGAAGAGTCAGCGCCCCTATGCCCTGGGCTTGGGGACTAAGGTGGTTAATATTGGGCTGTCTTTCTAGGGAAAAGTAGTGGTTCTGTTGGAACAGGGAGGATGAGCTAGGATTTATTTCATAGCCGTAACCTAGGGGTAGAAATCTGTATAATTGTTATCAAGATGAAGTTATAATTTCTTAAATGCTACAAAATTTACTTTGATTTCAAATTTAAGGTTTCCATGGGTACGAGCTTCTTATTGATACAAAAGTGAGATGAATATTGTTACTGTCATAGGCATTGTGCCTGTATAATACACTTAGGAATACAAGGCTTAGATCCAGTCTTTCATTAACTTTCTTAACTAATTTGAGATGGTTAGCCTGTGAGTTAAGGGCCTACAGCAAATTCATGGCTTGGAGTTTATTGCTAGGGTGTTTTCCATATTTTATGTAGAAATAGCTGAGAGGAGTTAACAGACAATAGTCCAGATTACCTTACATGGATAGTTGGTTTTCAAAACGTCAGAAGTCCACAGAATTGACACTACAAACATTTCTGTATTAATGTTCATTTTGATTAGAGATCTGTCTGCTCCTGATAGCTTCCTGTCTTGGATTCTAAGAAGAAATTGAGCATCTTTGGAGTTACTCCAGTTGTGGTCAGACAGCCACTAGACAAGAATTGCCTCTTTCCATTTACAGACAAATTACTGTCCAGAAAAGGACACACTTTCAGAATAGTCGACTGATTATATCTGCCTAGACAGAGTAATCAGCCCTTAATAATTCTGCATCACTAAGGTCTGTCAGATAATCCTGGGCCAGAAGGCTGAAGATCAGATGCTCCAACATTTTGTAGTATAGGGACTGTCCAGGTGTTCAGCGGTCTCTATACATTGGCTAAGATTTAGAAGCTATGCTTTGTGCTTCCCATAATTTCAGTTAACTCAGTCATTCTGCATTTCTGATAGGGTTGAAAACTTATAGTATCATAGCCAATCCTGGTTATTTACTTTGAGAGAAAAGATTTGAGTGGATGGTTTTCAGCTGGCATTCATTCTAAAGCCAAGAAAAAAGCCAGGTTCAGAACTAAGTGTTTTAGTTAGGAGAGATGACAGAGGTTCTGGTTAGTCAACAAAATGATGAGCTGGATATTAGGACTAGCTTGTACCTCACTGGTACAAATTGGTATAATTATTCTCTAATTGTGTTTTGAGAGAAAACTTTTATTTTAACAGGAAGGGTGATATGTAGGAGGAGTTAAAGTGAGAGGAAGACAAGGAGTAAGGAGAGGAGGAGAAGAAGGAGAGGAGAAGCTAGGTGACAAGAGAGAGAAAGAGAGAGAAAGAGAGAGGGGGACATGGAGGCAGATGTTCACGTGTCTCCACCAGTCAAAGATAGTTGATATATCTAGATTGGGTATTGGGTTACACTTCTGATTGAGCATTGCCAAACTTATAAAGTCTTTGATTAACATTTCTTAAAAATTGTATAAAAGGAAAAAAGAAAAGGGGGCATGAGATAGGGGTTTTCTAGGGAGGGAAATTGGGGAAAAAGGATGGCATCTGAAATGTAAATAAAATATCCAATAAAAAAAAAGAAAAGAAAAGTCTGCTGTCATCCCTATTGCAGTGGGGGTTTTGGTATTATTATTATTATTATTATTATTATTATTATTATTATTATTATTATTGTTATTATTATTATTATTTTATCATTACTATTTTCTGCATTGAGATTTCTGAAACAGATTATTGTTTTTTCTTAGATTTGGAAATTCCAAGCAATATTTTTTCAAATATTGTTGTCTGGGACCTTTTTCCCTGTGGATTCTAGTTATGTTGCTTAAAACTGTCTGTAATCTGTATATAATCTGTATTTTCTCTATGCATTTTGTTTTGTATGAACATGCTTCCATTGCAGTATACGTGTATCTCTACTCCTTTTTGTACTTTGTTTTTTAATTCATTTGTGTGTAATTTCCATTTCAGATGTCATGGTTTTCATCTCTGGAAGATAGAGTCAAATCTTCCCCCTTTCCTCCATGCCTCAGTATACCATTCTTAGTCATCCTTGTTCCTTGCCCATATTAAACAGATTAACTATATTAATGTCCCTAGTTTGTTAGTGTCCCTCACCTGTACCATTTCTTAGTTTTGGCAGTATGTTGTTTATGTTTATTTTGATGAATATCTTCTTTTTAACAATCTTCTAATTTGCTGTTAGATTTCCTCTAAACTCGCAATATTTTGTATTTTGTATTCCTATAAATATTACAATGTATTTGATCATGAATCCATTGAGCTAATAGAAAATTTGGTCTTTCCAGGTCTTGTTTTTTTTATAATTTGTTACATGGGACAGTGTTTGTGTTCTCCACTACTGAGGCAAAATTTTTTTCAGGCAGTCTATCTAAAAGCCTCCTATACATTATAATTATTCCCACTTTCACCGGTGAAAAGGGAGTTATTCTCAGCAATGTTTGAGTATCAGAAATTAATCTTTCTAATTCTCCCAAAACAGGCAATATAATACTTGCCTATGACTCTGTTCATGTACACACACACACACACATACACACACACACACACACACACACACATACACACACACGTTGCTTTGTCTCTCTCTAGTGTCTGTTTTCTTGCCCTCACCCTCATCCCCCCGCCTGTGTGTGTGTGTGTGTGTCTGTGTGTATGTGTAATGCTGGCACTTTTTCTCTTGTTTGCTCACTTACACTTGTTCTTGCCCTTGCTCTCCAGCTCTCTAATTCTCTCTTGTGAATTTAATCATCTTTAATCATCACAATTCTCAGCTTTCATGTCATCTTAGCATTGTCTGAAACATTGTAATGCTTTCACTTCATGCTTGTAGCCTGAAAACCCTCACAGAAGCAGCAAGCTGAGGTTTGAAGGGTTGTTGTGTTTCGTGCTTGCCATGAATTGTTGTTTTTTGTTGTTATTGTTTGGTTTTTTTTTTTGCTAAATTTCTTGATAGTTGATTTCTTTAAATGATTAGCCACATATTTTGGCTATCTATTCGGATTTGGTTTCAGGTGCCAAGTTACATTCTTCTCTCTAATTGCTTTTTAAATAATATTTTTTATGGTGTGAGAAAATACTCTGTTTTCAAGAAAAGGAAAAGTATTTTTATTATTTCTTTGGGAATATCATAGAACAAATGTTGTTTATATATACCCTCTTTCCCCAACTCTTCAAAGGCTTGTTTGTTCCTTTCTCATCCAATTTCTGAGTTCCCTTTCTCTCCCCATCCCAACCAATTTGTGTTGGCTAGCTACTCTTGTGTGGGAATTCTGGCCTGAGCATAGAAGTCACAAGTTGAGGTCACAGAAAAAAAACAAAACAAAAAAAACCTCATTATTTATTTCCTAGCTGTTGTCAGATCCCAATATTTTCTCAGTTAAGTGTAGAAATAAGTTGGTGCCTCCACGCAACCCATAGTCGAATTTTGTCTAACTTGAGCCACTGTAGAAATAACATCCTTTTTCTTCCTAAATTCCTTGCTTTCCTTGTAGGCATTACAAAACATCTTTGAGACTCTGTTAGGTGTTTCTGATCCTCTGAGTCCTGACATAGAAAGTCATACTTTGACTAGTCCTTCTTTTCTGCCTCCTTTATGTTCAGGCCAGCACCTATGAATGCATTGCCTTGTAGGTTCATTTTTTTTTTCTCTCTCTCTCTTTTCCTGAAGCCACCCTCATCCCTTTACCTTGTGACTGCTTTCAGAGTTTCCATGCCTAACTCAGAAAGGCATGGCTTTCTCTCTTCCTCTTTTCTATTTTTCTATTAGGCTCTTCCGGGCAACTCGCCTGCTCTGTGGTTTTTCTTTCAAGCACTAATAAAAATGTCCTCAACTTCTTTTCAGACTCTGCTCTTAAATTCTCTTATGGGTAAGCTTAAGAACCCCAAGAGAGCTCCTTGGAATTTCTGGTACCAGTATGAAATAGTTAGTGAGGTGAGCACAGGATGCCTTGGTTATCTTCTCAATTGAGGGTATAAAAATTAGCTTTAGATTTTGGAAGGCTTGTTTCTCACATGCCCATACTCAATGGACAAACTCCCAAAGCAATTACTGAGCTAGCTTAGGAATAGAAATGCTCTCTTTCATGGTACCTTTTAAATAATTATAAAAGAATTAGTTTGAAAAATTGTTTTATTTCATTAAGTCAGAATTCCTCCTCTGCAAGGTGCTTTGGTATACAAATATGTCCTGATTGTTTCCAAGACTCTTGCACCCAATTGAGGTTAAAAAAAAAAAAAAAAGAAAAGAAAAAGAAAAAAATTACTGTCCTGGACATCTGTAATTACCCACTTACTTCTTATCAAATATCAAATAATAAAATGAACTTGGACCAATGACACATTTGAAATCTTTCCTCTCTTGAGTAGTGGCTGAGCTAAAACAGACCTGTAGATTAATCAGCCTTAAAATTGGTAGGAATGTCTCTGAGTGAGTATATATCTTAATTTATCTATTTAAAGGTTTCTAGTCTCACAGTTGTTTAAAGTTTTCCATCCACCAAGCTTTGTGGTACAGATGCTCCTTATTGTGCCTTTGCCTCTTCCAAATTGACGTTAATTTTAGAAGTCAATGAGAACCATTAATCCTAAAAGCTGAAATCCTTTGTCAAGTTAAATGTGGCACGGCAGATATGAGAATGCTATAAGCATATATTGGAAATATATCTGCCCACTGGTTCCTGTGTCGCCTTCTTCCTGCAGAGATCTATATTTATACATATTCCTTTTTGGCTCCCTTGGAAATCTATAAATTATATCTATATCCGTCAGTCTGACAAATGTATTACCTTGTACACCAAAGGAGGATTTTATCAGGAGAATTTTAATGGCCTATAGCTATTGAACACAGTTTGTGACAACCATTTCTTCTATTATTGACCACAGATTTAAAATGCTATCAAAACAGAATTCAAGGAAACCAGAACACTGGGTACAGTGTGCCCCTTCCCTTAAGATAAGTTCCCATTTGTATAGCAAAATTGCATATGCTCTCAATTTTAATATTACACTTAAATTGCAACTAATGAATAGCTGTCATATCTCTCCTATTTGCCCTTTCAAAGAAATATTTATTTCTTCATTGAGAAAAGATGTAACTTGACAGTATTGAAGAAGGGAGATGACACTTATACCTAACCCTTCACATATAAATTGCATGCATAATTTTGGAAGTTTCTGAGATGCTTCACTTGACAACATTTCCAGTACTTTGATGCATACTTCATTCCACACATGGCACATGAGATAGTCAAACCTCCATTGTTTCATTAATGATGATTCATATTCTTGGGTTAAATTAGTCTATTGAACAGATGTATGCAGCGAACCTTTGAACTGGTATTCTTTTTTATTTTTTTTCCTTGCTTACTAATTTTTAGGTCAATTTGCAAAGGAACGAGTTTCAGAAGAAGATTTTGATGCAAGCGTAACATTCTACTTCATTATAATTTAGCCCTGTCCTCCTCTGGTTAATTCTCTTTTTTCCTGAGCTAGGATCTCTTTGCAATAAAATTTATTTTGGGTTACACTGTATGCTCTCAGCTAAGATGTAGAGTATGAAAACATAAATTAGGGCTGTATTCCAGTCAATAAGTAAGGAGAGAAAATTAAAAAGCATTCACAGGTTTCTTGGTACTCCTAGCTTCTATCTTTTCTCACCATTTTTGTTTGTTTGTTTGTTTTGAGAATAGATTCTTCTCTCATACAGTATATCCCAACTATAGTTTTCTCTTCTTCCATTTCTCTCAGTTCTGCTCCCACAGTTAGAAGTCCCACAAAACACCAAACTAACAGCCACAACATATATGCATTACACAGTGTAGACTGTGCAAACATCAAGCCTGCTATTTCCCTCTTATGAGCCCATGTGAGCCTTACAAAGTTGATTCAGAAGGTCATGTTCTCCTGAGGTCCTCCACTCCCTCTGACTCCTACAATCTTTCCTTTCTCTCTTTCAATGGGTCTATGGTCTCCAAGGGGAGGGACCCAGTGGAGACCTCCAATTTAGACTCTTGTCTCTCGGTGTATAATGTCTGGCTATGGGTCTCTGTGCCCATTTCCGTCTGTTGCCAGAAGAAGCCTCTCTGATGATAAGTGGACAAGGCACGAAACTGTGAGTGTAGCAGAATGTCATTGGAGATTCTTTCATTGTTGTGTTTTGTTTGTTTTCCAGTCATGTTTTGGTTCTACCCTAGGCTTGGGCTAACCAGTCTCCAGTTCCTGGCAATCCAGGCAGGGTAAGGACATGGACTACCTCTTGTGGCATGGATATTAAGTTAAATTAAACACTGATTGGCCACTCTCACAAGTTCTGTGCCATCATTGTCCAGCATATCTTGAGGCAGAACAGACTGTAGGAAAGGTTTTGTTGCTGGATTCTTGTCTAGCTTTCTCTTTTCATAGCCTGCAGAGACTCCTCCTATCTATGCCAGAGACTAGAGCTTAAAAGTGAAGAGTCCGTACCCATACCCACTTGACCTTTAGACATTGAGTGAACTGTGTGGATGTTGTCCTTGGCAACGTCACCTCCTAGTCCATTTTCTGAAGGCAACCTTCTGTCCTAGCATCGGCCTACGTGTTTTAGTTATCTCCAAGGAACCCCCTTCACCAACAACTCAAAGCAAAGTAACTCAGTCCCACCTCTGGAAGTTGTGCCGGGCTACAAAAGATGGCTGATTCAGACTCCGTTTTACCCATTACTTGGAGCCTGACTAGGGCTACCCTCATAGATTCCAGAAAGTTTCCACTGCAGGAAGTTTCCTCCACTCCTTATTGCTCTCCTATTTCAGCTGCCTTTCCCTGTACTCTCTTCCTACATTTCCCTGCCCCAGTCTGGTTCTTCTCACTCCCATCCTCTGCCATCCACAGTCTACACACAAAATCTACTCTATTTCCCTTTGCATGGAGATTGCCGTGTCCCCACACACCCCTTTTCTTTACTTAAGTTCTCTGAGTCTACAGATTGTAGCTTCCTTATTATTTACTTCAAAGCTAATACCCACTTACAGTCAAATGCATATCCTATTTGTCTTTATGTGTCTGGCTTATTTTACTGAGGATGATTTTTTTATAGTTCCATCCATTTGCTTGCAAATTTCCTGATTTTCTTTCTCTTTTTTAATAGTGTCTAATACTCCATTGTGTAAATGTACGACATTTTGTTCATCTATTCTTTTGTGGAGGAACCTGTAGGTAGTTTCTAGTTTTTGGCTATTATGAATAATGCCACAATGAATATAGTTGAGCAAGTTTCCTTATGTTATGATGAAGTGTCCCTTGTGTATATGCCAAAGAGTGGTATAGCTGGGTCTTGAGGTAGATCATTTCCCAATTTTCCCAGGAACCACCATATTGATTTTCATAGTGACTGTACAAATTTGCACTCCCACCAGCACTGAAGAAGTGTTTCCTTTTTTCCACATCCTTCTTACGTAAACATCTATTGATCTTAGCCATTCTGAAAAGTGTAAAATGAAATCTGAAAGTAGTTTTGATTTGCATTTCCTTGATGGCTAAGGATGCTGAACATTTCTTTAGGTGTTTTAAACTATTTGATATTTCTCTATTGAGAATTTGCTGTGTAGATCTATACCTCATTCTTTAATTGGATCATTTGGTTTTTAAATATCTAGTTTCTTGAGTTCTTTATATATTTTAGATATTAGATTTCTATTGGATGTGAACTTGGTAAAAACAAAAACAACAAACAAACAAACAAACAAACAAAAAACCTTTTTCTATTCTGTAAGTTGCTGCTTTGTCCTAGTTGGCAGGTTCATTTGTCTTACAGAAGCTTTACAGTTTCATGAGTTTCCATATTTAATTTTTGATCTTAGTGCTTGTTCTATGGATGTTCAGACAGTTGTATTCTATAATAGTCCATCTATAACTATTTCCCAGTTTCTCTACTATCAGGTTCAGTGTATTTGATTTTGTGATGAAGTCTTTGAACTACATGGCCTGGAGAATTGTATTCTATTGACAAGAATGAATCTATTTGCATTCTTCTACTTGCTGACACCCAGTTTGACCAGCACCTTTTGTAGAATATGCTGTCTTTTTTCCAGTGTCTATTTCTAGTTTCTTTATCAAAAATTGTGTACATACGTGTATAAATTTATGTCCAGGTCTTCAATTAAATTTAATTGATCAATGTGTTTATTTTTATGACAATATCTTGCATTTTTTAAATTATAGTTCTGTAATACAACCTGAAATTTTGAATGATGATACTTACAGAAGTTCTTTTTTTGTTCAGGCTTGATTCAGCTATCCTGAGTTTTTTTCTTTTCCACATAAAGTTGAGATTTGGCCCTCCAATGTCTGTAAAGAATTGTGTTGGAAAGATGATGGGGATTGCATTTAATCATTGTTTTTGATAGGATAGCCATTCTTATTATGTGAAACCTACTGATCTATGTGAGATCTTTCCATCTTTTGATATTTTCTTCAATTTCTTTCTTTAAAGACTTGGAGTTTTTATCATACAAGTATTTCATTTGCTTGGACAACGTTACCCCAAGATATTTTATATTGTTTGAGTATATTGTGAAAGGAGTTGTTTTCCTGATTTCTTCCTCAGTCTGTTTGTAATTTGTATATATAAAAGGGTAACTGATTTGTGTGAGTGATTTGCGTATCTTCCCCCTTTGCTAAGAGTTTCTCAGCTGCAGGAGTTCAATGGTAGGATTTTTAGTGTCACTTATATATACTGTGACATCATCTACAAATAGCAATACTTTGACTTTTTCCTTTCTAATTTGTATCTCTATGATCTTTTTTAGGTGTCTATTGCTTTAGCAAAAATTTCAAGTACTATATTGAATAGATATGATGAGAATGGACACTGTATTTTCCTGAGTTTAGTGGAATTACTTTGAGTTTCTTGAAATTTAATTTGATGTTGTTTATAGACTTGCCATCAATGGGTTTATTGTGTTAAGATATGTGCCTTGTATCCCTAATCTCTCCAGGACTTTTATTATGAAGTGCAAAGGCCTCTTCGGTATCTAGTGAGATAGTCCTATGGTTCTTTTATTCTTTCAGTTAACTTATGCCGGTTGCATTTACTTATTTTTGTATATTGATTCATTCCTGCAGCTCTGGAATGAAGTCTACTTGATCACATGGGTGATCTTTTTTATAAGTTCTTGGATTCAGCTTGAAAGTATTTTATTGAGTATCTTTATATCCCCATTCATAAGGATAATTGATTTATAATTCTCTTCTTTGTTGAGTATTTATATGGTTTGTATTTTAGAGTAAATGTGGCCTCAAAACTAAATTTGGATTGACTTGATGTCTTTTGTTATATCCCTCTTTTTGTTTCTGATTTTGTTAATTTGGATATTCTCTCTTTCTTTTAGTTACTTTATATAACAGTTTCCCTATCTTGTTGATTTTCTCAAATAACCAATTCTTTGTTTCATTAATTTCTTCGTAGTCTCGTTGCTTCTATTTTATTGATTTTAGCCTTCATTTTGATTGTTTATTGCCATTTTACCATTATTACCTCTTGAGTACGCTTACTTATTCTTGTTTTAGAGCTGTCAGATATTCTGTCAAGTGGCTGGTATAAGATTTCTTTAACTTTTTATGTAGGCTGTAACTGCTCTGAACCTTTCTCTTACAATGTCTTTCATTGTGTCCATAAGTTTATATCTGTTCTATATTTGTTTTCCATGAATTCTAAGAATTCTTTAATGTTTTTAATTTCAGTCTTGAACCATTTGTCATTCAGTAAACTGTCATTCGGTTTACATGAATTTGTATGTTTTCTGTTGTTCCTGATGTTATTGATATCCAGCTTTTACCCACAGTAGTCTTACATGATATAGGAAACTTTTTTTATCTGTTAAGGCTTATAGCTGGTGAGCTATTGCAATGCTAGAGAAAATTTGGAGGCTTGGGTCCAGGGAAACAGATTGAGGAAAGTATTCAGACAGACGACCTGATCTTAGTGGAAGAATTGAGCATCCTGGGCAGGAATATCACCTGAGTTTGAGGCTAGAACAAAGCAATGAGTGGTGGGAGGAAGGTCAACAGGAGATGCTTTGTGGGATCCATAGGAGACATGGACAGGATGAAGGGAGGCTGCAGATGGTGTTTTCCTGCAGCACTAGAGGTAAGACTATGAATTGGGTCTGGGGAACAGAGAGGGTGGAGAAAGTCTGCAGGCAGACTACCTGGCCTATTTAGCAGGAATGGTCTCTGTTTGATCAAGGGTAGTCTTCTTGTGTTGGAGCCAGGGATAAAGTGATGTGTGTGTAGGTTAGGATGTGGTAGTCTGTGGGACACACAGAAGATGTAGAAAAGAGGGAAGAGAAACTGTTCTAATGCAGTACTAGGGATCAGCCTGAGGAATTTGAATTTGGTCTACAGAAGAACATCTGTGTTTCCTCCTCCTCCTTCTCCTCCTCCTCCTCCTCTTCCTCCTCCTCCTCCTCCTCCTCCTCCTCCTCTTCCTCTTCTTCCTCCTCTTCTTCTTTTTCTTCTTCTTCTTCCCCTTCCTTCTCTTCCTCTTCTTCCTCCTCTTTCTCCTCCTCTTCCTCTTTCTCCTCCTTTGGTCAGCAAACATTTAGATGTAACCCACCCTTAGAAGTGGATGCTCAATTTGGTGACAAGAGAGTGCCCTGTTATTTGGCAGTTCCATATATATTAAAACCCTGGAAAGTAATGGTTCAAATCAATCAGTAAATTCTATTTTAGTTTCTTGACTCTATACATAGTCTACATGTGCACACACACACACACACACACACACACACACACACACACACACCGGGGTAACCACCTCCTCTCTACCACTTTACTATACTTTTTCTTCTACCACCAAAGGCTAGAAGCTTGCATGGAATTAAATATTCCAAAGTCTCTAAAAAGGCAGTGTTCTAATTTTGGTTCCATCAGGATGCCAGGTGTTTGAGTCTTGAAAGTGAACTAGAAGAAAGCATTATTACAGAAAGCACAGTTTTGTGTATGACAGGCATGGAGTTTACCCAGTGGTTACCTAGAATTTAGCACAATTACTTACTTGGCAAGGAAGCTAATTGGGTCTCAATTTCCTCTTATTGCTGCAATTTTCTGACTTATAAAATATAGATGATATTTTTATTTCCCTCACTCTCACTTCATAAAACATCTTATCACTATCATTCTTAGTTATCTGTTTTTACACCTATTCCCGCTCTACACTTTTCTTCTATATTGAAAGTCATTTTGCTAATTTCTTACAATTACTGTTTCATTTTTTAACAAAATCAGTGGTGTAGCTTATTTTTCTGATTCCCAAAAACTGATAAGTCATTATCAATACTTTAGTTGTTCAAAAACGAACTATATGACAGTTCTTGATCATATTAGAGTGTATTAAAAAGTATCATAAATGCTTAAGCATATTTTTTGTTAAGCCACACACTGAATTTTAAAGGTTGTTCAAGTAACATTTCAGTGAGAAATAAAATGATTTATGAAACTAGAGAAGTTGGTACTTCATGTAACAATGAGAGAAAATTTTAGGTAGCCTTTAGACTTAAACACAGACTTGGTCAAAAGTATGGAAAGAGGAGAATCACAAGAATCAGGAAAAAAAAAAGGCATATGTGAAACCATGTAATTCAGCATAATAGTAGCAATTCAGGAGTGGTGAGAAGAACATGTAAAGAATAAGACTACAGCTACAAGAAAGTACGCCCAAATTATATGACAAGAAGTTAGAGTGGAGCCATCAAACTATTTCAATGGGTAAAGGTGATTTCAGGCAAACTTGATAACCTGTTGGATCATCAGAAGGTGTGGTGAAAGATACGAATCAATTCCTGAATCCTCCAAGATCTCATACACATGTATGCTACCCTCCCCATGCCAAATTCATAAGTAAATCTTTAAAAGTTTTTATAAGATAGGAAAATTGATTTTTTATATCAGTGCAGATGTCATGATAATATGGCATTTTGAAAGAAGCAATTTAGCCTTTGAATTAGATGGCACTGATTCCAGGTAAGCCTCAAGGTTCTCAGTTTCACTCAAAAAGTTTAAATAATTTTGGTGTTGTTAGTTATGTAGAGTGTAGCATCCAAGAGCAGTCATGTGGAATGCCACTCACAAGGGGAAGGCAAGCACAAAGCAGGCCAAAACTAAGACAGTTGTGTTGAACTAAATTTTCAGTATAGATCCAGAAATTCCACAAACATTTAACAAAACAAATGAAAATCTTTCAAGATGTGAGAAAATGTGCACTTTAAGACATCTAGCCACACTGCGCTTGAAGGACTTCTCAATGTCACAGCTTTCAATACCAATATTGAAATAGTTTAACAATCTCTATGAATTCAGAGGTCCTTTGTGGAGTGACCTTCTTTGTTGATAATGGGGAAGGACAGAGATAAGTATGGGACATGCAAGCCCAAGAGCTGTTTAAGCTCACTTTTGCCAAATTATTCTGCCTGGAATATTTGCCTTTTTCTTTCCTTGATAGATTCCTCAGTTTGCATTTGAAAATATCTCTCATGTAATTCTCTGTCTTTACCTTCTATCTAGACTGAGTACACAGAAAGTGAACTATTAGATTAAAGAATGCTGAAACTGGGAGAACGTTTAGCAGTTTCAGACTAAAGAAAGTAAATTGAGAAATTGCAGCTTTTCAAAGAAATAAGAATTTCTGTAGAAAAATATAATTCTTTTGGACGAAAGCCTTGTGTTATATTTAGCTGCATCTATAAAACACATAGTTTGTTTATTTCTAAAATGGTAAAAAGAATAAATTCTGTTGATTATTGAATAATTATAAACAAAACAAATACATTTAGAACTTTGATAAGAGCCCAACAGTTCTGATCATTCAGCCTTGCAATGTATGTCCAGCTGGTGGGCAGCAAACTGTATACCTACTCACATGTACCTTTCTAGCACTCATGATCCCATTTGCCCTAAATTGGTTAGCTGCACTTTGTGGATATGAGCAATTATTTGTAGATTACATTGAAACAAAGTCAAATTTGTTTCCTGTCTAGCAGTTTTTAATACTTTAGAACTTAGCCTAACTTGTAATGACCTATATCATTCATTTCCTTGTTTCCCATCAAAAGCTTCTTCCTCACCAGGACCACACAATTTTTAGAAGAGACCTATTAAGGTAGAAACACAGTCTCTGGTTCAAAAGAAATAAATTAACTTTAGTACCTGATGGTTTCTTTTAGCTAGTAATAGAAACATAGAGCTATCCCATTCACAATTTATAAAAACCTATAACCACCCCACTCATACACATGTAGATACATGCATGCAGCATGCATATATGTGTGTGTATATACGTACATGCATGCCTCCTCTGTATGCATAGGCATGTATGTATAGATATATAAACATGGTTATGAAGGCCTTATGCCATTGTTCTTTTAAAATATCTAATGGAAAGTACTGTGTGCTTGGGAAAGAAAAAGACTAATAGCTAAGATGAGCTAAGGATACACAGCCTTGGTTCTGCCACTGGTTACTACTTTGCATCTTCTTGAAATACATAGATTACCAAGGGACACTCTCCTTATACCTAGGACTGGGACAGAAATCACTGGGAGAATCTTTACATTAGAATGGATGTTAATATATGTCTATTTAACAGGAATTCTTCATTCTAATGTGGATATAAAAACAAATACTCAAGATCTCTAGAAGACAAGCTGTCTCTTTCTCTTTGATTCTAGAAAATAAACTTCTACATAATCAGACAATGGTGATACTTGAATTGCTGGAGAGACATAATATGCCTGTCCTTGACCTTGATTTTTTGATAGAAAAAGAGGGAGGGTGCAGTTTTTGAATTTTCTCTCTTAGTCTTTCCTTTCTTTCATTGTAACATCTTTTAATTGATGCTTTGTGTCAATAGGAGAAGCTGGTATATTCATGACAGATTCACCATTTGCTATTCCTGAGTGATTCATCAATGTGTCAAAATCATGTAGGGAAAATAAAAACATGGTGTGTGCAACATGGGAGCTCCAAACATCAAAAGCCCTCCCAGAGAGTATCCCAGAATTGTTTTGCTTAGAAGTGGTTTAGCCCATTCAAGTAGTATACACATAACCAACCATGCCTCGTTTATTTCATAATGTTAGATTTAAAAGTGTGGCCAGACAGGTCCATCATCTTGTATAGAAGAGAGACTGAGTTACTTACATGACAAAGTCCCAGATGAAATAAAAACGTTCCAAATGACTAACAAGTGTATAATCCCAGCCAAGTTACATTAGGAAACCTGTGTGGGTTTCAACACAAAGACACCCCAAGGGACAACGGAATGGATCATTTGGCATTCAAACCAAGCCTACACTGTCATTCCAAATTCTTAGCATTTGAGGTTACTGAAATCTTATCTATTGTAGAAAGTTATTTCCATCTCCTGACCAGTGACATAAGGGACATGCCCATGCTTCTTTGTGCATATATTATATATATGATTTTTTTTCAAATTGAAAGTGGCAGTGACATAACATAAGAATGACATAAGAGTATCCATATGGTAGGTCTGAAAGTTGCTTGTCTTAGCACATCATTCACTAGATAGATGTCTTAATTCTTTTTCTCTTTGATTAATTCACTCATTGGTTGCATCTCTGTTAGTTTTAGATGCCTGGCAAAGAACATTGAACAAAGTTGTTAAAAGGGCGTGTCCCATAAGCAATCAAGTAAAGTAAATTACAGACATCTTATAGATAGATGAAAAATTTATAGGAATGTTTGTTTATGTGTGTTTGTGGAGGAAAAAAATGCTATGACAAAAGAAAACTAAGACTGTCTAAAGGAGATTACTTTGTAGTATTGGAAGAATATGGAGTCTGTATTCTCTGCATGGCAGTGGCATATAAGCCAAGCTTTACTGCTGAAAGGAAGGAAAACCTACAGACCCTGGGAATAACATTTTGAGCAGAAATCCCAAGCAGAGGTCTTAAAGCTCACCCCTATATGTCTGTATCACACACAAAGGGAAACTAAAGCACAAAGAAAAGGAAAGAGAAATAGAGGTGTTTATAGATTTATAAATGCCAATAACCTACCAAGCACTATATGGTTTCATGTGACACAAGGTATTTACTTAATAGATATTTTTTACTTAATTTGTATAAAGCTATTCTATATTGTATGCTCACTATATCTACATGCAGGTGTACAACAACCGCACACATCTGAATTTGATATCAAGCATAGTGGCTTGTCCTTGAATTCTAAATAACTAGATTAGGAAGATCTATGAGTTCAAGGCCAGCCTGAGATATATAGTGAATCTTGTTTAAAATAAATAAAATAGCGAGAACATCTATTATTAACTGTAGATTGGTGTTCCACAGTCTATATCAGAAAAATGGTAAGATAAATTATAAATACAATGAATATGAATATTCATGAAACTGCCAGTAATCAAAACTGTGTTTGCCCCTGTGTGTCATTTCTTTCCTTTTGTGGTGTCACTAATTATTAACTGTTAGCATTGTAGAATATGACATGATTTCAATTTTATTCTTGGCCAAGGACTCTCATGTCACACCATTTTCACATGCACAGGTTAATATCCTCTACCTGGTGACCAGGTGACTTAGAGTTATTCAAACAGGATGAAAACTACTGTGACCATTGAAAATGAACTTCTGCTTCTCCTAACCACCGTTCTCTTTCAGGTTTTATAACATATAAAAAGATGAAGAAAACTCTTTTTTGAGCCATTCTATTACTTTCCCCTTGAGAATATTTAACTTCACCAGTGGGGCTGGCTATATTTTGAACTTTTCACATTAAAGACTATTTCTCTTTTTACCACTTACAGCTTCTAACATGAAACCAGTTGAAGTTCATTAAAAACAAAAACAATCCCCCCCACAAAAAAACCAACCAAACAACAACAAAAAATAATGAGTCAACAAAATTAATTTGAATTAATCTAATTTTTTGATTCATTGTGTTTTTTTTCTGTCTTTCACATATTACTCATTTAACAAGGTACACTAATTTCTTTTGTTCATGTTCTATATTCAGAAATGGTTCAAAAGATAAAGGTTTCAAACAAAGGTAAGCTGAAAAGAGTTTTGATACTTAGGTTGATAACTAGCAGATAAATGTATGTTAGTGATACTGAAAATGAGAGGGTTAATTAGGTCTTAGTATCAGCTAAAACCTTCCAAATTAAAGACTCATTAGACAGTTTGTATACAGCTCAAAATTCACTTGATAGAGTTGACCTATCTCTACAAAAAGATCTGCAGTTTTTGTTTTAAAATTTACACTTTTATCCCCACAATACTTCTACATTAAAACATGCATCCAATAAATGTATAGTCTTGTCTCTGCCACTAGCATGCAAATATGAGGGGTTTTTTCGTACTATTTTACTCTTGCTATATTATAGATTATCTAAGTTCTTAGTTACCAACATCCTTGCTCAAACCTTAATTGAACAGTAAGAAACTTTACTTGTTCTCTGAAGTATTGTTCTCAAGATCAATCACAACGAAAATATGCTAAATCAGAAGAAAATATGCTAAATGGGTTATCACATATATTTAACATATAATTATGATAGAATAGCACCCTGATTTAGTGACTATTTGTTAGTATTTATTAGTTGATATTCATTGTTGAATGTGAAAATCAGTTCATAAGCACACATTGGTCCCATTTATATATTTATAGAGCCATATTGGCAATGGTGCAATTTCAATATCTCTGAAAGGAAGGACTTCATATAAATTATATTTTCCTCTTTATATTTTCTTCATTGTTTATCTTTGCAATGTTCCTGGAGAGTTCTTGAATTTGTATTAAGAAGCTGAATAAATGTTGGTAAAATACAGTTGACTACAGTAGGTTATCAGCATAAATGTAGAATATAATCCCCTGATTATGTAAATGAATATGCTATCGCTAGGTATTTCCCAGCTTCTTCCATTTATCTATACTCCAAATAAAAATCCCATTTCATTCAAATGTTGGAGCATTCTAATCTTGAGAGGGCGGAGTGTGAGGACTGCAAATATTCACTTTGCTTTTGTGATGATAGCTTTCTGTTTCAATTTTTAAAACAATGTAGTCATTTTCCGAAGGAATGTGATACGTTGATGGAGAAAAATCTGATTCTCAGTATAGCAATCTCTCAGTTCTTTTTATTTATTGGTCTTAATAGGCAATTAACCTTTAAAGAGATTTCCTTTCAGTTCCCCATGTGACAATATGAACTGTTTTATTTCTTCCCTGCACCATGTTACTGAGAAGCCGCATGACTAAGTGAATCCAGGCGGAGGAGCCCTTTACCGTTCCAAAGTGGAAGAGTTTAGCAGTTCAGTCCCAACTACTTGAAATAATGCATTCCCAACTTAGAGTGTCAAGAAGCTAGGGTTAATTACTCTCACAGTGATGATAATCACATAGCTTATGATTCTTTAAAGAACTGGAGAAGATAAAAGTTGTACCAATAAAACTCAGAAAGATGGAGGCAATTTTAAGTGTTTTAAAACTAAACCTCTATAGTCTTCTAGAAAGAATAAAAATTAAAAATGTACAAGAGGGTCACATTATGTTAGATCTTTGAATGTAGGCAGAGCCATTAGTCCTACCATTTTACCTATTCCTGTGGTGTGGCCAACTTCCTGTTTATAATAATTGTACCCATTCTTTACCTGTTTAGAATGTACCCAAGAAAAATATTAATAACATTTTTAAGGAAATAAAAATTAGAAGAGGAAATGTGTTATTAAGAGTACATCTTCAGTTAATTTACAGGAAGTTAGTAAAAGCTACAGAGAGAACATAATTATTGGTATATGTTATTCACACTTTCAAGTACATAAACTTCTTTCTTGCTTTCCTAAAAAGAGAGAATCTTGGCTTATAGTACATCAATAATGGTAACACAAGTGAAATCATTTAGATTATACTCTTAATCCACACATCCAGTATTTGATAAGTCATAAGAACTATTTCAATTTTTTGTTACATATTTTGGATTGTAACAATTGTGTGATCAAAGAATTATTATATTTTATTATTGCATGGTATGACTACAAAAATATTTTGTGCTGGAATCAAAATCACAGAGATAATGTATATAATAAACTAATAGAAAATACAGGATATATTATCAAAATTGAAAGACTTGGGAAGTGACTCAAATGATAAAGTGTTACCTTATAAGCATGAAGATTTAGTTGGATTCCAAGAAGTAATGTGAAAAATTTTGGCCTAGCATAGTGGCTTATCATCCAGCACTAGGAAGGTAGAGAGACAGAGGGGTGCCTGAATTTACAAGCCAGCCCATGCAGCCTTGGTCATTAAGTAAATCTGTCTCAAAGTAGTGGGCTGCACATGAGGAATAACTAACCTAGAGTTGTCTGCTGGTCTCCACACAACCATGCTCAGATGTACATGAACTTGTGCACACCTGTGTATGTCTGAATATACATGGACATAAACACACATACATGCATGAAAATCTTATTATTCTTTTCTCTTGTTTCTATGAGAAGAAAGATGGCTTAAGGATGTTGCTATACTAGGAATTCATATTTAGAAGGATGCAGTCATTTAAAAGTTATACAGTTTCTCTTGGTCAGTTCATGTTAGGATAACAAAGCATCACAGGCCAAGAGAATTAAAATGACAGAGTTTATTTCTCATAGCTGGGATTTCATGTCTGAGATTAGGGTCCCTGTGCAATTAGGTTCTTAGTAAGAGTTGCTGCTATGTTGAAGGATGTTGAATGCTTCTTGTTCCCTTTGTGTTCTGAACATAGATAGCAAAGCACGCTGTTTTGTCTCTTACTAGGGTAGTAATTCCTCTCAAGAGGACCATATAGCTTCATGACCTTTTTAGCTCCCAAGAGCCTATCTCCAGAATCTATCACATTAAGGATTAGCATGTAAGTTTGATGGGAGCAAAGACTTAGAGCTGACAGCCTCCTTTGCTTCATTTAAAATTTTTCTTTTTAGAATTAGGAAAGAAAGAAATGGATGCACAAATTAGCAAGAATATGCTGCTTCAAATAAGCACATATTATAACTTGTAATGTACACAGATGGAGTTACAGGTGCCAGCATCTCTGCTCAGGATAACTGTAGAAAGCTAAGTATATTTTTGCGGGTGGGGAGAATGTGGGAGAGCTACCCCTTTGTTATGCTAGTGGCAGTGACTTTATCCCATTTAAGCAGAAGCCTCTAGGCAACTGCAAATAATGCCAAGGGACCATGCTGCCATATGGCTGTCATGCAGTCCTTTCTGAAGGTGTCACCCAAAGGGGTTCTCTGAGGACTTACAGCCACGTGCAGATTGCTTCCCCCCTCACTCTGCCTGCGTCTTTCCTCTCCCACATACTACCCTCCTTCCACTCTTCCCTCAAATGTTCTGTAGCTGTCAAGTTTCTTTTATAGAAATAAGTGAAATTATAATGAGACAAGAGATAGACGTGCCAAAGATGAATAGAAAGACTTTATGGAATTGCTGCTGTATCTGAAAGCCTTAAAGAGGAGGCAGGAGGGCGGATAATGGCTGTCACCCTGCACAGGAAGCTCTTCCCTGGCACATTTGACTTTCAAAACTGCTTCTGATCCTATCATGGGAAGTTGGAGCTGTATTAAACTGCATCCATACAGAACTACACTGCTGAGGCAGGGAAAAGTCAAGACCCTAGAATTCTCTTCAGAAAAACCCTCCTCTGAGAGTCAGAGTTTCTCATTTGGAAAGCCTACTTTGTGGCATGCTCCTGGAGTTTGTGATTGAGGACCCGTGTCCTTCCTGTATTCTGTTTTTCATAGCATGGCTTGTTCTCTGTTTTATTAGGAAAGCATAGTATACTCATGGCTGTATTATGAAATGATTGCTTTTGTCACCCATCAGATACTCGGCCAAAAAACTTGCCTTATTATGAAGTTGATGATGAAAGATTCAGGGGGCAGAGGTTCTGATTACACCAAACATGCCTGTTGGATAATCAGAAAGTCAGAAATTTACTTGTGATAATAAGAAGCAGGAATTTCTTTTTCTTTTTATAAAAAGTGTGTGTGCATGTGCATGCAAGTGTGTGTGTGTGTGTGTGTGTGTGTGTGTGTGTGTGTGAGAGAGAGAGAGAGAGAGAGAGAGAGAGAGAGAGAGAGAGAGAGAG
>JANHMN010000006.1:46918613-46929604 GCA_030674055.1 Rhabdomys pumilio
GAGAGAGAGAGAGAGAGAGAGAGAGAGAGAGAGAGAGAGAGAGAGAGAGAGAGAGAGAGATGGGTAACATGGTGTGCACTGCCACAAAGCCCATGTGGTCAGAGCAAAAATACTAGGAGTTTTTTTCTCTCCTTCTACCATGTGGTTGCTTGAGATTGAGTTTAGGAACTAAACAGGCTTGGCAGAAAGTACTTCTACCTGTGGAATAGACTGCCTTGCTGGCCCTGAGGGAAAAACATTTCTATCATGTTTTTGTCTTCTTTGTCTTTGCATCTCTGCTAAAAATAAACTCATGAATCTTATTTCTATTGTTTCATCTTTAAAAGTAGAAATCATAGAGTTAGGTCTTAAAGGTTGTTTTAAAATTGAAGAGGGAGCCTGTTGTGGTTGTACACAATTTTGTTACCAGCATTTGGTTTGGCAGAGGCAGGTGGATCTTGGAATTTGAGGCTATCCTGTTGTACATAATGATTTTGGAGGTAGCTAGACTTATACAGTGAGACACTGGGGCCTATGGAGAGGGGAATAAAGAAGCAAATTGGGACCAGAGCCTGGGATGGGTGGTTCTCCAAATGCAGAAGGAGCTATTTTGGTAAGGATCTGAAGTTTGCTGATACATACAGAGAGTAAAATTGTGGTGCACATTTGAATGTAATGTAATTTAACGGTATGAACTGGAGCCCTCACTGGATGCCTAATTAGTGAGCCCCTGGCTGTTAAGTCTCAAACCTTGGAATAAATGGCTGAAGTGCCTATTTAACATCTGAAAGTAGACCTGGCTGCTAGATTCTCCATATATCCCTCAGTCCCTACCTGTTAGAGGGTATGGCTATTATACCTCACCCTCTACATAACTCTTCAGCACAGGAGTGGGGCTGCCAGTCCCTCAGCTCTTCTTCCCTATATTATCTAGACACTTTGGTTACCTGGTCTCTTTTAGTTCCCCTCTCCCCTCTCCACTCTCCCCTCTCCCTTTTCCTCCTTCATCTCTTTACATGGTTCACTGTCATGTCTACTCTGGACTTTCCCAGATGCCCCTACATCTGTCTATAACCTCCCTTTTATCTACAATAAACCTTCTTCAGCAAACCTAAGAACAATCATGTCTTTTTCTTTTTTTTAATTTTTATTTATTTATTTATTTATTTATTTATTTATTTATTTATTTATTTATTTTTACTCATAGGCCAATTACAAAGGCTGATTCAAAGGAGATCTTTGGTGTTCTAAGGATGAAACCTGATATTTACCTCTGTTCTCCATCCACACCATGTACAACTGAATTAATACACACGTGCACACAAATAGATACATCTATGGATACAAAAGTAATGGAAAGCGTGGAAAGTGGTAGCTAGCCAAAATTACCTTACTCGTGTGCTGCGATATGTATTACCTGTCCATCCCACTCAGAAATTACTTCAAGTCTTATCTACAATTAAAGACCTCATCTATGTCCAATTTGTTTCATTTCTACCATGGAGTTCCTTTTATCCAAAATGATGATATGCATATAACATAGTTTAATAGATATTTTTGGAATTAATTAATGAATCAAAGTCCAGGGTCTGGAGTAGGTAGAGACCATAATAGAATCAGAGACCTGGACAGAGCTGGGATGCAAGACCTCCTATAGCTCTGGTGTTTATTATGATTGGCTTACATTCATTCCAACAGTGCTCAGAACAGAACAGAGCTCCCAAGCGCTACCTATGCCTGAATAATACAAGATTGTGAGATACTTGAGAAATGTAAAAGGCCGTCTCAATTCCAAGCCTGGCTCTCAATGCCATGGATTGTTTTGCAAGTACTATTCTCTGGCCAATCAGTCTACACGTTCTGTGTGATGTAGAGATCAAACTGAGTAAATTACTGGTTCAGCATATACCAATTTACCGCAATTTGTTGTTGACCAGGTGAACACTGTAAGCCTCCACTCTATGTCCATGTGATGGATGTGCACTGAGCAGTACTAGAAATGTTTGTCACCAACTTTAAGAAATTGAAGACATCCTTAAATATCTCCGAATGGATCAACAATCACAAAAACATCTCAAAAAAAGTAAATTGTAATGATTCTGAGATACTGGGAAGTTGGCAGGGGTTAATAACAAAGAAAAGTCTTCATATTCTGCATATAAATGTATAGACCAAGGTGGTGATTATCTCCTTATTATGAAGACCTACGTTCAAGTCCCAATCACCCACATTTAAAAAAAAGCAAAGCAAAACTAAACAAACTGAGCACAGCAGCAGAAGTCTGCAAGTCAAGTGCTAGGGAGAGCAGTAAAAAGATTCACCATTGAAGATTGCTGGCCTGCTAACCCAACCAGATTTATGATCTTAGGTTCAGTGTGAGAGTCTATCTCAAAAATTATGGTTGATTGAGATTTACTAAGGGATACAGCATTGGTCTCCAGGCTCCACAGTCTTTATGTTCATGCATAGGCATATGCACTGACACCCCCCCTGTGAATAATTGTGCATGCACACACAAAGATGTAGATACTACTCACACTAAATTGCATTACAGAAAGCTTACATTTACACATATCACTTACTAGGTGGCAATCTCCATTTGCAGTAGTTAAGTCCTGACCTTAGATTGGTCTTTAACACCTCTTGCCCCTATACAAGGCTGAAATCAGGAAACAGAAATCCTTGCCAGTTCTGACATCTCATCATATGATTTCACCAAGTCCCTTTGACATTATGAATGATGGGACAAGTCCCTTTGACATTATGAATGATGGAATACAGTCTCTAATCCCTGTCCAAATATTATTGCCATTGAACTATCAGAAAACAGATTCTGCGTCATGCACACAGGGATGGATGTTGGGGGAAGAGCTGCATGGATCTGCAAGTAACTTTACATTTGATGAACATCATATATAAAAACAGTTTTATAGTCTTCACTACCCTGTGAATTGTAAGAGAAATATTGTCCGGGGAGGTTTTCTGCCTCTCTGAGAATCACTGTCTATTCACTTAGGTCAGGTAAATATTTTAACCTTTCATTCTTAAGCTGTCTTTGCCAATTTATGGGTAGACGATGTTGGAGATACAGGCAATGTCTTCTGCAATTCCCTTCTGACTACCGCCTCATCTAGCTTCGGCAGTGGAGAGAATTTCATCAATTTTAGAAACTTTTTCTACCCTCGTTTTCTTCTCTTCAGAAAATCACCTCCCTTCCAATGCTTTTGCTTTATCTGTGATTATACATGTAAGCCCCTGATGTCACTGTATGAGATTCCTGATCAGCTTTGGCTGATTGACTTTCAGGAGCAGAGCGAGGAAGCAGAGCAAAGGGCTCTAGTTTTTGCTTTAAGAGGAAGGCAACCAGGGCTCAGCTGCCAAGTTGATAAGAAACAGAGGACAGTGCAGCAGTCAAGCAGAAAACTCAGTCTCAAAAAATTGCTAAAGCAGAGAAAAGCTTAAGACACATGTGCTCAATCCAGAGCGAGAGAATAATAAGAGAAGGACCTCTTAAGGGGCCAATTAGTTGATATAAGTCATTCATTTGACAGGCAAACCTGTGCCACTTGAGGTGTCTAAAAGACAGTGTACCTCTCACATATGGTACAGGACATTTTTATCATCAAATGCACATTATTTCATAGGGCAATTATAAGATAAAACCGTAGGAATTTTGTCTGAGGTAAGGAAAAAACATCAGTCACTCTAAACTCAACCTCCCTGGATTCATTTCTCCCAAACCATCCCCTCATCATTCCTCCTAACACTGAGGTTTGCACTTCCCATCCTCGTCAGCTTTCAATGTTCAACTTTATTTAAATAAAGTCATCAGATGCACTAAGCATGTGTTACCTGCTCTTTGCAGCAGGACAAGAAAGGGAAAGATTTGTTGTATTTAGTCTGCAAGTTACAAAGTGCTTGAAACAGGGAAGCTCAGAAACGATATCTACCAAACATTATTATGTGAAAATCAAAACCCAAATGGACATGAAAAGATGCATGGTCCCTCCAGGCACAGAGTCTTCATGGAGGAACTCTTCAGCTGGAGGCTCAAGAATAGTATTAATCAAGCATTAGTATTCTGTGACTATTCATCTTTCTGTCCAAACAAATGGTAATTTTAAAAATAGATTCAACTCACAGGACAAACACAAACAGACCCCTGGCCTCCTAGTGTCCCCCATCCTCTCACTATTCACTCTTCAGAATGAAAAGAACTGGCAGGCATTTGGGCTCAGGGAGATATAGCCTGGAAACCCCTGAAGACTGTGTTACTTATCCATTACAGTTCTGAAAGTTATCTAAAATTTCCCCTATGGGTTGTTAATAAGCTTGCCCTCTGGTGTAGAATTTTCAAGTTCTTTCCACATTTCCTTAATTATGAAGCAGAAAAGGATGATCTCTCAGGAATTCCTAAGCAGGTGATAATAAGATAAAAGATGGACAGTTTTTCATGACTTCTGGGAAACAGCCATTTGACTCCCATCCCAGCAAGCATTAAAGAGACGGTTCATCACCAAAGTGTCTGATTCTGGTACCTGGTTTCTGTCTACCGCACCACAAGCTTAGACAAGAAATATGAACTCTCTCTCTCCCTCACTCTCTGTCTCAGTCTCTCTCTCTCTCTCTCTCTCTCTCTCTCTCTCTCTCTCTCTCTGTGTGTGTGTGTGTGTGTGTGTGTGTGTGTGTGTGTGTGTGTGTGTGTGGTGTATATGCATGTATAGTATCTAAAAAATGGAGATGATAATAACAGAAATTTTCTCAATGTTATATTGGGATAAATTTACACAGTGAAATACTACTCAGTCATGAAAAAAATAAGAGCTTTTCATTTCCAGCAATATAGCTGAAACCCAAGACTATTACTTTGTTAAGTAATAGGCTTAGAAAAGACAGGCCCAACACGTTCTCATTGGCTTGTAGAAGCCAGTGAGTCAGCCCTATAGAAGGATGGAGTAGAATACTGGTGACTGGAGATGAGAGAGTGATAGAAAGGAAGTAGGAAGGGGAAAGCAGCTCAAATATGGAAGAACTCCCAGATTGTTTTCATCACAGTAGAGTTACTGTGAAAAATGGCTGTTTCTAAACATCTTGACAGTACGAAATGTTCAGCACCTAACACTGATTATGGAAGACACGGAGTTCAATGCCCCAACCTGACTACCTCATGTTGTACACAGTTGATGAATTCTCATCATGCACTTTACAAAGATGTGTAAATTGAAGGAAACTAATTTTTAAAGTGCATTGAATTATATAAATTTATAATTCAGACCAATTAAATCTTTTTAATATTCCAATTTGTTAAAAATGCTTGAAATTTAGCTTAAGGCATTTGCTAGAGAAGCATTGATCATTATGGTAGTGTCTTTGTTGTAATTTTTAGAAGGGGCTTTTAACATAAAGCTATATATGAGTTTCAGTTCATAATTGGTATTATAACTTTATAAGGCTAGTTGAAGAAGTATTTTGGTCCCATTTTATCAGGGAAAACCTGGAGATCCTAATTATAAGTTAAAATTAGAAACAATAGGACATGTGCATTACTGTTTAATAGGAGATAAGAGCTCACAGTAACTCAGACAGGACAACTGGTCCAAAAATAAAAGCAAAGTTCATAACTTTAAGAATTATAAAATTTAAGCAAGGATATATAATATAAGCAATTTTAAAGTTAAAATCCATTTGATATAGTAGATGCTTATTGTAACCATATTGGTAAAAAGAACAGAACTTGTCAGGAAGTTAGAAAGGGTGAACTCTATAGAGAAAGAAATAGTTTTGGTTAGACTCTGGGGAAAAAAGCAAATTGCTTCCAAAGCAGGAAGGAATGACACATACTTAGGACTTTTAGCTAGAATTTCTCCTGCATATAGATTGTCCTCACCAGTGAACTCAATGGTGAGCAACATCCCTGGATGATGAGGCTGAGATCTGGACCATTGAAAGGTGTTCTCAAGGCCAGCTCTTCCTTTCTTCTTAATAATGAGACACAAAGTCTGACAAGCTTCTAAGTGAACTCTATATCTCCCCACCTTCTCTGTTCCTTCCTTCTCTCTTTCTTTCATTCTTTCCACTTTTTATTACACAAGGTTACATAAAACCACTTTCATTTATCATATAACGTTCTTAGAACACATCCTCCACTTCTCACCAACTTCTCTCCCATTATCCCTTTTGTTCTCTTAGAATTTCCTTTTCTGTTTCAATGCCATCTGAACATTTATGATTTTATGTATCTATAAAGCATAAGACTCAAGTTTGAGAGTAAACAGTCACTGTTTGTCTTTCTGATACTTAATTTGGATAATATGATTATTTCTGGTTATATCCATTTTTTCTTGGATGGAATTTTCCAAGTAGAGAAAAGTTTATGAGTATAATTAGGTACTGTGCTGGTTAGGTTTTTAATTTTGTTCCTTGTTGTTGTTATGTTAGTGGTATTGGTGTTGGCGGTGGAGGTGGTTTTTAACTTGATATAAAGCTAGAGTCATCTGGAAAGAGGGAACTACAGTTGAGAAAAATGATTCTATCAGATTGGTCTATGTGCAAGTCTTTGCAGGCATTCTCTTGATTAATGATTAAAATGAGAGGCCCTGACCACTGAGAAAGATGTCATGGCTGATGTGGTGATTGTGCATTGTATAAGACAGCAGGCTGAGCAAGCCATGTGAAGAAAGCACTCCTTCATGGTCCCTACTTCAGTTCCTGCCTCCAGCTTCCTGCTTGAATTCCTGCCCTGCATTCTCTCAGTAATTGTGCTTGGCATGAGGTAACCTAATGAACCCTTACCTCTCCAACTCGCTTTTTTGTCATAGTTTTTTTTTTTATTACAGAAGTAGAAGGTAAATTAGAGCAGGTTTTGAGTTCTAGAAAAATAGAAAGTAAATTGAGTGAATCTTCTGAGCCATATGGGACAATCAACAGTAAATTAATTTGTTCCATAGGGGGGAAACACAAGAACCACATGAGTGGAGACCATAATATGTGAGAATAAAACTGTATGTAATAAATACATCCCACACCTCCCTTAAGGCATCAAATTTTTATTCATCTGAAACACTCACTAAGTGATCTACTTAGCACCTAGCACTTATCACATAAACATCTACTGAGCACAACATGAGCCAGGCATAATTTTAGGAGTGATTGCAAGGAGATAAATACGAGAGATATAGATATGGGACAATTTACCTCTCCATTTGATAGTTTGTCCCAGAATAAGTACTCACTAAGCATTTGTTGAATTAATTATTCAAAAATGATCAACCCAACATTTCAGGATGCTCTGTTGGAGGACTGAAATAATTACCCAGAGGTGGTAGGACTAATGATATTTTATATTGTATTGGGCTATCTGAATTCCAAAAGCTGCCCTGGGTGTATTTTGGCTACTTCTTAGAGAGATAAAACCCTCATGCACAGATTTGCTTCTACTGTTCATTAATTCCTCAGCTAAATACTAAAACACCTAGAACAATGCCAAATACCAAAGGAATAGTCAATTATATGCTATTTAATGAGGGCAGCAACAATAAAAGCTACAAGTGTGGAAAATGAATAGTGAGGACATGATCCAGTTTTAACAAGCTGGATGGCTCTTTAAAATTTCTCCTTGCCTCAATCTGCTCACTCTCTCTCTTCCCTTTTCAATCCTGCTCTTTCCTAGACCTCTTTCATCTTCTTTTCCCTTGTCCTCTCTCTTATTCTCCCCTCCTTACTCTCCCCTTCTCTCCTCAACTTTTCTATATTCTAAATGATATTCTCTAAAGTAATTGAGGGAATTGCTGCTGTATTTGGCAGCTATAATTCATTTACTGATAACAGATTTTTGAAAGATAAATGCAGTAATTGGGACACATGAAGACCAATATACATAAATTTGTAGCAAGGGAGTATATAATGGTCAGTTCACAGATTGTAAAATTTTAGTGGTCCAGAATGCTGTCAGATTGATGAATCATGATTTAATACTTCCTATGTGTATCGCATGATTCATTGAAGAAAAACAAAAGTGATATACATTAGTCAATAATATTTCTAGCCAAATTAAAAAAATATTTCTATGAGCATAATCTACAAGATAACTGAAATTTGAGCTAAATGTGTAAAATATATTAGATAGATCATAAAATAGCAGGAGGATTAGAAGGCATTTGATTGAGCCCCTACCTAATAATGGGTTTTAAAAATATAGCTTGAAACCTTCAGACATTAATTACTGGTCAGAGAAATGGGATCTTGCGAAGAGAAGAGACGTGCTGAACTGTCAGAAGTTATTAATAGACAACTACCTAAATCTGGTTTGAGGAGCCCTAAACCTTACAAGATTACTTTTTAGCTGGAAGCTTGCTGATAAAGAAAAACAGGCCTGTCAACCACCAAGACAGGACAAAGTCCCCCGGGCAAGCTGTTTGATCTAGAGATTTTAAGATAGCATAAATCTTGCCTAAAGTGTTGATAGTGCAATGGTCCCTTTGGCTATTGTCCACTCTCACCCTTTGAGATATACTCTACTCTGAAATAAATTCTATCTTCTACACTGTTTTCTTCCAACAGAGATTATAAGACCTGGAGCAGAGGAGGTTCACAGTGAGATCCTTATACCATTAGCAGCCACATACAAATATGATTTCTACAGTGAACAAATAGTATGAGTATTTTATACAAAGAAAACCTAATATGATGTAGACCTACTTAATACCAGAGGTTTGGGTATTCCTTAGTAACACACGAAAAAAAAAAAACCTGGGATAACTCCCCTATGATTCTGCTAAGCTGAAACAAGACAGAGGAATCAGACAAACTATGATGACAAGACACCGCAACAAACTAAACTCCTTTCTACAGAGAGCTGTATAAATATCTCAGTATCATTATTTAACAACAGATTTCAAAATCTAGATTTCTAACTATGGTATAAATGCAACCAAGTTGGGAAATACCTAGAAGATAAGAAGCATATTATAATTAAACAAAATTATAGCACTTATCTCATTTTAAGCCCTTAAATTAAATTTTCAAATACATGAAAAAAATAAAAGTATACACCACAGATTTGATCAAAGGTATTGACTTTGTTTGAATTGGAGTAATTTACTTAAGAATTTGGATACATTTTAAAATTAAACATAATACACAGTATCAAAATTATAAATGAAACAACTTCAAATAAATAAAAGCAAATAATAATTTATGTACAAAATTATATTTTTATTTCCAAAAAGAAAAGAAAATTTTTATAGATTTTTTTCCTTCTGACTGAAATGATTATCTTATTCCTGTTCAAATGACTGGTGCAGAAATAAACTTGGCCTTGAAGTCTTAGCAATGAAATGAAGAAAGCAATACTAACTGTAGGTAGATTGGTGATAGTGGTCATGGGACTGTTAACACCTACGAGCAGAAAGGAGGAGGCACTCACCAGAAATTCCAGAGACCATTCCTTCCCTTACACAGGCTGTACATGATCCTGAGGACTGCTAAAAGATGTAGAAGATGAAAGGTTAACTGAAGATGAGAATTCAAAATGCAGTATCTGTGAGACCATCCATGAGACAGACTATCCAGGGTGACATCTTTCAGAGCTTCTCACTCTTCTGTAACTCTTCTCCTGTGTTCCTATAAGCAAACTCATTAGCTCCATAAGATGTGCTTGAAATCATTATTTTGGTCTGTCATCATTGGCCAATCTAGGGTAAATAAGTTGTTGTTTACGTGTCTTCAGAGAAAAAAAATAACACAACAGTTATATTTGATAATAATATAAAAAGAGGAGGCTATTTTTAAAATCCTATTTCATATACAGCATTTGAGCTTAAAAACATAGGTACTCCATATCTGCCAAAGAGAAGATTTGTCTAGGGAGAGATGCGCTGAAAAACCAGCAGAAGTGAGATTAGAAACATAAAAGAGAAATTTCCCATGGAGAACAGATTGAGATGTTGTAGCTTATTTTCACTGAATTGGGTGATGGTGAATTTTGTGACAACTTGGCTGGCCTATAGAGTTCAGTTTCTTGATCAAACACTAAATGATGCTCAGAAGATGTTAATCAGATGTAATTGATATTCATGCTCCTATTAAGTAAGGCAGACTGCCCTCCATAACATGAGTGGGCCCTATGCAATCCATCAAAGGTTTTTGAAAACAAATCAAAGTTACCCAGAAAAGAAAGAATTCTTCAAGATTATCACACAGAAATCACACCTAAGTTTTCAGCCTGATGCTCTCCTATATGAGTCTAGGTTTCATTGAGAAGCAGAACCAGAGATAAGAAGAAAGGAGTACTTATGGATAGATTAAGAATGTCTGTATGTGGTTATTTGTTATTGTGAGAATATTTACTAATATATTATATGCTTATATATATGATATACTTATATATCCTTACATGAATATATATGGAATTTATTATGAAAGTTGACATGATGTACTGTCCATATTACTGGACTCAGGAAAGCCAATGGTTTAATTCATTAACAGTATAAGGGCAGAGGAGCAGGACAGTCAGTGTAACAGATATTCAAAGTATAAATGGCAGAACACAGAAGTTAGGATGTATAGGACAAGAAAAACTGGATGTCTCAGCTCAGAGATGGTGAAAAGAATGTATTTCAAGTGGTTTATGTGTTATGCAATATGAAGCCACTCCCACATGGCTTCTTTTAGCCTGCCAACTCCAAATGAACTTACCAAACATTCTGTACTATGAAAAATACATTTACTATGCATCCTTAATACCAATAATATCTTAATGTGTACATGTACCACTTATTTCCCTGATGTAATTGTTAACTTAAAGGGCTACTGTTGAAAAAGCTCACCGTTTCTAGTACTTTCTGGCTGACTGGTTCGTTTCAGCTGTTCTGGCCCAAACTCCTCTCCAAGATGACTGATTGAATCTGGTTTCTCTCAGTTATTCTCTGAATTGCTCTACTCAGCCTCAAACTAACTCTGGCATATACATACACATACACATACACATACACATACACATACACATACACATA
>JANHMN010000006.1:46929614-46946616 GCA_030674055.1 Rhabdomys pumilio
GTATTTTCAACAAGTTTATAACAAATGACTTATATCTCATTTTATCCCAGAACACTGTGAGACTTGACCTCTGGAAAATGTGTAATTTATGCCAGTGAGATAAAGAATAATGCTGTCTTTTTTATGGGTTCACTTTCTTCTTCTAAGAAAAAGAAATTGTCACAACAGAGTGGAATTTGCTATTTCAGCATTGCTGCCATTAAGATAAATAGGAACACATATATTTGTCCTATTTTTGGTCTTAAAAAACAGCAGCATTATGTTAAGAAAGACTAACAAAGTGATTTGCAAACTGCGTACTCATGAACACGGCCTCAAAGGTATCAAGAAGGAGGCCTTGAAAACCACTAGCTTGAGTAACGACCCCAAATCCTAAAGAATGGGCTTTCCTTCCTTATATACTTTCTTTCCTCACCTCTTATTTCCATCTAGACTCTCCTGTGTTAAAATTGGAGTGATAATTAATAATGACAGTAAGTAGCTATGGCCCCAGGTTAAATTTCACTTTAAGAACTAATTTAATACTGTCAGTTCTTTATACTGAAAAATGTACTTAAAAGATAAGACTATTTGCTCACATGGAGATGCTCAGAGTTAGCACAAAATGTTGCAATGGATACAAGGGTTTCAGTTTCTTCAAAATTTCATTTCTTCTCTATATATTATATACATTCCAGATAGTTCCATTAGTTCCTTTATATAGATTATTACATTTAAAAAACTAAACTTGTCATCTTACTGTCTTTGGAGATTTTTATTTTAATCTTCAAATTGTTGATTTTTTGTGTATACTTATTTACTCTTTGTCATTGGAATATAGATTATTTTTCAAAATACATTATTATTATTTTATCTAAATATTTATATAATCATTATGTAATAAATAATATGATATCTGGATTTTATGGACTATAACTTTCATACATATATGATCATAAATATACATACATATATAAATGCATGTGTGTGTGTATAATGATTTGATCATTTTAACAGTTTTAGACTGAGTTGCATGCTTTACCCTTATGGAAACTTAGCATTGTGTCTTTCAATAAATTTAAAGATATTTTCAGAAAGACTGGGGTCACTTTTTTACTTCTATTTATATAAGGTCTGTCTTGGAAGCCTATTCTGGTATAGAATTCACAATGTGGCCCACCCACCATCAGAATAACAGAAAGCCTCCTGCTTAAGCATCCTGAGCACTAGGGTTACATGAACAGTCGACAGGATTTTTGTTTAGTATACATTTCCAGTTAAAGTCTTCTTGTACTTTTCAAGTACTACAGTTGAGAACTCTGCAGCTCTGAAAGGGCATGAAATTCCCAGTATACTTTTAGGAGGGTAAATTCTCAAGATGGATAATGGGATTCTTTCTAAATTGTTTCACTGTTGTCTTTATGTACTGGTGTAAAGGGCAGCTTTCCACGTCTATATGTTCATCAAAGACGTAGCCATCAAAATCCTTCCTCTCTCTGGCGAGTTCTCTCCACGACTCTACCTCTACTAAAAGTGAAACAGCCACCTACTGATTCCTATGGCATTTCAAACACTAACCAACAAGAACTAGAACTTAGTCATGAAAACTCCTTAGTCAGCTTCTCTGGCTAACCTGCTTTGATTATATTTTTTAACCTCTGATGATTTTCTTTAATTTATCTGAAGCATAAATATGCATATTAATGAGTTTTTATATTAATCTATTCAGAATGACATTTTTATGTGTGTTATTTTATCAGCTTACCTAGTATGTTTGACATTGACACACAAATACATGTATTTATTACTAAGAATGTCCTTGAAGGCTGGGAAGATAAATCAGTATAAATAGCATGAGAACCTGAATTCAATCCTTAAAATTCAGGTTAAAAGGTTTAAACCAAAAAATAAAACAGGTAGAGCATATGGCATGGTGGCACACACCTTTAATCTCAGCACCGAGGAGACGGAAGCAGGTGGATCTCTGAACTTGAGGCCAGCTTGGTTTGTGTATCAACTTCCTGACCAATCACAAAATGAAACTTTATCTAAAATAAAATAAAATAAAATAAAATAAGTTAAAATAAATCCAGGCCTGATCATGTATAGTCAGATTATTTGTGAAGTCAGAACTGAAGAACTAGACACAGTGGATCTCTGGAGCTCACTGATCAGCCAAATTGCCTAGTAGGGAAGCTTCATGCCAGTAGGAAATAGACCCAAGGTAGATTGTTGCACACACACATCCCCCTAAAGAGTGTTGTTGATAGTGTTCTTTAACATGTAGTTTCCCATAGCCTCATATCCTCACTAGTTATTTCATCTATAAAACTTTCTCCGGCTCTAAGAAATATAAGTAACATCATTCTAGAGCAGTTGCTATCTTGTTCCTTTTTTGTTTCTACTTAAATTCTGGCTCATTAAAAATGTAGCATCCATGGTTACCATAGCTCACCCACAGATACAGGAAAGGTAAGATTTTAATGCCCCCACACACAATGAAAACGGGGTTTATCATTAGCACATGACTGCAAATTATTGAGATTTTTAAAGCTGTGTGATTTAAAACCTTTTTTTTTTTTCATTTAAAAATTTCTTATAGAACAATTATAACTTCTGGGTAATGATTCAATATGTCACTTGACAGTTTCTGGAAATGTCACCCAAATTATTAATGTTAAGTATATTAACATTGGAAGGAAAGCTAAAAATATATTGAATACCAAGATCCTGATTTTCTAAATAACATGACATAGGCTAAAAGTTTCTTTTGAAATCATAATAGTCAAATCATTTATTAAAATCTCTTATGGTAGCGTATGTCACTTCTTGACCATATTTCATGTTCTTATCAGCAATGCCCACATTAGTTGCTCACTTAAACATTCCGAGTTAAAGATAACTCACATTAAGTAACATAGATAGTCCACCAAGACTTGCACTACATGAGGTACTCCACTAATAGTCCTTCAGTAAAGAATACAGAGTGAGAGAACTGTGTGGGAAGATAGCACGTGGACACTCAGTGGGCATACACAGGTTGGAATTTGATGACAGCTTTAAGTAACTAGCCTCCCATTGTACAACCAAAGCCAAACCCAGAGTTGATATTAGATACCAAGATCTAGCTTCAAAGCGAACCCTTAAGACACTAGGAAAATAAGTGGCAAACTATGGCAATCCTTCCAGAATAATTATTACTTACAGGGAAATCAACAAAACAATCACTAAAGAAGGGCCC
This sequence comes from Rhabdomys pumilio, assembly GCA_030674055.1. Taxonomy (NCBI): domain Eukaryota; kingdom Metazoa; phylum Chordata; class Mammalia; order Rodentia; family Muridae; genus Rhabdomys; species Rhabdomys pumilio. The sequence goes on from JANHMN010000006.1 coordinate 46,932,835, forward strand.
ACATATAAAAGCACAGGTACTTAGCTATGGTGGCAGACAAGAATAAAAATTGGAGAATTTTGAGGATGACAGATGTATGCTATTGTTAATAGTTGCTGATAGTTTGTATATTCAAAACAGCAATATAGTATTGAGACATTAAATAATATAATCTTCGTAGAATATGTTTTTGTAGTTCTCTCTGCGTGTGCATATATGCACATGAATGTAGAAAACAAAGGAGTTATTACTAGTCTTCTCTATCACTGTTCACTTTATTTCTTTGAGGCAGAGTCTCTCTAGCAAAGCTCACAGTCAAGAAGCCCAGTGACCTTTCTGTCTTCATCCTCAGCAATTCTGGGGCCACAGGCCATGAGAGAGACCACCCTGTGTTGTTATGTGGCTTCCGGGGTATGACTCAGTTTCACATGCTTACGTTACAAACACTCATAATGCCTAAGCCCAGATGATATCACCTAAGTAAATAAAGCATATTTTCATTAAAAGGGCCTTTAAGTTTTAATCAGTACTTATAGACAAATGTTTCCCCCACTTCTTTCAGGTATATATATATATATATATATATATATATATATATATATATTCCTAGAGCTTAGATGGATCTAAACCTTTGATGTGTTTTGGCATATATTGATGATGTACCAAATGTGTGACTCTGGGGATTTACGTGAATCTCTCTGAAAGGACACAGAGTTAGCCAGAGATAATACGACTGATGCTTATATTACTGGTGCTAGATAGATCACCACATCACAAAAATTTCAATAAACTATTTAATAAGTTATTTTGAGACAAGCTAGCCTTCAACTTGCAATGAAGCAGAGAATGACCTTGAATTTCCAATTCTTCTGCCTCTACCTTTGCAGTCTTGAGGATGGTGAAATTATAGGCATGCCTTACTATGTTTGTGCAGTTTGTGCAGTACTGGGGCTCAAACCTAGGCCTTCAGAACATGCTATCCAGTAATCTGCCAAATGAGCCACATTTTCATTCAGTACATACAGTTTTAATCTGAAGTCAGGTTGGTCATTCAGTTTATTTTCATTTGTAAAAGAGGCAATTTTTATTACTGCCTCTTCATTATAATTACAACACCATAGACAGCGTAGATGAACTTGTTTATAGATTAAAATATGCCTTTGTTAATGGTTGTAGCTAGTGTTTATATGCTAAAGAGAAACATAGTTAAGATATATTAGATAATATAGTCCTAATAAATGGAGTGAATTTTCATTAAGCATGCCTCAAGTTTTAATTAGTACTTATTTATGGAGGCTGTTTCATAAATTAGTTTTTATAAAAGTCCATTTTCTTTCCAAAATGTTGTGTAATTTATGATTTTCAAGATTCTACCTCCAATATCTTTGCTTCTGGTAATTGTTTGAAATTAATATATAAAAGTAATGCTTTTTAACAGAACATTGGTCTAAAAGGTTACGCATGGAGTTTTCCCAAAAGTTTTCTTTTAGTAATCAAATTTTAAAACAAAAATATCCTTCATTTCTATGTTGATTTGAGAAGTAGGTATTGTACATTGTATAATCAGTAGATCCTCAACAGAAGAAACAAATAAAACTTTTCTTCATTAATTCTTTTGTCCATTAATTGAGATGTGAAACTAAGATGTGGAGTTTATAAAAATGCTTGTTTTCACTAACACTAATCACTAAAATCCCATTAAAGTGTTTCTTTCTAGGAAAGACAGTTCAGTGAGGTAGTCAATGTTGAGAATGGGGTTTTGGATTCACTTTGGTTTAGTTAGCTTACACCAGGTACAAAAATCCACTGCTTTCGCTCAGATTAACTTCCCACCTGGGCTACTTCAGGTAAGTAGTACTGAGTAGTTCTGCCAACTTGACATGAACTAAAGTAATCTGAGAGGACTGAATCTCACTTGAAAAAAATGCCTTCATAATTAGGGTGTAGGCAAACCTCTGGAGCTTTCTCTTAATAAGTGATTGATGTTGATGTAGGAGGAGCCAGCCCCTTCAGGTGGGGTTACCCCTGGGCTGGTAGTCCTGGGTTCTATAAGAAAAGAGGATGAGGGAGCCATGAGTAGCAAGCTAGCAAGGTGTACCCCTCAGTGGTCTCTGCATCAACTGCCTCCAACTCACTTAAAATTCCTGCTTGGCTTCCCTTAATTCAGATTCAGAATATGTCAGCCAAATAAATCCTTTCCTCCCCCAAATGATTTTGATCACGGTGCTCACCTTGCAGTAGGTTATAAAGATATAAACAGAAAGACATGAAAATATAGGGGCACTTGCTGGAAAGTGTGTGTGTGTGTGTGTGTGTGTGTGTGTGTGTGTGTGTGTGTGTGAAAATGTAAATGAACTGAAAAGTAAATACCATATAGCCCAAGGCTCCCCAGCTAACTTACTTCAAAGAATGCTTGTCTAACATGTAAGGAGCAATAGGCTTGATCTCAATTCTCCAGAACTACATAAACCTAGATGTGATAACACAAACCTGTAATCCCATCACACTGAATATGGAGGCTGAAATATTAGTTGAAGGTTATCTTGTAGAATTTAATAACTTCTATGCAAGCCTGAGCTACATTAAGCCATGTCTTAAAAATCACCACTGTACAAGAGCATCATGGATTATTTTGTCTATTGCCTTGTGACATGCACTAAGAATTCATAAAATAATGGCAACTTTGAACACATGACTTTCAGTGTCATATAACCAAGATCGAATACCATGTCTTAGTTATATATTTATATTTACTGGTGCTAATAGTTATGTGAGAGATGTCCAATGTATTATTTTTGGAGTCTTTTAAGTTTTACAGTGAAGAGAAAAATACTGAATTGTTTTTCCTAGTTATTTTCTGTGTGTAGAGGGGTATATGTGTATACAGTAGATCTGTATCTCCATGTTTGTATGTAAAGATGTCTCCTTTCTGAAAGCCTGTGAATGAACACTCCTCAGGGGCCATTAGAAGATGTCAAGTGTGTGGTTCTATCTCTTACTTCTTCATTCACTTGAGACAAGGTTTCCTACTGGACCTGGACCTCACTAGTTTGAGACTAGGCTGGCTGGCAGCACGCTCTATAGATCCCATGTTTCCATGCTATCCTCAAACTGGAGGGCTGAGATGACAGATGCTGACAAAACTAGGGTTTTTCCATGGTTATCAAGTCCTTCAGTTTGAACAATAGCACCTCTATGCCATATACCCAGGTCTAGTTTTCTTCATTATATTCTCTGAGGGAAATACTATAAACATTACTCCTCATTTTACAAAGAAGTTGTCAGGCCTTCATGGCAGGAGTTACTTCACAACATCATTGGCATTAGATTTGACCATATGACTTATTTTGCCCACTTGATTCTGACTAGAAACAGGGCAAGCTGTGTTTAAGTACCATATGTAGGGAAAGAGATTATAGTCCAGGACACTTGATTCTGACAGGTCTTTTAGCCTGGAATCAAGTATAAAGAGGAAATGTGCTGCCCTGCGATAAGGCACACTCTTGTTTAAGCTGTGGAAGCTATTATAGCCTACATTCTCAGGTTATTTGGAGGGTACTAAGACTGAGGGGAATATTAAGACAAGTTTCATAGAAGTTTTGTAGAAGGTTTTAGCTAGAAAGATTTATATTTCTTTCTTCTGTTCTTGTTTTGTTTTAACTTCCTGGACAGTAATTCTGCTAAATAATGCTAACCCAAGAATCTAGTCATGGTTCAAAACACCCATTCTGTTTACTTATTAAGATGGTTTGTTCCTCTTGAAGCATAATGTTAAAAAATAATTTTCAAAACCATCTTTGAAAGGTAAATAAATAATTTGGGCTGTTCTATTTGCTCCAGAAAAAAATGATTCTGAAAGATTAAGTGTTAAATTGTCTTTGGACTTTAATACAAGCTACTTTGCTTCAACAGAATGGTTTAAGGTATTGTGTATTGAACTTAAATTCAGTCATACCCTGAATATACAGCTGACAGCATCCAAGGGCATTCTGATGAAGGCAAAATTAATTTCTGAAACAAAGTTATCTTCCCTTGATAGTTTGAAATACTTTTAAAATGTTTTGTTAAAAATTAAAATGTCAGAATGAAAACCAAGTGTTTTGAACAGAAAGTGTATCTTCCAAAACTCTGGAATTTCATTCACCACATATAGTTGTTCTAAAAACTGTCATGTGCCTGTATACACTGTATATATGGTACACCAATCACCTGTCTTCTGCATTCTCTTACTATGGAGAAGCCAAGATCTGCTGAGTAAAGTTCAATATGGCTCAGTCTTCCCTGAGAGACATCTAATAGAATCTTCCTCAGATGAGGCTTAGAGCTGATTGGACTGCCTCCTTTGGGATGCAGTAGTAGTTTTTCAATATTCACTAATGGAAATAAAATGTCCCACCCATAAAGAAAGTGTATTCCATGCTTGCTTTAACTATACCAAAGAATGAAAATAGAACTTACCTGGCTGTGACTTTAGAATGGAGATCCAAACCCTTTTTCTGATGGTCATGAAAACAAAGCTTGCAAAGTCTTCTCTTCTGTCCCTAGCCTCATTTACTGTATAGAATAGGTGAGGGGGAATTGTCTGTTGACACTAAGCTGTTAGCTTCTGTTCATTTTTTTGCAATAGAAACTTAGTTTTATTCACCTTTGGTCCTAAAGTAGTTGTGTGAGACAATGGAAGAGTAGTGTCTTTCTTTTCTTTCTGGAAGATGTTCTTCTTATGAGTCGAGCCAGGTGTGGAAAAAGTACAAGAGGTTCCTGCTATAATTATGACAGCCACATACACTAATAAACATAAAAATAATGTAGGATTTCAAAAGACTTGTTAGCAATTAAAATAGCACAACCTAATTAGTGCTAGGTAATAGCTATCAAATACAAGAGTAATGTCTGCCCAGCCTCTTATGTCTGCCTGTTCCACAAACCTAAATTTTCTCTGAAAAATAAGTCAACATCATTAAATACCCTCTAAGTCGACCTACCTCATTTGTTTTTCTTTATTTTTTCCCCTTGCCTTCCTTCCTTCTTATGCTTAATGAATCTTGCCTATGTGGGTAACTGATATAAAACACTAGTGCTATCATTAAAAAATGCAAAAATTGAACATAAGACACATAATTTATATTTCTATAATAAAAAAGATAAGTTTATGAACTCAGGCTCAGTGGTATACATTTTTGTCACACAAGCATGAAGATCTGTGCTTAAATTCCCAAAACACACATAAAGGCTGGATATGTAACATAAGTGTTTATACGTCCAGCACTCTTTTAGGGACATGGCAGGCAGAGACAAAAGAATTCTCAGAAGCTCATGGGTCAGCCAGTATAGTTTACAGGAAAAATAAACGAAGAGATCCTTTCACAAACAAGATGGAAGATGAGGACCAGTAGATCTCTACTTCCCAGGGAATTGTTTTGTTGTTGTTGTTTTGGTTTTTTTCTTTTATTGGATATTTTATTTACATTTCAGATGTTATCCCCTTTCCCGCCCACCCAGGAACTCCCTATCCCAACTCCTCTGCTTCTGCTTCTGTGAGGGTGTGCTCCCACCCACCTACCCAGTCCCACCTCCCTGCCCTCGAATTCTCTCACACTGAGGCATCCAGCCTTCAGGAGACCAAGGACCTCCTCTCCTACCTATTTAGGCCCAACAAGGCCATCCTCCCCTACATATACAGCTAGAGTCATGGGTTCCTCCCTATGTGCTCCCAGGCTGGTGGTTTAGACCCTGGGAGCTCTGGTTGATTGGTATTGTTGCTCTCCCCATTGTGCCACAAACCCTTTCAGCTCCTTCATTATTCTCTCTAACTCCTCCTTTGGGAACTCCGTGATCAGATCAATGGTTAGTTGTCCAACCGCCTGCAAGGGGGAAGAAAGAACAGGCAAGGGTTTAGAAAGCCTATGAGCCCTATGGAATGACAGACTTCTGAGATCAGCTTCATAGAGAAACCTCAGCTGTACTCCAGGGTGAGGGGAATATACAAGAAGAAGCCAGCAACTATGGAATTTGCTTCATTTGCATTAGGCCATGAGGTCCTATCATCTGGATAGGTGTACACTATCTAATTATCATAAGACCAGCTGTGTGTAGAGGGGGGTTGGGTAGGAGATAAAACACAGTATCTAATTATCATAAGACCAGCAGTGGCAGGAGTTGGGGTGAAGTAGGAGTGAGATGGATTAGGGTGGGTGTGGGGTGGGCTAGGGTAATAGGACCAAGCACTTGCAGGGAACTGAGTCAAAGGTCACATCCCAGATAAGCCATGTATTTCTCTGGTCCTGCTTGTTGCCCACTATAGAATCAGCACCTATAATCTGCAAATCTGAAATGCTCCAAAGTCTAAAAATTTTAGAACATTATGTCACTGAAAATGTTTCAGGTTACAGAATGTTCCAAATTCCACTTTTTTAGATTAGAGATTCTTAACCTGCAACAGAATTCAGCTATAAATAAATCTAATGGTGAGGACAGAAATATTCATAAAATCATGCCTCATCTTCCCTGTGCACCACTGGAAACAACAATCCCTTGTCTATAAACCTCATCTTTGTCATATGAGGCTATAATCTTCTATATATGATGTTACAAACTAATGCATCATAAACAAAGCTAAAATTTCAGCAATCTGTCACCAGGTGGTGACAGAGTTACAGTGGTACATAGTTTGAACAGTACAAACTGTATGTCACAAACACATATTAATTCATCATATTACATATGAATATGTGCATACTTGCAAATTCAAATTATTTTCTAGTGATTCTTTATGCTAAATTTAAGAAGTGCCTAAGAAAGCCAAAGCCTGGGCTTCTATCCCTAGGAATTTTTCCTTTGCTGGCTGGGGAGCACCTTCAGTTGAACCTTTCACAAGTGTCTGAGAATCTTTGATTCAGTTCTTACCAAGGATGCAATGCATCAAAAGAGCTTCTTTTCCCCTGGGAGTTCAAGTACTGGTATTCCCTTCATCCTTGTCTGCTTGAAATCCCCCTTCCATTTTTGAAATGTCAGGAGAAGTAAAGAGAAAAACAAGAAGTTTCAGTTTTTTAAATAACTGTAAACTCCTCAGCTATTATTTGTCAATGTACAGGAGGTGGGTTTTCTCCTCATTTCTGGCCCCTTCTCCTCTGCTTGCATCTCACCTTTCCAAACTTAACATTCCGTGCTGCACTTTACATATAGCGCCAATTAAATGAGCTGCAGTCAGTCTGCTGGACATACATGCTCCATGCTTTCACTGGCTGTCATAATCATGTTACCATTTCAAAGCAGCCCAACTGTTAGCACCACGTCAAATGCAAGTTGCTATTTATCCATTCCTATATCCATTTGCTCATATCTCTATCCCCTTTGTTTCATTTAAGATTATGTTTATTTTCAGGATTTCTCTTTTAGCTTCCCACTAAGACAATAGGTAATGATGTCTATGTTTTCTGTATTCCAATAAAAATTGATTCTACCGGGCCTCTTATTATTTGTCCAACAAAAATCAGTTAAGAAGAACAAAATTTACTATTTAGTTATGTATTTATTCTATGCATTCTTTTTCATCTGTTGTAACTATCTTTCAAATCACCATTTAAGATTACCTAAGAAGCAGAATTGAAGTTGTTTTTTTTTTTTAATTTTTATTAATTTTGTTGTTGTTGTTCATCAAACTCCTTGTACATACTAGCATGTACAAGTATAAATGCTAAGCTACATTTTTACAAAAAGATTTTTAAAGGAACATAATAGCACAGAGAAATGAAAGAAATGTTCATTATGTACATGTCCTCACATATAAATAATAATTTAATTAATCTGTTAATATACAAAAGCGTTTTTTAAGAACTGTGGCTTTTTTTTACATGTCTAATATTATGCAAAAAACACAGGTAGAACTGAGTTGAATTTTTAGGTTTATGACTACTTAAGACTTACTATCTTGGGAGTGTAATTTAGAAGATTATATTCGACTAACTAGAGGACATGTAAAAAGGTACAGCAAAGATATTTGTGAGAAAATTATAATGCCATCAAGTGATAGACTAGAAAATAAAATACAATGGTTCACAGAAATAACTAAATGAATGAAGTCATTTACTAAATGTAAGCCTATGGAACTTAAGTTTTTTGTAGAAAGCAAGTAGATTCAAATAGAATGTTTCCAAGCACAAAACTACAGGAAGTGAGTAATTGAAATATATGGATTCATAGTAAATTATTCTGGAAGCAAAAGAATAAAAGCAAAGAGGTTCGAGAAATGGCTTAATGGTTAAGAGCACTGACTACTGTTTCAGAGGACCCGGGTTCAATTCCCAGCACTCATGTGGCAGCTCACACCTATCTGTCACTACAGTTCCAAGAAATATAGTATCCTCACACAGACAAACATGCATCCAAAACACCAATGCACATAAAGTAAAAGTAAATGTGTCAATTAAAAAAAGAACAGATAAAAAGAAGACTATGCAACCTTCAAGTTTTCTTTAATAAAAATGTGAACGATTAGGGAGAGATGAGAATTCATTTCAGGATGGAGATTGAGCATAGGATTGCAAGGAGATCCTCAGGAAGTTGACATCATAAACCGAAGAGCAATAGAGGATAGTTCTGTCCTGAGAACATCCACAAGCAGAACAAAGGAGAACAGATACATCATAAAAGTCACGGATTCGCTATTATGCAAACCCAATGTTGGCCTGACAAGAAATATAGCACAAAGAAAAAAAAATGTCCTGTCTGGGGCTTTTGAAACAACTAAGTTTATATTCCTTCCTATCATAGAAACTCTTCAAATCCTTTAGGGAATGCTTACATCAAACACCATGCCAGTTTTAAGATTTTTACGTGACTGAAATAGAGACTGAGGGTGTAGCTCATTTGCTAGAGTGTTTGAGAACCAATGCTTAATTCTTAGTACCACATTCACTCAGAACTAGGGTATATACCTGTAGTTTTGGCACTGGGGAGGTGAAGTCAGGAGGATCAGGAGTTTAATGTCATCACTTGCTGCACAGTGAGTTTGAGGCTAGCCTAGGCAACCTGAGACTCTATGACAAAAAATGTTTTAGTAATTTTATTCTCACAGACCTATCTTTGTTTGAGCTAGAACTTGGAAATCACCTGTTTTTATGATTGTGGAAAGACAGATTACTTTTTTTTAAAAAAAAATTTCTGATGGTAATATATAACTACTGACTTAGGGGACAGTACTTAGAAGTACCTGATGGTTCACTGAGGTAGACTGAGTAGCAGTAACGCAGAACTCATCCAGAAGAAATCTTCAATAAGCTTTAGTATACATTATGGTCCCTTTTTGTAAAGCTGTTAAATCATGCTTTGTAAAGAGAATTTTGATTAAATATTTTTAATCTGTTAATTCATTAAATATGCTTGTGTTTGATTGATTTTCTTCATGCCTTCATGAGATCAGCTCAAGGTCAAAGATTAGGCCTCATAAAAATGGAACAGGCCTCGTTACTTTACAAATCTATTCTATTCCATGCAAATTATTATGTTTGAACCCCCACTTAAAATTCCCCCCCTCACCACCATTTTCAGTAATTAATCAAGGACCAAGAGAGATGTTACTACTAAAGCTTGTCCAGATGAAGTAAAAACTTCTCCTAGGATCCTGAATCAACTAAAAAAATAAAAATAAAAAATAAAACAGAGATCAAACAGGAAAACCTGGCTTTCTGTTACTATATATAGATGATAAATGTTGCACCACAAGGAATTGTTTCTTGAAAACCTGTGGGTATATATATATACAAATATGTGTGTGTGTGTGTGTGTGTGTGTGTGTGTTTGAATTCTTATATGAACAATAATGTCATTATATGCTAAGTGTTTAACACTTCATCATCTTGCCTTGGGCCATTAATCTGTCACCAAGAAAAGTGATTAAATTCTCCATTGTTTTATTTTTTAGTTAGTATCCATCTTCCGGCTTGTTTAATTTACATTTATTGGATCAAAACTTAGTGTGTACAATGCATTCATCTCTATGCATCAGTGATTCTGTGAAGACTGGACAAAGGTCATGAAGGAGGGGACATATTTTAGGTCCATGTACTTAGAATATCCATGTACTCCAAATTTCATCTCTTGTGTCTTGTACTCATGATGTACACATATTAAGCTGTAATTAGGTGAATGAATGAGACCTAATGAACTTTAAATATTATTCTGAACTGTATATGTTATTTCAAAATTTTCAAATAATTTGAGTTAAACTAGACTTAATTACTTACATTCCTTTTGTGCCCATATTTTTTTATGCATCCTCACAGAAACAATGGTATAAACCCTGAAGTCATAACAACACAATACACAAATAATACTATGAATAGGTATAACTCAGAAGACTTTATGAAGAAGGGTTAAGTATTAAGAGATTACCAGAATAAATCTCATAGTCATATTGATCTCTGCAGATAAAAACTGACTTGCACATTAAATTTGGCTGGCAAACTCAAAAGGAAATGAAATTGCTAATGTTCAATGCTCAGAACTTACAGCACTCAAAAGTGAGATGTTAGAATCAAAGATAAGTTACTTTTCTATTGCTATGATAAAATAACACAACAAAGGCAACTTACAGAAGAAAGGATTGGTTTGGGTTTTACAGTTCCAGAAGAATAAAACTTTATCACTTTCAAAATAAGTGAGCCTGGCAGCAAGCACAACACATGGTGGTGGGAACAGCCAAGGCTGACATCTCAAATCTAAAGCAGGAAGTAGACAGAGAGAACTCTATGTGCTGACAGTCTTCAGACTTTCAAAGCCTGCCCCTAGTGACAGACATACTTCCTTCAGCAAGACCACACCTCCCAAGCCTCTGTTAACATTGAGACTAACAGAGACCAAGCATTCAAATAGCAGAGCCAGTGGGGACACATTCTCATTCAAGCCACCACAAAACATTTTCTTTAAAAATATATAAGGCAAGGCTGCCAGTGATACTACTATGGAGGAGATAAGATTGGAAACAAGGAAGGCTACCTCTTTGGAGATTGCATAGAGAGGGTGTATTAGTTGATTTTCTGTGGCTGTGATAAAACAGCACACCTAAGACAACTTATGAAAACGAGGTTTTATTTGGGCTTATGGTTCCAGATGAGTAATTGTTCAGCATGACAGAGAAGCATAGCAACAAGCTGCAGTCATGTGAGCTGGAGAAGTAAGGTAAGAGTTCTCATGTTGAACCACAAGCATGAAGTAGAAAGAAAGCAAATTAGAAATGGCACAAGTCTTTTAAGTATCATAGCCCACCCTCATTGACATATGTTCCTCAGTAAGGCCAACCTCCCAACTCTTCTTCCAAGACACTATGAACTAGGGATCAAGTGTTCAAATGGCAGAAATTGTGGCGTCTATCTTATTTGGTGTTATAAAGGGACACTCAGAAGGAGGATCATGCTTCAGAAGAGGCAACCATAGTGTCTTTTTAAGTTATAAATTGTGCTATATGCACAAGATAACATTTATCAGAGAAGTTTCTATTTGCAGTAGATGTCAACACAAACCCTCAGCTGTCCAATACACAGAGAATAAAAGACTGAGGGATGCTAACATTGAAATGAGAGGTATGCCACATCCTTTCTTCCTAAGGGACAGATATCATTGCAGAAGAGATAACAGAAAGAGTAGGAGCCAGAGGTGGTAAATGATTACAAGAAAATAATTTCTTATTGATGCAGCAAGACAGCTACACGTATGAACACAAAGTGACAGCACACACAAGACCCATGAAAGATTAAGCAAAATCAAATCTCAAAATGGAGAGGAAAGTTTGACATGGAACCCTATTGATTGCTTGTGAGGTATTGAGAACTAATATCTGCTGGAGAGAGTAAGTCAGTTTTCCATGAAAGTGTAGCCTGTGCTAAATCCACTAAGCAACAGCCAAAGATCATACATTCAACAATATTTGAACAGCACAAATTGTGCTTGATAGATTAAGAAAATAATATGCAGCATTAGGTGGAAGGAGATGTGGTGGATATGATAAAGATAAAATTCTTAAAGCACTAACACAAATATTTTTCAATTAAATTTTATTTCTTTACTTATTCACATACATTCTACTCACTAACCCTCTTTTGGTTACTCGCCCCCCCAAAAAATCCTTCCCCAATCCCCCCATTGCCTAAACCTTCCCTAACAAATATTTAATTTTAATTTATTATTTAATTTATTTAAAAAAATCTTTTAGTAAGAAGGGATAAAGAAACATACACCTTGCTACATGAATGCGCAGAAGGCTAGAGTATCTATCTCTATCTCAGACAAGACTTGCTCAAGGCAAAGGTAATGCACATGTGAGCATAGACGTTAATAATGAGAAAGAACTCATCTCTCTAACAAACTGAGCGCTCTGCAATGTGCATGCATCGAACCGTAGTGTCAAAATATGTAAGGCAAAAACTGATGGAACTCTAAAGAGACATAAATGAACCCACAATTGTATTGGAGACCTCACTGACTCTCAGTGTTTGACAAATGCAGCACACAGAAAATTAGTAAGGGCACAGTACAGCTCAACGGCGCCATAAATCACCTGGAGATAATTGACGTTTGGGGAACACTTCACCGATTAGCAGAACAAACATTTTTTTCTCAAGCTTTCATTGAGCCAAAATAGACCCAATATTGTGAGTCAAAACACTATACCAAGCTTAAGAGGCTAGAACCCAGGGGAGGATTCTCTCAAATCACGATGGAACTTAGCTGAAAATCAACAAAAGGAATACAACCAGAAAATTCCAAAGTATTTGAAAATTAAGCAACACATAGCCCACATATCCTGAACAAATCTCAAGAGAAATTCTAAAATATTTAGAACTAAATAAAATTGAAAACATAATGTGTTGAATTTATGTAATATAGAAAAAACAAAAACCAGTATTATGTCATGTAGAAAAAATAAAGAGTACTTACAAGGAAATTTGTATGATTGACTTAACTGTTTTAGGAAAGAAACCAACAATCAAGACTCTCAAAGCAATACTCTAATACACTTTAGGATACCATGCAAGGAAGTCAAAAGTAAATCCAAAATGGGCAAATGAAACTTAGCACAAATCAATAAAAGTGATTATAAGAGAACAACTACAAATACAAAGGAAACCCACACACAATGATAATATTAGTTAAAATAAAGTTCTGAAATAACATGGATATCAGAAAAAGTAGGTAACACAGCTAAGACATTGCCAGCAACACAAAGAGGGCATTTCGCATAGCACTGGAAACAATTCATCATGAAGCCTGGTGATTCTTGTTTCCTTAGTTTCTGTACACTTAATAACAAAGCTTTCAATAGTTAAAGAAGAAACTGATGGAATGTTAGGAGAAACAGACAAATTCTTATTGCTAATTGGTAACTAAAAAATGTCTTTCTCAGGGACAAACTGATAGCAATAGCTCAGCCAGGAAAGGGATTACTACTTCATCATAAAAAACTGAATTTGAAATGCAAAACCTATATTTAAAAAGCAAGGCTAAGAAGCGCATGCCTTTAGTCACAACTGAGAAACAGTCTCAGGAGGATTCCTTCAGCCTGATGATCAACCAGTCTAGCCAAAATCAGTGAGCTTCAGGTTCAGTTAAAGAACCTGTCTTAAAAAAAAAAAAAAAAAAAAAAAAAGGTAGAATTCATGTATTCTGCCCTGTGAGCAGCTCAATCTCTGCATTCACTTCTGTTCATTCAAAGCTCAAATTCTCTGAGAGTATATTTATTGATGGGCATAAATATAAATATTTAGAAAGTAGTTTGATGCTGTTTTTTAAACTAAACACTAATAACAACCT
>JANHMN010000006.1:46946626-46995012 GCA_030674055.1 Rhabdomys pumilio
CCCTGTACTAGTCCAATGTCATTTTCATACCTGAAGCCCACTTCTTTGCTCTAGCTTAAGATTTAGATTCCTGCCTGTAATTTCTTCTTTGTTCTAGCCTAGGATTTAGATTTCTGCCTGAAATTACTTCTTTGTTCCAGCCTAATGTCATATTCCTGCCAAACAGTCCATTTCCTTGTCCTTGGCCTATGTCAGATTCCTACCAAGCAGCCCCAAAAGCTCTCCACATCTACCCCCTTTTATTGCATAAACCAGACTGAGCCTGTCTTAGGTAATTCTGACAAGAATGCCTTCCTTACCCATCATGGAATATGCATTATCAAAAGCAATGCACTTCTGCCTTAGGTTTGTAAGGTTATGTGCAGAATCTTACCCCTCCTTGGCTTGCCAGCCTGTTAAATTAATAACCCAGTCATGTACTTTGGCTGCCAACCTGTTGATGTAGTTAGGGACAAGCTTTAACATGATGGGCAGGAATAAAAGTATGCCCAAGACAAGAAGGGTTAGCACGATCAAGCTATATATGCCATTGCTGATGTTTGACCAAAATGGAAATACTGACCTCAGGCCATGGGTAATTTTATTGGCCTTATCTGCAGCATTAAAGATCAATAGAGCAGGATTCTTTAAATTCATAATCTCACTATGGAAACTTAAAACACCCAGAGAGGTGTAAGAATTATGCCAAATACCCTACAGATGTCATCTATTAAGCGGGGCATAAATAACTAATTCCAGGAATAAGGAGAAGTGTGTGTGTGTGTGTGTGTGTGTGTGTGTGTGTGTGTATCAGCAAAATGTAATATCCCTTAAAAGACCTGAGCTAACAAAAATTACACAAGTTATTAATAATGGGAAAACATTGTATTTCCTACCTAAATATAATCTAAATTTTAGCATCTCTCTAAGAAAGGCTTGTGCCTGGACTGATGTCTCTAACTGGGCATACCTACTCTTTGTCTTTGTAGTTTCCCAACATTTCATTTATCATAAAATGTATCATGTTTTATTCTACTATTATTCAGTTATTTGCTAATGAAGTGTTCACATTTGGTTCTTAGCTACCTGACTTGTGATACCTGTCACACATTAGAAATGAATAATAGTTTTAGTTTTTTCCTAGGAATTTTAGGACATGGCACATCATGGCTATGCTCTCTCTCACTGAACCACAACCTCAGTTTTGGATTTTTAAGGGCAATAGGTGCCTCCCTATAAAACCTAGACTGGATTCTACTAGTCTTTTTCAGGCATCTGCCTCCCCAGTGCTGGCAAACAGGCATATCCTACCACACTTATTCTCATGTCTCAGCCAAAATGCTCAGTAATAATACTACCATCCAATATATAACCTTTCATAATTGTAATTTCACATGAGGACATAAGTGTCCAGCAATAATCTGTAATGTGCCACAGGCCCACACATGGTGATAAAATGTGGTCTGAAGTCCTGTATCAGTTGTTCTCTCAAACAGAAGAAAGTGCTGATGGAAACAAGGTTGGAGAGCTTAAACCCTGTCATAATAAGCTTAAATTTTGACATAATTCATTCATCTGGCTGCTCATTGGCAATGGAACATAATTCAGTGTTACAATGTGAGTTCTCCAAGGCATCATAATTGCACAGAATATGGTAACAAGGACATGGTGATCATTTATTATCTGTTATAGATGGATTAGGAAGGGTTTCAAAGATGAATTAAGCATGATCTCTGCCTTTGGGGATCTCACCATCTATGCCACACCCGAAAAATTTAAAAAAAAAAAAACAACCCACTTACCTTCTTATTTTTACTGTATTAAATGACCTTACTTCTATTCTTAATCTATAAGTAAATGTGATAATAAGGACAAATAATATTCTGGTCTAGTTTTGCCTAATGCATAAAAACAGTTTGTTTGCTCTTCCACTTTTAAACATCATGATAATTGATTTTTTTCTATGTGAGAAGGATTTATACTGAAGTAAATAAAGCTTGCACAGTTAAATATAGACCTTGTGACAATTTGTCATATCTTGATCTTTATTGACAAAATCATGAATGTTATACATCTGTTTAAACACCTACACATATGCTAAAATTGGCATCTCAGGCTCTACATGCTGCATGGTCATAGCAATAGAATTTTATTTACCAGCAAGTTCCTATAACATCCCATACACTGATTAAACATTGTTATAGATCATTTTTCTACTAATTCTTTTTTTAGAGACTTCTATCTCAAATAAATGACAGAGAACATATCTATGGAATTTTTTTGTGACATAAAGAAAAAATTCAGGAAAAATGTTACTTCTTAATGCTTATTAGCATTAAAACAATTTGAATATTTCTCAGATTTCTAGGATGAGGTTATGTGGGTTAACTCCAACACTAGTCCATTGTACTTTGTTCCTGTCAAACAAGATAACTGTGTTAATTTATTTGTTCAAAGCCATAAGCAGTGTGAACAGCTAAAAAGAGATCTTCACTCTTACTGCACAACACAAAAATCATTGTGTAGAATGGCACAAGGCTCTTGAGATATTTCTTAACAGCACAAACAGCAGAATGAGCAGGGTTGCCTGAAATAATAAAAATAAAGACATTTTCTCTGTCCATTTGTATAGATAAGAGGTTTCATAGTTTGAATATAATCCACAGGAAGGACACCTTAGGATTTACTAAGATCAGATCATAGAGACTTGATAGAAATGAGAAAAGGTGGTATTGGTGCTTGATAAAAACAATCCTGACAAATGGCATGGGTCTTTAGCAGAAAGCACGTGACTTTTATTATTGGCCAGGGGAACTGATTTAAATAAGACATATTATCTCTGGAGAAGGATGATATAACAAGCTGAGGTACTTAGAAACTAATGTCTTTAAGCATTTCAAAAGAAGAAGGGCTATTACTAACCATATTGATATTTAGACATAAAAATATTTAGGTATTACTTTAAAAGTTGAATCCATTTTAGACATGGATAAATATTTAAAATGATAATCAAAGGAACATTTGGCATGCTAGCTTTACTATAAGGTGCATTAGGTTTTATGTTTCCAAACTTAAGTGATATTAAAATTTGATGATTCCTAAGTTTTGTCATTTTGGTGCTGGTTTAAAAAAATTTTTTTTGTTTAATCATATACCTATTGTATATATTTATATACTTCTGCATATGTGTATCGCGTCTATGGTTATATAATTTAAAAACCAATTGTTTCCAGTTTCCAGCTTGACATGTAATGTTAGATACATCAGCCCCTTCTCACATCTAATAAAACACAAACAGCTAACCAGACTGGAAGCCAGCAACTTTTTCAGATCCATTATAGAAAAGCTAATGAGAAGATCACAGCTCTCTGGAAGCAGAAGCTGCTGTGACCCTCGTGGGAACCATTTGGAAAATGACAAGCTGATAAGGGCTGAACATGGAGTACTTAGGCACACTAAAACTTCTTAGAGGTCAACCTCAGGGAAGCCCCCACACTTTCATTATATTTGCCTCCAGGAATTGGGTCAGATGCCAAGATGATAATGGGAGAAATATCTTCTCCTGTTTGCAGTCTCTGTGAGGCTGTGCATCTAAAGTCTACACAGAGATTGAATGGGACCTTTTATTTTAGGTTTTATAAGAACTTAAAAATTCTCTAGAAACAGTAGTCTAATAAAAAGTGAAAAAGCAAAGCAGATATAAAACTAAATAGAAAATAAATGTAACCTCTTGTTGACCCATCACTCTACATTTTAATTTCTCTGTGTAAATTTTGAGTCTATGTACCACCTAGATAAAAGATAGCCTCATTTTTCTCAGTCGATTTAGACTTAAATGTCTGAGAAGCAGCCTTGGCTATGACCATCCCCATTTCATTCCAACCATCCTTCTGGTTAATTACTTCTTTTAATATTGACTAAATGTTGCCTCATTCATTTAATAATGGCCATGTTGTGGTGATTTCAGATGCACAGTGTAATTTTAAATATTGTTAGGGAATATGATACATAAACAAGAAAGATTCACAGACCCTAAGTATACATTTTAATTAACTTTCATAGCAAGAACACAATCCTATAGTCATCTGCACATCAAGACGTAGAACATAACTAGCACATCTTCTTCACCCTGCTCTAGAGTTTGTCAAAGTTTTAATAAGATTTACTAGAAAGATTGTTTTGTTGTGTAATAGTACATCCATGCAATCTTATAGAATGAGTACTTTTGTGTTGTCATTTTCAATTAATACTGCTTTTTAACTTGAGTAGAATTTCTATATGTATGTGTGGACATGTGCTTGTGCCTGTGCTTGTGCATGTGTCTGTGTGTGTGCTTGTGCCTGTGTGTGTACGTGCATGTGCCTGTGTGCGTGTGTGTGTGTGTGTGTGTGTGTGTGTGTGTGTGTGTGTGTGTGTTTGCATGCATGTGTATGTGTATACCTGAGTATAGAGGCTAGAAAGTGGTAACCAATGTCTTCCTCAATCACTCTCCATCTCATTATTGAGACAAGACCTCTCTCTGAACCTTGAGATCAAAAAGTGTTCTGGCATACCAGGATATGAATACCTCCATTCATTATCCATTTGGGTACTCTGACTAGCCAACCTTGGGGATCCACCTGTTTGTTCCACCTCCTGAAGCTGTGATATTGCAGGTGCACAATGGTTCTACCCAATTGTTAGTACTGGCACTAAACTCAGATCTTCACACTTGCATGGCAAGCTCTTTATCAGCAGAACCACCTCTCCAACTCCTCTTCCATGATTTTTTATAGAAATATTCTGTTCGCTTTTAGTATTGTATAGACTTCCACAGTTCAATGATATTGCTAGGTGTGCTCTACTTTTAAAGGATATTTTAGTCATTTTCAGATTAGGATTATTGCAAGTAGAGAATTATAAGTATTCCTTCTTCAGTTTCTTGAAAATATACAGGGAATTTATATTGAGCCAGTTTTCCTTGCCTATGATTTATGTAAGATATTGTTTGCTTATTCAGTATTGGTATATATTTATTATACATAGTCCTAGAATACATAAAGATATTTTATACAGATTTATAATATAATTTGACCAGGCTTTCCCCTAAGCTTCCACTCTCACTCCCCACTTCTAGTGGTCCCCATTTATTGTCCCAGACAGTTTTACTTCTCCTATCATGACAGTATATTCATGCTTTCATGGATCTCTATAAAATCTAGTATATAAATAAATAAATAAATAAATAAATAAATAAATAAATAAGTTTTTTTATTTTTTAGGTATGATTTAATTCTGTAAGCTCTTCTAACTTATTATCACTGTGCTGTACCCTGATAATTTAGCATTCTCAAGGCATCCCATAGGGGTTACGAGAAGGGGAATAAATTTTATATTTAATTTTTTTTATTTAAAATAGATTTTTCCTTACATAATATATCTTGATTGTGGTTTCCCCTCCTCTGCTCCACTCAGTCCCTCTCCAGCTCTCCTTTTTCCAAATCCACTTCCTTTTCGCCTGTAATTAAAAAATAAATTGACTTCTAAAGGATTATAATATAACTATCCTATCAAAATTGGACAAAGAAAGAAAGAAAGAGAGAGAGTAAGAAAGAGAAAAAGCCTCTGAAAAGGCAAAAGAATCAGAGATCTACTTGTTCTTACATTCAGGAATCCTATAAAAACACTAAAGCTATAACATATATGCAAAACAACTGGTACAAACCCAAGCAGGCCTTTATCATTCTGCTTCACCTTCTGTAAACTCATATAAGGTTTAATCATATTGATTTAGAGGGCCTTGGTTTCTTTGTGTCATCCTTCCCCTCTCACACATTTTCCTGCTTCTTCTTCTCCTGGGTTCCTTGACCCAAAGAGTATGGATTTGATGGAGACAAATATTCTAGGGCTTTTGTTCTAGGATTTTTCACTCTTTCTGCATAGTATCTGGCCATGGGTCATCTGCATTTTGTCATATCTGCTACAGTAGGAAACTTCTCTGATGATGGATGAGCAAGACACTGATCAATGAGTATAGTAAAATATCATCAGGAGACATTTTATAAGTTTGTTTGTTTGTTTGTTTATTTGTTTTAGAACATTAATATTTGGTTTTATCCTAGGTCCCTCATCTATCTAGCCTCTGGTTCTTGGTCATCTAAGCAGTGTCTGATATGAGTTCATTCTTGTGAAGTAGACCTAGAGTCAAAATAAATGTTGGCAGGATATATCTACACCTTAGAACCACAACTGTCCTAGCATATCTTGCAGGGTGGACACCATTGTAGATCAAAGGTGTGTGGCTAGCTTGCTGTTTATACTTCTCTTTTGGAAGCTGGTGGAGTACCTTCCTATACCAAAGACACTGAATGTAGGGAGGAAGCTCTATGTAGGCAGCTTGACTTCATATACTCAGTGAGTTGGGTATTGTCTTCAACAGTGAGGTTTTGCCTTCAGTTTGTAGAGGGCAATCTATATTTTTGGCAATAGCCTAAGTTGTTTGAAGGTTCCATGGAACCCCTTTAGCCAATAGCAATTAGATGTAAGCTATTATAGGTACTGAAAGCTTCATTTCATGATAAGAGGTGCTCTACCCACTTCATTAGATTATCATCATATATGTACATGTTTTAGGAAGCTTCTACTATATTAAGTTTCCCTACCACTGTATACATATCCTAATACATACTGTATTAGAGTCTGTACTAACATGGCCCTGAATTTTAGTTGACTCTTCCCATATTCCCTTTTTCATCTGCCTTTCCTCTCCATTTTACCTCCTATTCCAGCCTCCTCCATCTATCAATTACTGCTCATTTTATTTCACTTTCTTAATGATATCTATTTGTCTCACTAAGTTTCATACTTATGCCTAACCTCTGCAGATCTATGGACTGTAGCTTCGTTATCATTGACTAAGCAGCTAATATCTGCATATAAGTGAATACACATTATAGTTGTCAATCGGAATCTGGGATACTTTACCCACAGTGATTTTTTTTCTTGTTCTATTCACTTGTCTACAAATTTTATGATGTCATTTTTTTGACAGCTGAGTAATAATCTATTGTATAAATGTACTACATTTTCTTTATCCAATTTCTGTTGCAGGACATCTCAGTCAGTTCCAATTTCTGCCAACCCAGGCAGGTCTTTTTTCTTGGTTGATTCTTCTTGAGGCATCAGAGGGGGAAGAGCATCAGCCAGGGTAAGACTTGGTCTTATGAGATATTTAAGTTTGCTGTATAATAATAAAACATTTACCTGTCTTAAGTCTAAGTCTCTATGTTTCAGTAGCTGACTTGCCTTCTGCATTCCTTTTAGGGGAGAAACTGTTAAGCACCCCATCATAAAACAGCAAGGGGTAAAGTAGTCTTTTTTCTATTTCTGCAGGAACTGCAGGACTCTAACTTCCAGCCTGCTAGTTGAAGTCACAGGAAGAAAAGGTGACACTTTAAAAAGTGGTTTTAGCCTTTAATTCTAAATTCTCTCTAAAAAGTTTTCTATGAAAGTTCTCTAAGAAAGGGAGCAAAAGGAGCTTCATAAGAAAAGAGGGACAAGGGTTTCTAAAAAAGGAGGGGATAAAGGTTGTAAGAAAAAGGACGAATAAACAGTTAAGTGAATCTGGGCTAAGGAAGGAAGGGATAAGGAGTGCCCTCCTCTATTTTTTCTTAGCACTTATACATCTTTCAGAATACACGATCACATGGAAAAAGTTTATCACAAGTTTACACATAAATTCAAATCATAAATAGAATAAGAAGTTTACAACAGAAAATGTTTACATGCATATTCATTAGTAGTAATTATCTGGCTAAACATTCATTATCTCTCACAGCTCTACAGGCTTATGGAGAGTGAAAAACCATAACTCCATTGAAGGTTTGTATAGATAAACCTAGTCAATATTAAATCATTAGTTCCCTTTTATGACCATTAGTTAATGGTTTTACAGTCTCTTGGAATGTGTTCTGAGTTGTAGATGCCTGTTGCTATTTCAGAAGCAATTAACTCATAACACTTGGAGACTTGATGATTTCTCATTTTAGTTTTGACTATTAGAAAGGCTTTAATAGCAGTGTTATTATAAAAGAGCCTAATAATTACTATAATTTTAGGACTT
Source organism: Rhabdomys pumilio (assembly GCA_030674055.1). Classification (NCBI taxonomy): domain Eukaryota; kingdom Metazoa; phylum Chordata; class Mammalia; order Rodentia; family Muridae; genus Rhabdomys; species Rhabdomys pumilio. The sequence goes on from JANHMN010000006.1 coordinate 46,954,707, forward strand.
CTTATAGGACCTCATAATAGCAGTGTTATTATAAAAGAGCTTAATGATTACTATAATTTTAGGACTTCTTATAGGACCATCATTAAGGGTTAAGAGATCATCTATTTGTCTACATAGCACCACTACAAGGCAGTAGATCTTTGTTGTTCTTCAGAAATCTGCTCAAAAATGTGGGATAATACCTAGTAATCATTATATATGCTTAATAATAGCAGGGAAGGCATATAAATAGCAGAAATTTTTCTTAAAATGTATTATTCCTGGGACTTGCCTACCAGAGCAAATCCATCCTAGATTTTAATCAATCTGAAGAAGATCACGTGCTAGTTTTTACCTTCTTGTGTTGACTCCTGAAAATTATAAATAAAGCAGCAATAAACATGGTTGAGCAAATGTGTCTGTAGTAGGATAAAGCAATATTGGGTTTATGGCCAAGAATATTATAGCTGGATCTTGAGGGAGATCAATTCCCACCTTCTTGAAAACCCATCAGAGATTTCCATAATGGTTGAAGAAGTTTACATTTTGACTAGATAAATGTTCTCTTTATTCCATATCCTGTCCAGCAAGAATTGTCACTTGTTTCATTGATCTTAGCCATTTCGACAAATATAAATTGAAGTTTCAAAGTAATTTAATGTGCATTTCCTGGATAGCTAAGTATGTTGAACATTTCTCAGCCACTTGAGGTTACTCTTCTAAGAATTTTTGTTTAGATTTATACCCCATTTTATTTAAGTTATTTATTTTTTGATATCTAGTTTTTTGAGTTGTTTATATATTTTGAATATTAGTTCTCCATTTGATGTATAATTGGTAAAATATATTTTGCCATTCTATATGCTTTTAGTTTATCAAAATGACAGTGTCCTTTCCAATGACAAATATTTTCAATTTTGTGAGGTTCCATTTATTAACTAGTGATGTTAGTGTCTATGTTAACAGTGTTTTGTTCAGAAAGTTTTTTTCTGTCCCAGTGAGTTCAAGGCTATTATGAACTCTGTCTTCTATGTGGTTAAATGTATGTGGTTTTATGGTGAGCTCTTTAATCTATTTGGAGTTAAGTTTTGTGTAGGGTTATATGTATGGATCTATTTAGAGTCAACTACACAGAGCTGTGCAGTTTGATCAATACTGTCTTTTATCCAGTATTTCTGTCTGTTTTAGTGGATGAGAAAGTTTGTGTTCCCATCAGGAAAAAAAGGAGTGTTCTCCTTAGTTTGTCTTGACATCAGAATAAACTCTTGTTTTATTGTCTATAGACATTCTGACTGGTATAAAAAGTTTTGATTTGCATTTCCTTGATGACTGAGGATTTTAAATATTTCAAGTATTTCTCAGCTATTTGAATTTCCTCTTTTGAGAATTTGGCTTATATCTGCACCCCATTTCTTTTATTTTATTGGATATTTTATTTATTTTCATTTCAGATGGCATTCCCTTTCCCCATTTCTCCTCCCTAGAAATCCCCTATTCCACCCCCTCCTCCGTTTTGCTTTTATACCATTTTAATTACATGCAAGTATTAAGATCAGTTCTAGGTTGAGGAACAAGCAACACAATAGATGCAAGTAGTCAAAGAACAAATGAGACAATAAACACAAATAGTCAAAGAACAAGCAAGGCAGTAAACAAAATTCTCTGAACACTCCATAATCACTCTTTCTAAGGGATTATCGGGATGATCAAAATATCTGAGCCAACTTCCCTGTCCTAGCCCAACATCATTTTCATGTCTGAAGCCTACTTCATTGTTCTAGCATAAAATTTAGATTCCTGTCTGAAAATGTTTCTTTGTTCTAGCCTAATATTTAGACTCCTGACAGAAATTACTTCTTTGTTCTAGCCAAATATTTAGATTCCTACAAAAATTACTTCTTTGTTCTAGCCTAATGTCTGATTCCTGCCTAAAGCCTATGTCCTTGTTTTTGGCCAATGTCATTTTACTACCAAGTAGCCTATTTCCTTGTCCTTGACCCATGTCAAATTCTTGCCAAGCAGCCATAAAAGCTCTCTGCCTCTCTCCCTTTTATATTTCATAAACAAGACTGAACCAGTCTTAGGTCATTCTGCCAAAGATGCCTTCCTTACCCATCATGGAATATGCATTATCAAAAGCAGTGTACTTCTGTCTTAGTTTGGTAAGGCTCTGTGCACAATCTTACCCATCCTTGGCTTGTCAGCCTGCTAATTTAATTGAATTGCTCACTTGATGACTATTTTCAATAGTTCCTTGCATATTTTAGATGTTAGATCTCTATCATATATGTAGTTGTAAATTGATAAGTATATGAATTTATATCTAGTTTTTTTAATTTAATTCCACTTATCAACATGTCTGCTTTTGTGCCAATACCCATGTTGATTTTATTATAGCTCTGTATTTCAATTTGAGGTTGGGAATGACATATCTATAAGCTAGTCTATTATTCAGGATTTTTTTCTTTGATAGCCTAGGATTTTGTGTTTCTTTCTTTTTTATGTTTTTTATTAGATATTTTATTTACATTTCAGATGTAATTCCTTTTCCTCCATTTCCCCTCCCTAGAAAATCCCTATCCCATACCCCTTTTTCCTTTTTGCTTTTATACAATTTTTTAAAATGTTAATCAAAAGCTTTATAAGTTTGGTAAACTCAAAGCCATGAATTTGCTATAGTCCCTTAACTTACAAACTAACCATCTCAAATCAGTTTTTAAAAGTTTAAAAAGAAATTTAAAAGAAGGACTGTGTCTAAGCCTTGTATTCCTAAATATGTTATACAAGCACAATGCCTATGACAGTAACAATATTCATCTCACTTTTATAACTAAAAGGAGCTCGTACCAATGAAAAACTTAAATTTGAAATTGAAGTAAATTTTGTACAATTTAAGAAATTATAACTTCATCTTGAGAATAATTATGCAGATTTCTACCAATAGGTTATGGCTATGAAATAAATCCTAGCTAATCCTCCCTGTTCCAACAAAACCACTACTTTTTCCCAGAGAGACAGCCTAATATTAACCACCTTAGTCCCCAAGCCCAGGGAATAGGGGCGCTGACTCTTCATTAACTTCTTCAAGCTGGTTACGGGCGTTGAGATATTAGGAGAGGGGTGAGTGGGAAGAGTAAAGTGATAAGCCTCTGATACTGGGTCTTCACTACATCCAGATGGAATTCCAGGACATCAGATGTTTGAGCAGGTCTGCTTAGCTTGCTTGATGAGTAGATACACCAAGGCTGTGTATTCTGCAATATACAATTCTCAAAACAAATTTTAGTATCAAACTAATTTTTTTATTTTTATTTTTTCCAATCTTTGTTTTCTTCTTTTATTTAAATTTTTAATTGGGTATTATATTTACATTTCAAATTCTTATCCCCTTATCCCACTTCCTCCCACCACCCAGCAGCCTCCTATTCCATCCCCCCTCTTCTTGCTTCTATGAGGCTGTGCCTCCACCTACCCCCTGCCCCTACTACCATTTTCCCACCCTCACATCTCCCCCCACTCTATGTTCATTTTTCGTGGGACCAAGAATCTCCTCTCCCACCTATGCCCTACAAGGCCATCCTCCCATACATATACAGCTGGAGTCAAGAATGCTTCCCTATGTGCTCCCAAGCTGGTGGTTTAGACCCTAGGGTGCTATGGTTGGTTGGTATTGTTGCTTTCCTTATGGGGTCATAAATCCTTTCTGCTCCTTCAGTCTTCTCTCTAGCTTCTCCATTGGAAAACTCTTAATCATATAAGTGGTTAGCTGTGAGCCTTGTCCTCTGAATGTGTCAGTCTCAGGCAGACCTCTAAGGAGACAGCTATATCATGTTCTTGAGAGCATGCACTTCCAGCCATCCACATCAGTGTCTAGCTTAGGTGACTGTACATGGGATGGATACCAGGTGGAATGGTCTCCAGATGGCCCCTCCTTCAGTTTCTGTCCCATGTTTTGTTTCCATATTTGCTCCCTTGAGTAATTTTGTCACTTGTTCTAAGTAGAACTGAGGTATCCCCACTTGGTCTTCTTCATGAGCTTCATGTGATCTGTGAGTTGAGTCTTCTCTATTCTAAGCTTTTGGGCTAACATCTGCTTATCAGTGAGTAAATACCACGTGTGTTCTTTTGTGATTGGGTTAACTCAGAATGATAATTTCTAGTTCCATCCATTTAGTTAAGAATTTCTCAAATTCATTATTTTTAATAGCTGAGTAATACTCCATTGTGTAAATGTACCACATTTTTTTGTATTCATTCCCCTGTTGAAAGACATCTTGGTTCTTTCCAGCTTCTGGCTATTATAAATAAGGCTGCTATGAACATAGTGGAGCATATGTCCTTGTTATATGTTGGAACATTTTCTGGGTGTCTGCCCAGGAGTGGTATATCAGGGTCCTCAGGTAATGCTATGTCCAGTTTTCTGAGGAACCGCCAGACTGATTTCCAGAGTGGTTTTACCAGCTTGCAATCCCACCAACAATGGAGGAGTGTTCTTCTTTCTCCGCATCCTTGCCAGCATCTACTATCACCTGAGTTTTTGATCTTAGCCATTCTGATTGGTGTGAGATGGTATCTCAGGGTTGTTTTGATTTGCATTTCCCTGATGACTAAAGATGTTGAGCATTTCTTAAGATGCTTCTCAGTCATTCAAGTTTCCTCTGTTGAGAATTGCTCTTTCTATCTCTATGAAGAATTGATTTGAAATTTTGATGGGGATTGCATTGAATCTATAGATTGCTTTTGGCAAGATGGCCATTTTTACTAAATTAATCCTGCCAATCCAGGAGCATGGGAAATCTTTCCATCTTCTGAGATCTTCTACTTCTTTCTTCAGAGACTTGAAGTTCTTGTCATACAGATCTTTGACTTGCTTGGTTAGTTCACTCCAAGATATTTTATATTGTTTGTTACTATTGTGAAGGGTGTAATTTCCTTAATTTGTTTCTCAGCCTGTTTATCTTTTGAGTATAGGAAGGCTACTGATTTGTTTGAGTTGATTTTATATCCAGCCACTTTACTGAGGTGGTTTATCAGGTTTAGGAGTTCTCTAGTGGAAATTTTAGAGTCGCTTAAGTATACTATCATATCATCTGCAAATAGTGAAATTTTGACTTCTTCCTATCCTATTTGTTTCTTTTTGATTTCCTTTTGTTGTCTAATCACTCTAGCTAGGACTTCCAGTACTATATTGAATAGGTAGGGTGAGAGTGGGCAGCCTTGTCTAGACCCTGATCTTAGGGGGATTCCTTCCAGTTTCTCTCCATTTAGTTTGATGTTGGCTACTGGCTTGCTATATATTGCTTTTACTATGTTTAGGTATGGACCTGGAATTCCTGACCTTTCCAAGACTTTTAACATGAAGAGATGTTGAATTTTGTCAAATTCTTTCTCAGTATCTAGTGAGATGATCATGTGTTTTTTTTTCTTTGAGTTTATTTATGTAGTTGATTACATTGATGGATTTTTGAATATTGAACCATCCCTGCATTCCTGAGATAAAGCCTACTTGATCATGATGGATCATTGTTTTGATATCTTCTTGGATTCGGTTTGTCAGAATTTTATTGAGTATTTTTGCATCAATATTCATAAGAGAGATTGGTCTGTAGTTCTCTTTCTTTGTTGGGTCTTTGTGAGTCTTAGGTATGAGCATAATTGTAGCTTCTAGAACGAATTGAGTATTGTTCTTTCTGTTTCTATTCTGTGAAATAGTTTGAAGAGAATTGGTATTAGGTCTTCCTGGAAGGTCTGATATTATTCTGCACTAAAACTATCTGGCCCCGGACTATGTTTGGTGGGGAGATTTTTAATGACTGCTTCTATTTCTTTAGGAGTTATGGGACTGTTTAGATGGTTTATCTGCTCCTCATTTAACTTTGGTACTTGGTATCTATCTAGAAAAGTGTCCATTTCATCCAGATTTTCCAATTTTGTTGAGTATAGGCCTTTGTAGTAGGATCTGATGAATTTTTTAATTTCCTCTGTTTCTGTTGTTATGTCTCCCTTTTCAGTTCTGATTTTATTAATTTGAGTACTGTCTCTGCACCCTTTGATTAGTCTGGCTAAGAGTTTGTCTATCTTGTTGATTTTCTCAAAGAACCAGCTCCTGGTTTCATTGATATTTTGTATAGTTGTTTCAGTTTCAACTTGGTTGATTTCAGCCCTGAGTTTGATTTTTTCCTGCTGTCTACTCCTCTTGGGTATATTAGCTTCTTTTTGTTCTAATGCTTTCAGGTGTGCTGTCAAGTTGTTAGTGTGTGCACTTTTCAGTTTCTTTTTTTGGGCACTTAGAGCTATGAGTTTTCCTCTTAGTACTGCTTTCATTGTGTCCCACAAGTTTTGATAAGATGTGTCCTCATTTTCATTACATTCTAAAAAGTCTTTAACTTCTTTCTTTATTTTTTCCTTGACCAAGTTATCATTGAGTAGAGCATTGTTCAGTTTCCACGTGTATGTGGGCTTTCCGTTGTTTTTGTCCATATCAAAGACAAGTCTTAGTCCATGGTGATCTGATAGGGTACAAGGGATTATTTCAATCTTTTTGTATATGTTGAGGCCTGTTTTGTGACCAATTATATGGTCTATTTTGGAGAAAGTACCATGAGGTGCTGAGAAAAAGGTATATTCTTTTGTTTTAGGATGAAATGCTCTATAGATGTCAGTTAAGTCCAATTGGTTCATAACTTCTGTTAGTTTCATTGTGTCTTTGTTTATTTTCTGTTTCCATGATCTGTCCATTGCTGAGAGTGTGGTGTTGAAATCTCCCACTATTATTGTGCGGTGCAATGTATGCTTTAAGCTTTAATAAAGTTTCTTTTATGTATGTGGGTGCCCTTGCATTTGAAGCATAGATGTTCAGAATTGCGAGTTCCTCTTGGTACATATTTCCTTTGATGCATATGAAGTGTCCTTCTTTATCCTTTTTGATTACTTTTGGTTGAAAAACTATTTTATTTGATATTAGAATTGCTACTCCAGCTTGTTTCTTGGAACCATTTGCTTGGAAGATTGTTTTCCAACCTTTTCCTCTGAGGTAGTGTCTGTCTTTTTCACAAAGGTGCATTTCCTGTATGCAGTAAAATGTTGGGTCTTGTTTATGTATCCAGTCTGATAGTCTATGTCTTTTTATTGGAGAATTGAGTCCATTGATACTAAGAGATATGAAGGAATAATGAATGTTGTTTCCTGTTATTTTTGTTATTGGCGTTGGAGTTATGTTTGTGTAGCAGTCTTCTTTTAGGGTTGTTGGAAGATTACTCTCTTGCTTTTTCTAGGTTGTAGTTTCCCTCCTTGTGTTGGAGTTTTCCACCAATTATCCTTTGAAGTGCTAGATTTATGGTAAGATATCATGTAAGTTTGGTTTTGTCATGGAATATTTTGGTTTCTCCATCAATATTGATTGAGAGTTTTGCTGGGTATAGTAGTCTGGGCTGGCATTTGTGATCTCTTAAGGTCTGTATGATATCAGTCCAGGATCTTCTGGCTTTTATAGTCTCTGGTGAGAAGTCTGAACTTTCACCTGTTTGCTTGTGTTTTCTTGCAATTCATTAAAAGATTTTTGTGTTTCCTCTTTAACTTCTATCTGTCTACTAGTGTTCTGAGAAGACCTATTTCTTTATATGTTTATATTGCCTTTATATGTTACTTTACCTTTTTCTCTTACTGCTTTTAGTATTTTTTCTTTGTTTTGTACAGTTGATGTTTTGATTTTTATGTGGCAGGAGGTGTTTCTTTTCTGGTCTAAACTATTTGGAGTTCTGTAGGCTTCTTGTATATTTATGGACATCTCTTTCTTTAGGTTAGGGAAGTTTCCTCTATAATTTTGTTGAATATATTTACTGGACCTTTAAGTTGGGATTCTTCCCCCTCCTCTATACCTACTATCCTTAGGTTTGGCCTTCTCATTGTGTCTTTGTTTTCCTTTATGTTTGGGGTTAGTAGCCTTTTGTATTTTGCATTTTCTTTGACAGTCGTCTCAATGTTTTTCATGGTATCTTCTGCACATGAGATTCTCTCTTCTATCTCTTGTATTCTGTTGGTGATACTTGTGTCTATGACTCTTGATCTTTTTTTTAGGTTTTCTATCTCCAGGGTAGTCTCCCTTTGTGATTTCTTTATTGTTTTTACTTCCATTTTTAGATCTTGGATGGTTTTGATTAATTCCTTCACCTGTTTGGTTGTGTTTTCTTGCAATTCATTAAAGGATTTTTGTGTTTCCTCTTTAAGGTCTTTTATCTGTCTACCAGTGTTCTCCTTAAATTCTTTGAGAGTATTATTTATGTCTTTCTTAAAGTCCTCTATCATCATCATGAGAAGTGATTTTAATTCTGAATCCTGCTTTTCCTGTGTGATGAGGTGTTCATGGCTTGCTATGGTGGGGGAACTGGGTTCTGATGATGCCATGTAACTTTGGATTCTGTTGCTTATGTTCTTGTGCTTGCCTTTTGCCATCTGGTTAACTCTAGTGCTACCTGTACTTGCTGTCTCTGACTGAAGCCTCCCTTTCCAGTTATCTTGCTTTTGTCTTGTCTCCTTGGTGTCCAGATGTCTCTGTGATCTTCTCCAGCTGCTCTGAGTACAGTGGTACCTCTAGGATGCCTTAGGATATGGTGCCTTCAAGGTAGCAGACCAGCTGGGTATCTGCTGATCTGGGTGCAGTGTCTCCTCTAGGATGTCTCTGGATCAGGTGCCCACTGCTCCAAGTGCTTTGTTTGCTCTAGGATGTCTCAGGATAAGGTGTCCCCTGCTCTGATTGCAGTGGTTCCTCTAGGATGTCTCGAGATATATTGTCTGTTGCTCTGAGTTCAGTTGTTTCTCTGCCACTCTGGGTTCAGTGTTACTTCTGCCACTCTGTGTTTAGTGGACCCTCTACCACTCTGGGTTCAGTGGACCCTCTCTGATGTCTCAGGAGGAGTCCAGTGTCCCCACCAGAGAGGATAGGGCACTGGTCTGCACCAGGCCTCAGATCCAGAGCTGAGCGGAAGGACAGCACCACTCCACAGGGGCATGGGCTGGGTTTGGGCTTCTGCTGTAATCTGAGCACTCCCCCCACCCAGTCGTGGGCATAGAGCAGTGTTTATGTCTTCTTACCTACCACTCTGGGTTCAGTGGACCCTCTATGATGTCTCAGGAGGAGTCTGGTGTCCACCCTGGAGTGGACAGGGTGTGGGTCTGCACTAAGCCTCAGATCCGGGAGCCAGGTGGAAGTGCAGATTTTGTGTTTCTATGTGAAGCTGAAATTGTCTTTTCAATATCTGTGAAAAAAATTGTTGGATTTTAATAGAGGTTGTATTGTATCTGTAATTGCTTTTGATGGATGGCCATTTTTACTATGTTATTCCTACTGATCCAAGCCCATGTGAAATAATTCTGTTTTCTTATATATATTCAATTTCTTTTCTTCATTCATGTAAAGTTCTTATCATTTTAAGTCTTTTCACTTGCTTAGTTAGAATTAACCAAATGTATTTTATATTATTAGAGGCTATAGTGAAGAATGATTTTTTTTCCTGATTTCTTTCTCAATCCATTTGTATATAGGAGGGCTACTGATTATTTAGAGTTACTTTGTTTCCAAATACTTTGCTGAAATTGTTTATCAGTTGGAGGATTTTTCTGGTGGAATATTTTGGGTCACATAAGTATATTACCATATCACCTGCAAATAAAGATGCTGTGACTTGTCTCCAACTTATATTCCCTTAATCTTCTTCCATTGTCTTATTGCTCTTGCAAAGACTTCAAGTACTACATTTAATAGATATGGAGAAAGTGAATGACTATGTCTTGTTCTGAATTTTAGTGTATTTGATTTGATTTTTTTCCAGTTTAATTTGATATTGGCTGTTGTATTGCTATAAACTACCTTTAGTATGTTGAGATATGTCCCTTTTAGCTCTAATTTCTATAAGACTTTTATCATGAAAGTGTGTTGTATTTTATCAAAGGCCTTTTCTGAATCTAATGTCCTTCAGTGTTTATGTGGTGGAATACGTTGGCAGATTTTTGTATATTGAACCATTAGTTTATTACTGTGATCAAGTCTACTTGATTATGGAGATGATTTTTTGGATGCGTTCTTGGATTCTGTTTGCAACTATTTTATTGAGTTTTTTTTCTCCCCCATCTATGTCCATAAATGAAATTGATTCATAATTCTCTTTCTTTCTTGGGTCTTTTTATGGTTTGGTTATCAGGGTAATTGTGGCCTTATAAAACAAATTTGGTAATGTTTCTTGTTTCTATTTTGTGAAAATTGTGAAATTTGAACAGTAGTCACATGAAGTTTTTGAAATGTTAGAATTCTGTGCTAAAACCATCTAGGCTTGTGCTTCTGTAAACCCGCACAATGGTAATATAAAGAAGACTTTAAATTATTGTTCCTATTTTACTAGGGGTTATAGGTCTGTTTAAAATGATTATCTGATTTTGACTTAACTTTGCTAAGTGATATATATATCTTGGATATTGTTCATTTCTTTTAAGTTTTCCAAGTTGGTTTACAGATTTTTAAAGTATAACCACATGATTCCTTGGATTTCTTTAGTGTCTGTTGTTATGTCTCCCTTTTTAATTCTAAATGTGTCACTTTAGATCTTCTCTGCCTTTTGGTTAATTTAGATAAAAGTTTCTCAATCTTACTGATTTTGTCAATAAATCAAATCTTTATTTCATTAATTATTTACATTGGTTTTTGTTTTTGTTATGTTTTTTTTTTAATTTTTGATGTTAGTCTCTGGTTATTTCTTGCCTTCTACTTCTATTGTATGAGGGTTTTGTTGTTGTTGTTGTTGTTTTGTTTTGTTTTTTTCATTCTGATCTGGGGCTTTTAGGTGTGCTCTTTAGTTACTAGTATAAAATCTAATATTTTTTAAAATGTAGACACTTAATGCTATTTGAACTTGTCTCTTAAAACTGCCATTACTATGTCTCATGAGTTTGTGCATGTAGTGTATTCATTTCCATTCAATTATAGAAAGTGTTTCATTTCTTTCTTAATTTCTATCTTGGTCCATTTTTCATTCAGTAGAGTTGTTCAGTTTCTATAAATTTGTAAGTTTTTTGTTGTTTCCATTGTTGTTGATATACAGTTTTGACAACTGGTGATCAATAGGATGCAGAGTGTTATTTTAATTTTCTTATATCTGTTAATTTGTGTCTGATTATTTGGTCAATTTTGGAGAAAGTTCTATGAGTTTCTGAGTAAAAGATATATTCTTTTGTGTTGGGAAATATTCTACAAATATTTGTTAGGTCTATTCGGATTATGAAGTAAGTTAGTTCCAGCATATCTTTGTTTAGTTTTTTTCAGAATGACCAGTCTACTGGCAAAAGTTAGATTTTTCTCAATATATGAATTAAACCATAGTATTTTGTTTGTTTATTTGTTTTTTATGAACTTTCAATGCCTCTGGCTTTGTTGCATAAATGTTAGTAATTATAATGTTCTCTTCATATATTTTTTCTTTGATTAACACCTAGTGTCCTCTATTTATTCTGAATAGTTTTGGCTTGAAATCTATTTTGTTAGATATTAAAGTGGCTATGCCAGTTTCCTTCTTAGGTCCATGTACTTGGAGTATCTTTTTCCATCCATTTTCTCTGAGGTGATGTCTATCATTTATTTTTAAGGCATCTTTCTTGGATGCAGCTTCAGGATGGGTCCTATTTTCCTATTCATTTTATTATTCTGTGTACTTTTATTGAAAAATTGATACCATAAATGTTAAGAAATATCAATGACTTATGTTATTGAATCCTATTATTTTATTGTTGTTTTTGTGGTCTCTTAAAGTTTGTGAAAACATCAGTTCAGACCCTTCTGGTTTTTAGAGTCTCCATTTAAAACTCGGATATAATTCTGCCTTTATATGTTACTTGGACTTTTTTTTTTTTGCAGATTTTGATATTTTTTGTTCTGTATATTTAGTGTTCTAATTTTTATGTGCCAAAAAGACATTCTTTTCTAGTCATCTAGTCGGTGGTCTGTATACGTTTTGTACCTTCATAGACATCTCCTTCTTTAGGCTAGAACAATTTTCTCCTACAAATTAGTTGAAAATATTTTCTGTGATTTTGATTATGTTTTATTATCCTTCTTCTATATCTATTATTCTTATAATATTCTTAGAGTTTGGCCTTTTAATTTTGTCCCAAATTTACTTGACTTTTTTTTCTTTAACCAAAGTATCCACTTCTTCTATCTTGTCTTCAATACCTAAGAGTCTCTCATCCATCTCTTATATTCTGCTGATGAGACTTGCCTCTAAAGTTCCCATTTGAGTTTCTATATTTTTAATTTCCAGATTTACCTGAGTTTTAGTCTTCTTTATTAATTCTATGTAAGAGATATGGATGTTTTTGATTTTGTATTCATGGATAAGTACAAGACGAAGCAGAAATGTTAAACACACAGGACTGCCTCTTCAAAAAAAAAAACCAAAAAACAAAAAACAAAAAACAAAAACCTGTTTTGGGCACATAAGGGTGGGAACAAATGTGATTAATAGCCTGGTGACAATTTTGCCATCTGTGTGGCTATGACCACACTGGACTCTGCCCCTGACTCGTATCATGAGTTTGTATTTCTCAGTTAATTTATAGAATCTATATCCATGAAAAATGCCACATGTACTTTGCAAAGTGTTTCAAGTTAGTTATATGTTAAGCTTCATTGTACACACAGTATTGACCTATTAATCACCAGGAAACTCATCATATTCTGAGCTTAAGCATGCCAAAAATAAACCACTTAAGGTCAGACTCTCAAAGTTTGAAGCAATAGCAGCTGCTGAGTCATGTTGAACTAAACTGCCTCTCATTTCCCACTGATAATAACTCTACTGGCTGTTGTGATTGCAGAGACCACACCCTCTAATTCTATTTTCAATTTCAGGTCTTAAAATATTCATTTTATTACACTGTTTCTTTGTGCTTCATAGATTTCCTTAAGGTATTCACTCATTTCATCTTTAAGGGCCTTAATAAAGGCTATTTTAATATCTTTAACTTCTGTTTCAGCTATGTTGCAACACTCAGGGCTTGCTATAGCAAGATTGCTAGGCTTTTGTGGAGTTGTTCTGTTGTCATTAATTGTATTATTTTTATGTTGTCATCTAGGCATCAGAGTTTTGGAAGACTATAATTCTAAGTGCTAATCTCTGGTCTTGTCCTTTTTGAGTAGGTGTTTTGTTTCTTAGTTTTTGTTGTCCATTCTGGTACTTAGGAGAGTGGGGTAGCTGTGTGGTACATGATAGGTAATACTTTCAAGATCCTGATAGATGTTGCCACTAAGGTTTCAGGTAAAATGCGTCTCTAGGTACTAGAACCTGGGAGTGTTAGGGTTACTCATCAGAGATAACCATCAGACACAGTTTATAAACTGGTTGGATGTCCTTATTCCAGCTGTCTTGGATCACACTCAGGAATTCTGAAGGCAAAAATACTAGCCTGACATTTTAATGAGGAGCTGATGGTGGGCTTCATAGAAGCAAGGGGCATGACAGAAGCTAAGATAAGGTAGCTATATAATCTGGAGTTCCTAGTATAGATTTGGATAATTTTCCACAAGATACTTCATTAAGGAGTTCAAGTTCTAGTTAAACCTGAAATGGATGACGTGATCTTAGCAAGAATACAAGATGGAGGAATGTCTGCCCTGTCTCACCGTATCACATTAGGAATGAGGAGGCTGAGTGTGTTCACAGGAGGGAGGAAAGCAACTGTTATACCAGAATCTGTTTTGATCCTGGCTAATGGATGCAGGCAGTAAGGAGAGGCTATAGCAGAAGGTCTGCTACTAAGCTGGGAATGAAACTAGGGGATAGGACTTGGAGGAATGGAGCTATAAAGGCAAAGATCTTCAGTTAGACTACCTACTACCCTGGCAGGAGTGGCCTGTGGTTTTCCAGAGAATGACTGCTAGAGTTGGAGGCTGGCCTAAAGCATTGAGATAAGGAGGGAAAGTTAGGAAGAGACCAGTATGTGTTCCACTAGAGATGGGTACAGGGCAAGTAGGCAGGATAAAGCCTCTTCTTCTGAAGAGTTACAGATAAAACTGGGAGGTTTAGTTTGGAGGAAAGGAACTATAGGTAAAATTCCACAGTTAGCCTACTTGCTTACCTGGTCAGGGTGACCTGTGGGTAGGAGAAAGATAGAAGAAGATCTGTGTGATACACAGGAGACAGGGCAAGGAAAGAAGGTGGCCTAAGCTGTAGTTCTGGAGATGAGACTGGGAAATTAAATGTGGAGGAGCTGAGACAGAAAACAGGTAAAGATATGCAGTTAGCCTACCTGATTTTCTGGCTAAAGTAATCTCTTTTTCTGATATCTAATGGCCAGATTTCCAAGATAATTCTTTGCCTACTTTGTATTTCTTCTCTTTGATAGTTGGAATTCTCTTCACACACATACAATTTTTCATTCTTGTAGTTTTTTTTAAATGCACATTTAAAAGAATGTGTTAATTGTTGTATGCATTTTCATTCCAAGTTGTAAATAGCTGATATAAAAAGAAAAGTGGGCAGCAGCCATGTGGTCAGCAACATGCACCATGCCTATATCCTCCCAGCAGATGCTTTCTGGTCTTACACTTGACTTTCGTCTGAATGTGGGGTGAAGATGCAAGGTCACTAACCTATCATGTTAATCATGAGAGACTTTTATAAAAAGTCAAAACAGTCAATACATTTAAATGTATTTTCTTTTCAAGTTGAGGTGTCAATTAGAAAGCAATATGTTTCCTCAGATGAAGTTAGTAGAGAAATAGAATGGATTAATCAAGGGGAAAAATTATCCAGAAGAAAAAAATCAAGTGAAATTACCAAGATAATTTACTGAATAATAGATGCTAAATAAGGAAATGCTCACATGAGCTGGGTCAAAAATGTACACGCATCTGTATTGAAGTTTTGCCTGTTAGAGATCAGGTCCTCAGTGACAGCTAAACTTCTTTAGAAGAAGAACCCAAGGACAGTAACAAGAAATTACCTAAAAATGAGTTGTCAAAAACTATATATATATATATATATATATATATATATATATATATATATATATACACAGTTTCTTTCTTAGAAATCATTTAGAATGTGTGGAAGTGGTTCAGTGAGCAAAGCACTGGCCATAAATGCATTAAGACTGTAGCTGAGAGCCCCAGGGCCCACATAAAACCTAGGCAGGTATGACAGTTGCCAGTAATCCTAGTATAACGGAGACATAAATGAGGGAATTCCTGGAGCAAACTGGGTAGTCAGAACAGTCTATAAGAGAAGTTCTAATAACTGAGCTAGTCTGATGGTGCCAAATGGAGAAAGAGTTCCAATCCAATGATGACTCCAAATTCCCATAGACACACAGAGTCACATATATGTGTACTCACTCACTGTATATATGTACCCACACACAAAAGTTTCAACTTTAGGGACTGGGGACAGGTCATCAGTAGACCCCCAATGAATTAGTCACACCATAAATCAACTTCTTACACTATCAATCTGGGCATCAGAATTTCAACTTATATATTTGGAAGGAATGTAAACCCTCAAATCTAAAATTATATTCTCTCTGTGGTTGCTTCCAAATTCCCTAATAAGTTTATGGTGGTATTCTTCTGAGATATATTAGTTTTATATTTCTCTTTTTTTGTCTTCAAATACCACATTCTGCTAAGTCCTGATTCATAATTTTTATTCTAAGCAGAAATTTAATAAAATAGGTGGTTAAATTATATAGGCATAAACAAAATTTTACAGTAATTCAAGTACCATAAATTTATATAATATGGCCAATACCATAGAACTACTGGGTTTTAAAAAAAATTTAGGTACAAATATGTTACAAAATCAACAAACATTTACATTTTAAAACTTGTTGTGTGGCAACTCAGCAGGAAATACAGAATGAAAAATGTATTTTCATGAGAATGTGAGGTGTCTATGAGATGGCTCAGGGGTCAAAAGCACTTACACCAAAACTGTAAACATGAGTTTAGTCTCATGGAGCAATATAGTAGAAGGAGAAAAGCAACTCCCACAAAATTATTCTGTGATTTACAGTCCCCCCCCCCCACACACACATACAGACACAACCTAAATGTAAATATTTTCAAGAAAAACATCATAGAGGAAATCAAATTTTGGTTTTACACACTGAGATATTTCAATATTTCATCCAGTTGAAGATGAAGGAGAATGAACCCTGAGAAGAGAATATTTAGTTAGCTTTCTGAAATATATGCAAGATGTTAGATCAAAGGCCCATTGGAGAATGTAACCCAGGTACATTTTAAGGGAGGTCACAAGAGTAACCTGGAATCAGAATGTGTGAAGTGTGGCATGTTAATAGTATCAGTCCAAAGGGCTTTAGAGGTATGTACTGAGGCACTGTGTATCATTTCTAAGCACATTTCATGTGCTAAAGCTTGACATGTGGTACCTCCTAGAAACCTTAAGATAATGAAATGAAGCCTAATGTTCAGAAACAAAAGTAAATAGAACCTTCAACATAAAATTAAGCCTACAAGGGGTTTTAAAGGCATATCATTATGGGTTAAAAAGGAAGATGAATTAAAATAATGGCAAACCTTGGGATCTGGAGAGATAGCTCAATCTGTAAAGTAACTACTGTTCAAGCATGAAATCCTGAATCCAATGTCTAGAAACCACATAGTAAAGGTATACAGTTGAAACTTGTGGTTTTCTGGTAAGTTGTATTATAGACTATATGATGCAGTTAGATACCCCCATTGTGAAGAGGCAGATATCTTGGGTTTATTGGTCAACAAGCCTATGCTATGAGGCAAGGGCCAGACCAATGTAAGACTCTGTCTCCAAAACAGATGGGTAAATGGCAGTACCTAAGAAACAATACTCAAGGTTGACTTCTGACCTACACATGAAGGTACACACACTATCCCCATACATGTACCTGAACGTGTACATACAACACAAACAAAAAGAGGTTTTAAATTCTTTCCTATTCACTTATCTACTAATTGTTTTTCTTTTCTTTCTCTATATCCTAACAGAAATTTCTAAGACCCTGGGCAGTACAAGTTGATTGTAGATAATATTCCCCATCTTATAATTTCTATGTTATTAAGTATTCCTTTAGCATAGCAGGCTTTAATAGTCATTTGTTCTGTTTTAGTTTACATCTAATTCTTTAGAGAGGGCAGAGCCATAGAAAGTTCCATTAAAGATTAAACATCATTCTGAGAGTTGACCATCATGCAGATTCTGTTCTACTTAAAATGATTTGAATTTTTCTCTTGCCTTTGTGACAAGAGCAGAACTGATGCCAAATATCTTCAGATAGAAAATGGTGGGTAACTCACATGGTAAATCCTTAAATGGTACTTGAAATAAAAATTAAGTGAGGTAAAAATGACCAAGGGATGAGGAACTTGGTTTGAATGTTGTCTACTTGTTCCTCTTGTCAGTTAAAGACCAACAACTTTCAAATGCTCCATTTTGTAAATATATGGGTTTTTCTATCTCCACCCCAATTCCGAATCATGATATATATGCTTATTTTTATTAATTAATGTTGAGGCCTTAATCTAGGCTTAATCTCAACTAGCTTGTAACTCAATTATCCCATGTATAATAATCTAAGTTCTTCACATGGCTGGTTACTTCTCCCCAGTTTCATATGCCCAATTTTTTCTGTGTCCCAGTGGTAAATACCCTGCCTCTGACTTTTTCTCAGAGTTCCTCCTTCTACTGGATAACACACATTACTATCCTGCCTTCTGCTGTATGCCATAGGCTTTTTATTTTAACGACTTAGAAGGTTCCTTGGGCCGGCAAAGAAGGACAGAGGCACATCTTCATACAATGTACAAAAACATCACTCCAGCACTTTCTTTTAGCTAATATTTCTGGTGTACCTACAAATTTTCTGTCCAAAATACATTGACTGATTAATCTTCAAGGTACCATTCCTATAGGTGGAATTTTGTGTCTTATTTATTCTAGTGATGAAGGGTTTTCAATGACTGAGAGTACCTTGGGATATGCCTCTATTGATAATAAGTTATAGATATTGAAACAGAGACAATAAATGAAAAAGAAATTTGAGCTATAGACATCAACTTCCAGATATCAAGCAACGGCCCTTTGCTGGCCTCACAGATCCTAAAACAGTATGCGGGACACTATTTTTGTTGTTTTCTGGGAGCTTGGCAAAGCCTACCATCCCTTGCATAGGACCCTGCAGGGTCACCTGCTGGGTCACCAGGTTTTCAAACTTGCTCAATGAGGCTGCCTTTCAAGGTCCTACACTGCTCAGCTATTTTTTTAATTGAACACAAGCCATTTTCTCATAAAGAAATTCTTAGTTTAATGGTTGAATAACAGTTAAGTTTATGGCTGCTAAAGTTGCTACAATTTAAATAATGTTGGTGCGGTTACCTTTCCTAACTTCTATTACTATTGTGACCACCTGGTGCGTCATATTATAGACTGTTCTATGCAGTTACATATCCATGTACTTTGTCAAGGTTGCTATACTATATATGTTATTATTTAGTAGTGAAAAATACATAGAAAAGAATGAAGTCGCTGGAAACAAAATGGAACATTTTGGTAGTTATATAGGCTTATGTCATTTCGGAAAACTGGAGAACCCTGAGAATATTTACTCATCAGAATCCTTTCAGAAGAAATTTAAAGGCTATACTAAAATTTAATAGGACCTTAAGATGGTGGAGTGTTATAAAAGCATTCACCTGAAAGAGTAGTGTGAGGAAGACTGGAAACTAGATCTTCTGTGCATTTGGAGTATGAAACAGAAAGGATGCATTTACAAAAATGTAAAATGTTGCCTTCTACTGATTCCTAAAATAAAGGCAAAGGTTAGTGTAAGCACTGACCCCCTTCACTTCTCCCACCTGCAGACTATTTAATTATTAATAGCCTCCATTCTAAAAATAGAGTGGAGCTTTCCTCTCCTCTTTTCTAGTATTTCTGTCACTGTCATATCTTAGACCTAGATCCGTATGATAGGAAGCATGGCAAAATGCAAATTCTCATCCCTGACCCCAATAGACTTACACCTTTCTCAACTAGTTCCCACACACATCTCAGAAATTCAAATCCAATATATCATAGCCTACCCTTAAAATTATTAATGGTTCTTCTCTCCCCCCCCCCCTTGCCTCTGCTTTGACACCTTCAATTTTGTCTATGTTTATTTCTTGAAATTTCATTCTAAATCTATTGTGGAGAAATAAGTAATGTGAGAGTGTGTAGAAAGGACAGCTATGGGTGCCTAAGCCTGAGCATGGATTAATAAAATCACAGACAGAATGTGAGGCCTATGCATTGGCAGGGAGCCAGAATGTAGAAATGGGGGAGTTGGTCAGAGCAAGATTAGCAGTGGCAAAAGACATCAAAATGGGCAAGAAAAAGAAATAAACAAACACCAATACTGAAAGTCATCTTTGAAGGGACAACATGTAAAAGATCTGAATTAGGAAATCAGATTGGGTATGGATTCTGTGCAAAACAGTATATAGAAAATACATAAAGATGCTTTAAGTGATGTTTTCATCTTGTTTTGTCTGTATATTTCCAATGTGTTTCCGGCTCTCTCCGAGGAGGTCCCAGGAGCAGCAGCACCCAAGCAGAGCAAACCAACCTATTGTTCAGAGCTAATACTAATAGGTGGCAATCTTTTATTTTTTTCTAATTCCTCATGAGGCATGGGCATTGTAAGGTGATTCTTTTTCCAAAACTACAAGGTTATTCTCTCTAAGAAACCCAGGAATGTGCAAAAGGACACAGGGGTCGATGTGTACGTGTTATTGAAATCCACAACAGTAGTAAGTGCCCGCAGCAGATAGGGCCAAGCAGCAGCAAGCAATATCTACTACACTTGTACCCACCAGAGAGGTAAACACCTCTAGCCTAGCATGCGAGGATCATCTGCTCTTACATGGGGTATCACTATTCTAATCCTTAGATAGCAGCTAGCAAGACAGCAAGAGATATTGGGGCTCTGGGCTGTGATGTCTTGGGAGCTCCCTTACACTTTTCCAGTGACCAGAACCCAAAGTTAGCATCTCTAGCTCTTCACAGCTCTTGTCTCCATCACCTCTCCTCATTATCACATCTGCCCCAATGATTCCTTAGATCTCCCGCTGTCCAGGTACCACTGTTGCTGCCTCTGCCCCTTAAGCTGTTCATGTTCTTCTGCTGACCTCCTTTTGGGCACCTTAGCCTACAGTGCCTTAGCTGAAAGGAACCAAAGATGTTGTTGTTGTTTTACCTTTCCCATTTTATATTTTTGGTTATGAGCCTAGCCTTTATTGGCTGGGATTAGCTATCTCTACAACCTTTCCCATTTTAAATGAGGATCTGTGCCTAAATCAATACCTGTTTTACCTCAATCTTTGAGATAAGTGAAGAGATGTGGTGGATGAGATGACTAAAGGGTTACGTGAGACTTATTTTATAATGTTTAGAAATCTCCTGCATTCAGAGAAATTGATGATAATCATTGATATGATTTAGTCCATTACCCTCATCTGTGCTTTCTGTTTTGTGTCTGTTTTGTCATTGATTAATTATTAAAGAGGTCATATTTTTTCCTTAAGGGGAGTGAGTCAATAAGGGTTTCTTAAAGTATTCGTTTTTCTGTTTCCTCTGTTTGTTATTGACTTTCTTCTTCATGGTTAAGTATTAAATTATCCAATTTTAATCTTTATATTACTATTATCCAATTGGAATGAACATTGTAGCACTTTGCCTAAAGCACACAATGGTATAATTTCACTTGTTCCCAATTGTGTGTGATTTTTTTCATATATTTTACTTCTGTGCATGTAATAGTCCCATGATACGATGTTTTGTTATACTTATCCAACATTATAGTATTGTAGTTAGAAAAATAGTTTTTCTATCTGCATAAATATTTGACATTTAGAGTGTTCTCTTTTTTAATACTAAGATTTTCCCTTAAGAGAGAATAGCTAGGGAAAAAAAAGATTTCTAGTGTTATTCATTAAACATCAATTTTACCATTTTATTTGAATATTTGCTGGATATAAAATTATAGATTTACCATTTTTTCTCTTAGCATCTGAGCCTCGTTCTGTTTCCTGGCATTCTTTTTCTCTTTATGGTGTCATCCTGTCCTGTCCTGCCCTCCAAGTGGCTCCTCTTATTTTTCTTCTATGTAAGTTTCTCAGCAGTTGCTGAGATTCTGAAATCTGTATGCTTTATTTTCTATCAAATGTGGAGAAATTCTGGGCCTTTTTAATTTAAGTAATTATTTCCCTGTTTTTGGTTTATCCTTCTGTAGTTCCATTTTTCACATTAAAGGCTGTGACAATCAACAGACAGGGCAGGGGGCATAATTTATTCTGTTATTTTCCCCTCTGTTTTGTTTTGTTTTGTTTTGTTTTGTTGCATTATCTGCTTATCATCAAGTTCATATAATCCCTTCGTCATAAAGCCCTAATCGACTCTTAGGTCTTCTTGGTTTATGTTTAAAAATCACTGACTTTCCATGTTACCTTTTTAATTACTTGCTTATCTTTTTTGTGCTTCTCAATGTGTTTGTTCATTGCCTTCTGTCTTTCAAGTCTTTGAACATACTGGAAATAGCTGCATTAAAAACCTCCTAAAAAATGCTGAGGGTATATTTATATTGCCTTTCTTTTCATGTTTTTGTGTTTGTTTTCTCTCTTTATTATGGAATCACCCCCACCCCTTCTTCTTTTTCTCTTTTTGTCCTAAGATTCTTCTCCCAGGCACTATATTTGAAAAATGAAAAACATGAGTTATGTTGCCTTCCATTAAAGCACACTGACTGGTTTTCTGTTGATATTAGTTTATGTGCGTGTGTGTGTGTGTGTGTGTGTGTGTGTGTGTGTGTGTGTATGTGTGTGTGTGTGTGTGTGTGTGTGTGTGTATGTTCATACATGCATATATGCAAGTGTGTGTATGGGTGTGTGCACATGTGTGCTTGAATGCATGTATTTTTTGTGCATGCATGTATTTGTGCATATGTGTATATGTGTGTGCACATATGTACATGCATGAGTGTGTGCATGTGTTCACAAGTAAACTTACATTTGTATTTGTGTGTGTGTGTGTGTGCGTGTGTGTGTGTGTGTGTACACTTAGATCAGGGTTTTACTACTTATTCCAGCCTGGCTTAGAACTTAATATTCATCCCAATATAACTTCAAAATTTAGGTAGTCTTTATGTCTCAGCCTCCGAAGCACAAATGTGACAGGCAGTACTATCATATCCAACATGTTCCTTTTACTTATTAAATTTCTATTGAAGTTTTTAAACCTATGAATCTTTATTTATATCTATTTTTATGAAAGATCCAATTTTGTTTGGGCTCTTAAGGCTGATATATAATGCTTATTTTCTCATATGGACTTTGTTGTAATCTAAATATTTTGTCACCCAAAACTCATATATGTTGAGATCCTAATCCCCAATAGAATTATAGGTAGAGTTGGGCCTTTTGAGAAATAAGTAACGTTGAGTCTAAATATCATTCAGAAGAGAGAGGTTTCTCCATTCCTTTTGCAGTTTTTCTATTCCTCTTTTCTCTCTCTCCTTCCCTTTTTCCAAACCAGATAAGACTTAGGAAATAACTGTGTCTATAGTGGGACCTCCTCAAACACTAGGTCTTCTGGAAAACTTGCCCTTGGGTTTTCAGGCTTCAAATTGTGAGACATAATGGGTGGATGTTTTTAAAGACAATTGCCATCTTATTTTTAAAGTAATGTGGATTGAAGAAGGCAGTCATTATTCCCACATTACAAACATGTTCAGGATTTTAAAGGATACCATGATACTCTGTGGTATCTTTTTACTCTTATCTGGCTAAGCCAGAACTTCACTGGAATGCAGAAATATCTGGCCCTAGTGTTCAATGATATTACTCAGGGCTGATTTTATCTACCATTCTACACCCTGGACAACAATGTGAAATTTACACTAAAAACTGTATCATCATCTGACATGGATTGGCCTCTTTCCAGGGTCCTATACCACAGATTCTGATTACATCAAGAATAGAAACACTGTACATGCTGGCAAGGTGTCTGAGTTTTTGTTGATGGTCACTACCCTCTACTGTGGTCATGGTACCACTCCAAGCAAAAATGTAAGAAAACCCATTTCTTCATAGAGTTACTTTCTTCCAATTTTAGTACTCCTACTCTCCAGGAGAATATATATATATATGGAGGGAGGGGGAGAGAGAGAAAGAGAAACTCACTTAAAGACTTAAAGACTGTCTTTGTCATGATACTGTCATAACAGAGACTCTGTCAGACTTGCTAACCAATATGCCTCCAGATTTTAATCCTTCTTTTTCTCTTGGCTGAGGCTAGTACACATTTTGACAAGTTTCTTGATTCTCAGATTTTAATTCATTTTAGGCCTAATGATGTAGCTCATCAGGTAAAGATACTTATTACCAAACTTGAGAACCTAAGTTGGAATCCCAGATCATGCATAGTGGAAAGAACAATCCAACTCCTAAAAGTTATTTTTTAAATTCCACACATAGGCCAGGTCATGAGTGGTATAATTACATGTGCAAACATATACACAGAGAGACAGACAAAAATAAATAAAGATATGTTTAATACATACAGAGAGAAAGAAAAAATGACTCCTATTCTCTTCCTCTTCTTCCTCCTCCTCATTGTTTATTATTGTTATTATTATTATTATTATTATTATTATTATTTTATTATTATTTACACCACAACTACAGTTTTCCTCTCCTCCCAGTCTCTTCTTCCCACTTCCCTTCATATCAATCCATTCCTTCTTCATTTTCTTTAGAAAATTACAGGCCTCCAGGGATATCAACCAAATATGGCATATCAGGTTACAAAAAGATTAAGCATCTTCCTTCATATTACAACTGAAAGAGGTGACCCAGCAGGAGAAAAAGAGCCCCAAAAGCAGGCAAAAGAGACAGAGACAGCTCCCAACCACACTGTTAGTAGTCCCATCAGAAGACCAAGCTAACACAAATATAACATATATCCAGAGGGCCTATGTCAATCCAATGCAGGTTTTTTGGCTGTTGGATAAGTTTCTGTTAGTCTTTATGTGTCCAGGTTAGTTGATTCTTTGCATTTACATTTTTGTAGTGTCCTTGACCTCTCTAGCTCCTACAATCCTTCCTCCCCGTCTTCTTCAAGATTCCTTGAGCTCTAAGTAATGTTTAGCTGTAGGTCTCTGCATCTGTTTCCACCAGTTGCTAGATGTAGCCTCTTTGATGACAATTGGTATAGGCACCAATCTATGAGTATAGCACAATATCATTAGGGCATCATTTCACATACTTATTTTTTGATATCTATTGAGAACTGCTTTAGACCACATTTGGGTGCCAAAATGTCTCGGACCGCTTTGTCAATGTTGGGACCCACAGTGCCAAAAGCTTTGGGGGCTAAGTTGTTAGCCTACACTGCCCCAAGCAGCTCTGGTCCACTGGTCGGGGTTCAGCAAGAGAGAGAGTGAGGATGGATGAGAGGAATGGAGACCAGATAGAGTGTGATTCAATCCGTTTATTCTTCAGTCTCTCTTCTTCTCTCCAAGTCCCTAGTCTTGAGTTCCTAGTCCCTAGATCCTAGTCCCTAGTGCCTCCAAGTTCCAAGTTACTTCTTTCAAGTGCTACATGCCTAATGTCTAATTCCAAGTTCCTCCTCCAAGTACCAAGTGCCTAACACCTAATGTCTGATAACTAACTCCAAATTGTACTACCTAAGTCCTAGTTCCAAGTTGTACTGATGTCAAGTAATCTGTTGTCTGGTTCTCTGATCTCTCTTCTGTCTGCCTCTTGCCTTTTATATGTCTCACTTCTAAGCCATGCCTCTAAGTCACGTCCTTAAATCATGCCCTTAGGCCTTGTCTCTAAATCTAATCTCCAAGTCACTCCCTTAAGTCTCAGCTCTAAATCACACCTTTAAGTCTTACACACCCAAGGGAAGATCCTGGGTATCTAAAACAAGATGTTATCAGATTGTGCTCAGCTGTTGTATGCTAATGTAATCAAGTCACTTGTCAGGGTATATGGCTCAAGATGGCTGCAAGGGTGATAGCCGCCTTCTGTTGGCTCCTCACACCTAGTTCCTAGCACCTAATCCTAGTTCCAGTTGCTAGTCTCTTTCCCAGTTCCAAGCTCTTTCTCCAAGTGCTAAGTGCCTAATGTCTAATGCTCTAATGTCAAGTAATCTGTTGTTTTTCTCTGTCTGTCTCTTATATGTCTCACTTCTAAGTCATGCCCTTAAGTCATGCCATTAGGTCTTGTCTCTAAATCTGATCTCTAAGTCACGCCCTTAAGTCACACACCTTTAAGTCTCACATACCCAAGGGAAAATCCTGGGTATCTAAAAAGATGTTATTAGAGTGTGCTCAGCTGTTGTAGGCTATTGTAATCAAGTCTCTTGTCAGGGTATATGGCTCAAGATGACTACAAGGATGATATCAGCCTTCTGTGGGTTCCCCACAGATATCTATGTTTGTGTGTGTGTGTGTGTGTGTGTGTGTGTGTGTGTGTGTGTGTGTGTTTGTGTGTATGAGTCCATGTGAGCATGTGTGGTTTCATAAATGAAATTTTGCACCTACAGTCGTTTGAACTAAATAGTTCATTAGATATACTGAACTATTTTTTTAATGTCAATAGTATTACCTGCACCCATTCACAACACATACAGGAACAATATGCATTGCTTCTAGTACCCTACATCACACTCAAATTTCCCACATCCTCCTCCAAGATCTTGACTTTTGTGTACCACTTACCTTTGTGGTCATGCTTTTTCAGCAATCTCTCTGAATTAGCCTAAGTACCAAAACCAGTACATCAGCCTAGTCTGGCCTTCTATGTCTTTCTGGAGATATGTTCTACATTTGGGAGAGTATCCTCCCTATCTGTTCATCAAATAAGACTTTTCTGCTTCATATCAAGCCTTTCCACTTTCTTCCCTCACACTCTTGGCTTGTACCAGAAAGCTCATCCTGTATATCACCTCATTCTGCTCTAATCACTAAATTCATTCTACCCAAGCCATTTCCAATCATTACACCTGATCCACCCCACATCTTCTCTTCTCTACCAATTTGTTCTAACCACAACAAACTCAAAAGTACATGTCACAGGAATACCAAAATATAAAAGGTCAAGTAAGTATCTTCTCTCCAAAACCTACCCATCTTGTAGAAATGCATGCCAACAAGATTTAGATGACACCCAAGAAAACACAAACCTAAGACCAGTGTAAATGGTTGAAATAATCAATACAAAGAGTCAATACAATCAAAGACTGAAGAAATCAAATAGAAATGGACATGGAATTGAAAATTGCAACAAACAAACTAGAAAACCTAAAGCACAAGATAGAATATCTAGCCTCAAAGATAAAATGGAGACTCTAAACCTTTAGAATTATAGGCAGAGATGAGGGAGACTACAGCAGATGAGGAAGATCTGGTCAATGACATAGAATACAATTCCTCCAAATGAAGGAAAGACACATGAAAGCAAATACAAAAAGCATATGTAACACCAAATTCACAAGAGTAGAAAAGAAAATTTACTGGCATATCATAGTTAGAACACCAACTACTCATAACAAAGTAAGTGTATAGAAAGCTACAAAAGAAAAATGCAAACTACATAAAAAGAACATTCATAAGGATAACAGCTGTTTCATCAATAGAAACTTGGAAAAGTAGAAGATCCTGGGGCAATGCATTCTGGGACCTTAAGGACTATCACAGCCTACCTAAAATAATATACTCAGCAAAACTGCTATAGATGCCATAGATTATTATAATAGATCGAGAAAAAGCCTTTAATAAAAATCCAACATGTCTTCCTGAAAAATTTTTTGGAGAATAAAAGGCTAGATGAAATTACCTCAATACAATAAAAAATATATACAAGAAACCCATACCTAACAACATCTGAAATAGAGAGAAGCTCACATTTAAAATAATAATTTACATGCAATAATACATTTGAAATAAAGGAACAAGACAGAGACACCAATATCTCATTATTTTTTAACATGGTTGGAGCAATAAGGCAAGAGAAAGAAAAAAATAAAAACACATAAGGAAAAAAATAAGTCAAACTATTACACATAACCTAAAAATTCTACCAGAAATTTTCTGGAAATAACATATAGTTTTGGTAATAGCCAGGCATAGAATCGACTAAAATAAATCAATAGCTTTTGTATATGCCAACAATAAACATACAGAGAAGGAAATCATGGATATATTCCAATTTACAATAGCCTCAGAAAACAAAGCATCTTAGGAATAAACCTAGCCAAAGAAATGAAAGACTTCTATTATCAAAATTCTAAACCTCTGATGAAAGACATTGTAAAGACAGTAGAAAACAAAAGCACATTTATGCTCATAGTTTGTTAGAATCAACATTGTAAAAAGGAGCATTCTACCAAAAACTATTTACAGATTAAATACAATCCTAGCCAAAAACTCCATATCATTCTTTGCAGAAATAAAAAAAGTAATCCTAAAATTTGTATATAAACACAAAACACTTCGGATAGCCAAGACAATACTGAGCAATAAGGACAATGTTGGAGGGATAATAATTCCAGATCTTATGATATATTACAGAGCTACAGTAATATAAACACACGGTATTGGTGCAGAAAACAGATCTGTAGACAAATGGAACAAAATCAAAGACTCAAAACTGGGCACCTATAACTTCACCCACTTAATGTTTTACAAAGACATCAAAAACATGCTAGAGAAGAGAAAGAATCAACAATAAATAGTGTTGGAAAAGCTGGTTGTTCTCATACAGAATAATGAAAGTATAGCTGTGTCTATCTCCTTGCAATAAATCAAAACCTAACTCCAAATGGATCATATATATAAACTTAAAACATTGAAACTCCTAGAAGAAAACATAAACAAGACTCTACATGATACAAGTATAGGAAAGAACTTCCTGAATAGGGTTCATTTTATCTAAGGTTTGAAAGTAAATCGGATTTCCTAAAACTAAACACTTCTGTACAGCTAAAGAAACAAATCAACTGTGTAAAGACAAAGCTCACAGAATGAGAGAAATCTTGGCCATTTGTACATCTGCCAGAGATTAAACATCTAGAATAGACAAAAAAGTCAAAAAACGAAGTGTCAAAAACAAAAACAAAACAAAACTGACCTGTTCAAAGTATGGAACTGGCACTTGAATAAAGAGTTCTCAAAGGAAGAAAAAACACTATGAGAAATATCAAAACCAAAAATGTTCATTCTCTCTGGAAATTAGAAAAATGGAAACCAAAATAACTGAGATTTAATCTTATCACTCAGCATGAGGAATAAGTGCTGGAGCATACTCAAGGAAAAGGGAAACTTCTTTCACTGTTGGTGTGATTGTAAACTGGTGCAACCCTTATGGAAATCATTACAGAGAAGTCTCAAAAAGCTACAAGTAAATCTACTGTATGAGCCAGCCAGCCCTCCGACTCCTTGGCATATGTAAAAAGTACTAAACACCATACTGCTCACACTGCTAAGTCATGTTCATTGCTACTTTAGTCATAATATCTCAGAAATAGAAACAACATAAATGCCCTAAAATTGTTGAGCAGATAATGAAAATATGGTCCATCTATACTATGTAGTATTATTTTGTAGTAAACAAAAATGAAATCATGATCTTTGCTGGTAGATGGATGGAACTAGAAAATATCATAGTGAGTAAGGTAACCTAGACCCAGAAAAACAAATGTTAAATGTTTTCTCTTACAGGAAGCTCCTAGACCCAAATCTTCAGATGTGAATACATACTCTGTCATATGTATTCTACTATAGAAACCAGGAAAATAGAACAGGACAATTGCCCGGATATGAGAGGTTGAAGAACAAAAGAAAATGTCATAGCAAAATACTGGGTATCTGATCAGGGAAAGAGGTAAAGGAATACTTTAGGCAGAGAGATGGAGATAAAGTCAGAAGAATGTGGGAAGAAGGTAAAATTAAATGGAAGAATTTAAGTGATCTGATACATAGAAAATAGGAAAAGGGAGGCTCCTTATGGAATGGGTAGATTAATACAGAAGAATGTTAAAATAAAATAAAATAACAACATGTGTGTCTGAAAAAGACACAAGGAATCATACCATTCATTATATACCTGGGTATGTAGCCACAGTGCACATAATTTAGTGTATAAAAATGAATGTATAGTTTTATTGAACTTTATCAATTGGGCTAATGGTGAGTCCTCCAAGAGACAAAGAATGCCTAATAATGACTCCAATATAAGACATAACATTTTTTTGAGTTGTAAAACAGGACTGTCTAAGAGTGTCGCAAATCATACAGCTTATTGTTGTTGCCCTTGGATACCTACTTCTCAGAAAAGGAAAGTGAATCTATTGCAGAAGATGCGATGCATCTCAGAAATAGGGACCAGAGACCTCTGAGCTGAAATCAACCTGAATGCCACTTCCCTGAGGACTAGCTTTCAGAAAGTGGCACACAAGTTTCAAATGGATGGAGGAAAATAACAATCTGATGCAGCTATGAAGCCTATGAACCACATTCATGATCAGCATGGCATCATTACCCCAAGGGGGCAGTAGTGGCACACAAACTCTGGTGGTAACCAATAGGCCTTTAATTAGACTTCAGGCCATCTCAACAAAAGGGATACCATGCATGGTTCTGAAAATCTAGCTAGCTACTCAGAGCTAGCATAATCCTGAATATTGGAAAAGTTTACCACCACAAATTTACTAAACCAACATAATCTCTAACAACAATCTATGTCTTTGTTAGGATTTTACTGCTGTGAACAGACACCATAACCAAGGTAAGTCTTATAAAGGACAACATTTAATTGGGGCTGGCTTACAGTTTCAGAGGTTCAGTCCATTATCATCAAGGTAGGAACATGGCAGTATCTTGGCAAGAATGCTACAGGCAGAGCTGAGAGTTCTACATCGTCATTTGAAGGCTGCTAGCAGAATACTCATTTCCAATCAACTAGGATGAGGGTCTTAAGCCCTCACCCACAGTGACACACCTACTCCAACAAATCCACACCTATTCTAACAGGGCCACACCTTCTAATAGTGCCACTTCATGGGCTGAACATATAAAAAAATATAACAATCTATAAACATTTGTCCTTATATGCAGAAAAAGTGTTGTCTTCACTCTTCATCAATGAAACTTCTTTTTTTCAGATAGATACCACTATAGAAAACCACAACCAATTAAAATATAGAATTATCGATCCAAGACTCAGTGAACACATCTCCAGAATTCTTCTGTATCTAAGGCTCAGGAAACATTGAGGAAGAAGGGGAAAAAAGGGACTGAAAGAGCCAGGGTATCAGGAAGTTTGCTATAAGACTATATCTCCTGTAAAATCTGAAGCTATACTGGTAAGGTCTCACTAACGTGATCACCCAACATGAGTTCAACAAAGATTATGCCCACAAATATGCCACACTGGAAAGAAAATTCAGTTAGGCCTCAACTCTACATACACATGCACACACACACACACACACACACACACACACACAAATACAGACACACATACACACAAATACAGACACACACACACACACACACACACACACACACGAAAACAAAACAAAAGTATAGGTACACAGGCAATTAAGTAAAGCAAAAACCAGGAAAAAAGATCCTTCCTAGGCAAAACATACCACTAGGTTATTCCTTACAAAGTTATCAGTACTAAAAATATAGACTGAATACATTGTGTTTAGAATATATATATATATATACATATATATATATGTATGTATATATATATATGGAAATATGTATATTTTATGAAAATATATATTTATGAATATGTATGCATGCAGTAAGAATTAATGAAAAAAGAAGTTATAGATTTGAAGAAGAGAAGGGAGGGTTAAATGGGAGGATTTAGAGGAAGGAAATGGTAGGAAGATTTACATTTTCAAAAATAAACAATAAAGGTCAATAGTATTAAATATAAAAAGTGTTTTTACATGAATTTATAGAAAATGCAATAAACTTATTGTAAAATTTGACTTGTAATATATTTTGGACAGAGTCTAGCACTTTCTCTTATATGTATTATTTTCTAAATTTAATAATATAAATACAAAGAGATGTATCTAATTTTATTTCTTTCAATATAACCTATTTTGTTGCCTTTCATTCAGAATATTTCTATATTCATCCTATTATTATTGTTTTTGCTTTGCCAGTTTCAAAATAATTGAAAAGTTATCTGATTACAGAGAAATCAACTGACCCTTGGAAGATGATAAATTTCTTTTAGGCTCATGCACATTCTTTTATACTTAGGTAATATTGCATTTATTATGTTTTTCTTTTTTATTATTTAAAGTTTCTTCAAGTACACCCTGCAAACAAAATCTCAATGTGAGTTTTCCTTTGCTTGACACAGAAATTAGATATTCTATTGCTCTTTAGGGACCATTATCACTTGGTAAGGTATACCTCTAATACACACACACATACACACACAGTCTTAGTCTCAGTCTCAGTCTCTATCTCTGTCTCTGTCTCTCTCTCCATCTATCCATCCATTTGTTCATTCACCCACCCATCCACTT
Source organism: Rhabdomys pumilio (assembly GCA_030674055.1). NCBI lineage: Eukaryota > Metazoa > Chordata > Mammalia > Rodentia > Muridae > Rhabdomys > Rhabdomys pumilio. Next base: position 46,986,323 of record JANHMN010000006.1, read on the forward strand.
ATCTACTTGCCCATCTATTAGATAGATAGAAATAAAAGTAATTATTATATATGTGTATGTAATGGTTTATATTATTAAATAAACGAAATATACTACTAAACTTACAATTTGTGTGTATATGTAGCATATATACATATTTATGCTATGCACACACACATACACACACTCCTAAATATATAAATACAACCTGCTTAGTCTGTTTAGTGTTACTTCAATGCATGTAATTTTAAGGCTGACCACTTGGTTTTGGTAACCAATTAGGAAGCTCATTCCTGGACAAGGCTATTGCTCAAAATCTTAGCAGTCAATAGTTGCCTACAGTTCTTTATTTACTAGTGGAGCCAAGTGAATATTGTCCCTTGCATGTTAGTATGTCTATTGGTATTGTACTTCTTCAGGTCTTGTTTAGACAGCATTATTGTTGAGATGTCATGGGTGAAGCTTCCCTATCATTTCTAGAAGACAAAATCTCACAGCAGATTTTTCTGATCCCTGGCTCTTAACAATCTTTCTGCCTCACATTCTACGATATTCCCCAAGCCTTAAGTACGGGCCCATTGTTTTTCCTTATGTATATTTCTAAATCCATGATGTATTCCTTTCTCAGTGCTACTACCAAATTACTGACCAAAGCAACTTTAAAAAGGGAGATTTGATTTTGGTTCATAGTTTGTGAAGACAGTTTATAGAGGTCACAGATATTGTCTTGTTGATAAATAGACAAAGATATTATCTTATTGCTGATAGACCAAGAGAACCAGGAATGTTAAACACCAATGTTGTCTCTTCAAAAGGAGAAATATATAACCTTTTTCCACCCAGAAGACTGGGATTAGAGGTGGTTAATAGCCTGGAGTCTTCTATACTGTCTGCATGGCCAGGCCATACCCTAGACCTTTGTCTTCAGCCTGTTTATATCAGTCTATCTATAGCACTACCCTACCCTTAGATCCTAATTGTGAACATCATTTACCTTGAGCCTGCTTCCTTAGTTAATCTGTAGACCCTACCTTTATGGAAGATGTCATTTGTACTTCACGTGAGTTTTATGTTATCATGTCTTAAAAATTGCTGTGCTCAGAGGATGGAGTGAATTATCACCAGGACACATCTTTTTAATTTTTTTGTGCTTAAGTATGCCTAAAACAATCCACACAGAGTGAGACTCTTGAAGTTTGAGCCAATATTGTCTATCAAGTTGTATTAAACCAAATTTCAGTCTTGCCTCTCCTAGACTGGAACTCTGCTGGCTGTGGTTTTTTTAGAGATTACCTTCAACAGTCCATCATGATTGAAAAGCCATAGTAACAAGAACATGAGGCAGCTAGTCCCACTGTATATTCAATCAAGAATCAGAAAGAAATGCTCTTTTGACTTGCTTTCTCCTTTGTCATTAATTCAAAACCCTAATTCACAAAACGGTAGACACTACCTACATATAAAGTATGTCTTCCACTTTAGTTAATCTAGTCTACAAAAATTCTTGTGTGTGTGTGTGTGTGTGTGTGTGTGTGTGTGTGTGTGTGTGTGTGCCCAACCTTTTCTTTGGTTATTCTAAATCTCTCTAAGATGACAATCTGTATTAACTCTTACAGAACTATTTTCTGTTGTAGTCAGTACCTTGTGTCTATCACTGTTTTGTGACAGTTTTTCTAAATATGCCAATTTGATATTGAACAGTTCAGTCTCTTTCCTCACTACTTTTTTTTTATCATATGTTAAATCCCACTGTTTGGTTTTTCATTTCTTTACAAATCCTCAGCATGGATTTTCATTACCTTTGTTGCTGGTTTTACCCTTCCACTTCTAGTCTTTAACTATTTGTTGCCTGTCTATCCTTAGCAGAAATGACATTTCTATCTAAAACAAGCTAAACATGAAAAGAATGCATCTAAGAAGGCAACATTTTTACAAATTAGTCAATTTTTATGAAGCAACAGATACAATAAGGGTAAAACATTCTTGACTATATTTGCCATGAAAAAAAGTAACAAGAGCTGATTTTTGACTTGAAGGAAGAAGTAGTCATGAATATTTTGTATTCTGTTCCTTGACCATTTTCTCCCTATATTAAGCATCTCTGTTGCCAGAATAAAAGAAACTGTTAACAGTAGACAGTATTGAGTGGCCAAACAATACCTTCCTGAAAGCTTTACTATGATGGTTCTTTTGATGTGTCAGCTTGCCTAGGCTAGTTATTCAGTTCAACTCTAAGTATTGCTGTAAGGATAATTAAAACCCCTAATCAATTTACTTTAAGTAAGTGAGATTATCCTGGATGTTCTGCATGGCCTTGATTCAATCACTTAAAACATCTTCAAAGCAAGGATTCACATTCCCCAAGAAGAAAAAAATTGCCTAAGGACAATCTATGCCTACAAGTTACAGTCTGCATGAGATATTCCTTTTTCCTCTCCTTAAAGACTTTCACTACAGAATGAAGACCCTGCTTTTAGGCAGTTGATCACTAAACAAATTTCCTATAGAAATATCTATGTGTGTATCAGTCCATCTCATATATATATATATATATATATATATATATATATATATGCATATGTATAAATCATATATATGGTATTATATGGTCATATATAATACTTTATATGTGTTGTGGTACTTTGAATAGAAATGGCCCCCATAGATTAATGTGTTTGAATGCTTGCTTATTAGGGATTAGCACTACCTTGAAGGGTTTTGTAGGTACAACCTTGTGGAGAGTAGGTGTAGGCTTATTGGAGGAAGTATGCCACAGGGGTGGGCTTTGGGGTTTTAAGTGCTCAAGCTAGGCCCAGTGTCAATCTCTTCTTACAAGGTAAATATAGATGTACAACTCTGAGCTCCTCTCCAGTACCGTGTCTGCCTGCTTGCTGCTACGCTAGAAATGGACTAAACCTCTGAATTGTAAGCCATCCCCAGTTAAATGTTTTCTTTTATAAGAGTCACAATGGTCATGGTATCTCTTTGCTGCAATAGAACAATGACTAAGACATGTGCATATATTATTTATGTCTGTCCATCAGACGTGATTAAGTAAATCAGTTCTCACTTAATTTGTTGACAAGTAATTAATTCTGGTAGTTTAAAAATTATTGATACTTCTTGAGAAAAGATCTTAAAATAAGGTATTTATATTATTTAATATGTTTGTGGAAGAGTGTGGATAGTTGTCCTATATATAACTAGTGGTTAAAATTACTAAAGAAAACAAACCAGTAAGTAATGAAAAGATTGAACTGGATCTGATTCTCAAAAGAGACATCTTAGGTCTATATATATTTTTAATTAATCTGTAAATACATGAATAATGAATAAATTTTGTTAGAGGCCTGTGTTCTATCTTATGTCAAGCGCAAAGATGTTTAATATAGATTATAACTGCTATACTGTATAGCTAATGCATCACAAAATACCTTTCATTTGGGAATAATGCAAACATTCATTTGTGTTCTTATAAACAACATGAAAATAGACATTTAGTTGATTGATTTCCCCATTGTTCCATTTGTGAAGCTAAATTCAACCCACTGATGATAGTGCACTTAGGTTCATTAGCCTAAAATTTCATTAATGGGACACAGAGAAATGAGCTCCAAAACTATCTGTTAATTGTTGAAACATGACTTTCTATAAGTTCATTAATATTTCAAAGTTATTTAGAAAAACCCTGGGAGTTCCTTGAAGCCCCAACTACAGCAAGATATTATGAACAGAGACTAAACAATTTATATCTATTTATATAGCTAGGAGGTTTGAGATCCAACTCAATTGTTTGTTACTGGTGCATAACATGTTAAAATTTTACTGGCCATTGTATTATTACAAGAATTCAGATATATTTTTTCTATATTATAGTATGAAATGAATTAAGTGCAATATAAGAAGCAAAGCTTTGCATGAAGTAAGAATATCTTTCTTGTGCCATTTTATAGGACATCTGAAAGCCTTTGCAAATAAAATATTTTTTATTAACTTGGAAATTACATTCATCATTGATATCCTTATTATGTAGAGAAATATAGACATGACCAATTTTACTTATTATTTATTTATTTATTTACTTACTTACTTATTTTGTTTACCAGTCAGGCTATCCGAGAAAGAGTGAAAAGAAAAAAGGAGAAAGCAAACTATATCATTAGGGAGTAATAATACTGTTGTCTTTTGAGAAGTATTTTAAAATAAAAATTGATGATATGATGATAGAAAATAGACTTATGATCTCTGTGAACCAAAGAAAACTTTTGTTGTTAAGTTACTTTTGCTAAAGTTATACATAAGATAAATAGAACTCTCTCTCTCTCTCTCTCCCTCTCTCTCCCTCTCTCTCTCTCTCTTTCTCAGTCATTTAGTTTTAAAGAGAATATTATAGATATTGTCATCATCTGCAGTCAAAGATCCCCAAATCTTATTGGATAAACATTTATCCAAGGCAAATATATGTATCTATTAGAATAACTAAGTTGTGAATTGTTACCTTGTAAGTTTGACTGCATTTTCTATCACTTAGAAGACATACCATTGACCATTTATATCAGTTTAACTAAAAAGAAAAAACCCACTGTAATTGTAGACAACACTATTCTAAGTACTAAGGGCCAGTGCTGAATAAAAAGGGGAGAAGAGAAGGAAAAAGTAATCAGAGTACCAACATTACTTCCGCTCTCCTTCCTGACTGCAGGTGCGTACAACCAGCTGACCAGCCACTTCTCACTTTTGAAGTCACTCTTTTCCCGCTTGTTGGACTGACTATATTGCTCAAACCTTGTGTCTTTTTTTTTAAGGTTTCTCTTCTCATGTATTTTATCCTCACAAAGAAAAAAGTAACAAATAAAACAAACATACAGTCACCTTCAAAACAGCACTGTGTTGCAGCAGTAAAAATCATAGAATCTCTGGTAGTGAGAGTTTTTATTGGATGATACTGGAAAACTATTACTAGCAGGCATACCTTTAAAAAATGTCCTTTGGGGTAAAGTGTAGACTTATAGTTTTCAAAATCTACTTTAAAAAGGGTTCTTAAACACTTCAATGTCCTTTATAGTTCACTGGCCAAAGGTAGGAGAGGAAGATGGATAATAGAACAAGGGGTGCATGGGCCTGTTTAGAAGTAGTTCTTAAGGGCAATTCCTATCTTCGTTGTCAGCAGTCCAGTTCACTAGCAGAACACCAAACAAGAATCAACAGCGGAAGTTCTATCCAGAAGAAACTGCAAGTCTCTTCCAATCAGCAGGAGTTTGCTGGCAAGAAACAGCCAGAACACCACCAGACGTTCTTTGGTATGTTTCTCTTTATGAAGTCACAAGTAGCAAAGATTAATTAAAAAAAAAAAAAAAGCAAGAGGAGCCAACACCAGGGTGTAGTCAGTGAAGACCAGCATGAGCAAAGCCCAATGAATATTAGTAAATTGAACAAAAACCAGGGCAACATCCACAATCTGTTGGGTTATACTTATAATGTTTCCAAACATCACATGTCCTCTCAAGGTCCACTCCAGCAAAACACCACATGCCCTTTCACCAGGCAGCTTCCAAAAAAAAAAAAAAAAAAAAAACATTAGTCTTTTCTCAGCAAAAAACATCCTCTCATATAAGTAGCACACAACCGGATCTCCAACAAAACCAGAAATTTCCATTTCAGCAAAGCAAGACCATGAGAGTAATGAAGTAAAGTACAAAAAGAAGAAAGGGTAAAGGATAGTTTACTTAAGCTCTTCTTAAATTGTTATCCTTATTAGCTAACTCAAACAATGTATAAACAGTAGTGGGAGAAAATATTCAGTCCTGATGTGAACCCGGAGTCCTGTTCTAGTCACCATTACCCTGCATTTTCCTTCCCTGAGTTGCATACAGATGTGTTGTCTATACACTTGATCACTCTTCACATTTCATTAAAAAATATGCTCTATTGATGTGAGGAGACATGATAACCTAGGTGACTCTTATAAAGGAGAACATTTAACTAGTCTATTATTGTCATGGAGGCATGCAGGCAGACATGATGAGGTAGAAGTAGCTGACAGCTTTATGTTCTAATCCTCAGGGAACAGGCAGTAAGAGAGAAACTCTGGGCTTGGCATGGGCCTTTGACACCTCAAAGCCCAACCCCAGTGACATACTTCTTCCAACAAGGCCACACTTTCTAATTCTTATCAAACACTCCACCAGTTGGAGACTAAGCATACAAATATATGAGCCAATGGGAACTGTTCTATTTAAATCACTATATTCCATTCCCTGGTAACCATAGGATTATACCCATATAATAATGCAAAATATATTTAGTGCAACTTTAAAATTCCCCATAATTTTACAGAATCTTAACACCTTTAAAATTCCAAAGATTCTTCTGAGACTCAAGACAATCTCTTAACTGTAAGCCCCTATAAAATCAAAAACAATCACATGTTTTCAATGCACAAATGTACAACTATGCAACTGTATAGTCATATATTACCATTTCAAAATTGAGGTATGGGAACACATAGTATGAAATACTGAAGAGAATATATATATATATATATATATATATATATATATATATATATGCACACATATATATATGTATATATATATGTATGTATATGTATAGATATAGATATAGATATTTGTATTCAAAACAGAGCATATATATTTATATTTATATACATACATATATATCCATATACACATATCTATCTACATACATACATACCATACCACACATACCACATGTGTGTCTGTGACTGGTGTGTGTGTGTGTGTCTGTATGTAAAAAAAAAAAAAAAGGCTAAGAATCCAATTCAGTTCATAGGCCTGGATGTCTCAGCTGGTTTTCTGTATATAAAAAAATCTAAAAGAAATAGGATCTAAGCTAGTGAAATAATGACTTGTCAGTGAACATGAGGGCAAAGACAGCAAGTTTCCTTCATCCGTGTCATTTATTTAGGCTTCCAGCATAACCTGTGGCCCAGATTAAAATGAGATCTTCCTACCCTCAAAGACATGGGTCAAGAGTGGTTCTTCCTATTTCAAATCATTTAATTAACAGGAAAAAGGCCCTCACAATATATATCCAGCCACTTAAGTTTTAAATGTAGTTGACAACCAAGAACAGCCATCATAGCCAAATAATAGGTGCAAACCAAGAAAGAGCAATACTACATCCAAACAAACCAAATGATACAAAAGCGCTGAGCAAAACTAATGATTATCACTGTAGTTTGTATCTGTCAGCTTTCTGTCACTGAAACAAATACCTCATGATAATTGGCTCATAAAGAAAAATGGTTCATTTAGAACCACCATTTTGTAAGTATATATCTATGCCCTATTCTTTCTAGTACTGTGGCCCTGGAACAATATTCATTCATCATAGCTGAAGCACATACTGTTTAGAGTCTTTGTGTCATTCCAAAAGGAAAAAGAAAGAAACCAGAATCCTAATAAAACTTGCCCCCTATGTCCTAAATATGTATAGTGGATTCGAGCTTTTCAAAGTTCCTTCATCTCTTGTTAGAGATGTAGGTTGGGGATAGTAGGCTATTAGTATACGGGAACATTTATCTAAACTTCCATACACTTAAGTTAACCCAGTTCTACTTTTCAGAGTCATCACAGAAAAGAGATAATTTACTATCATTGATTTTATTAATAATTAAACAATTGTTTGAAATTTACTTTAAAATTATTATATTTAACATTATATACTAAAATAGTTATATATGCTAGTGCTATCCTTTAACGCTCATTACTTTCTTTTTCTACACCCAAATTATATTCAAGTGTGTTCAAATAAATATTTAATTAAACATTGGTGCATTTATTTTATATGCTTGAAATATTCGAGTAAATCAAGAGTTCTTACGTTTTATTTCTGAAAGGAACTCTATCTTTATGCTCTGTCAGCATTCAAAATATATCTCCACTTAGTCTTCAGTGGTATGAAAGCAGGGTATGTGAGCCTGAAAAAGTATTGGAAAGAAGATTAATTAGGAGGATACAATTGCTCTTTTCAATACAAAGGGACTTCTCGGTCTCCATCTATCCAGAGAGGCAGCATTACTCAGTGGTTTAAAATAATAGGCTTGAAGACACTAGTATTTGATTTGGTTTTTCAAAAGTAAAGAAATAATTTGGACCTTTAAAAATATCTTAGAATTCATCTTACTGTTGAGTTACATTTGGTTTGTATTGATCATATGGGTCATGAACACAGGAGTAAGAGTCCCAGCTGTCCTGATGCCTGTCACCGGAGCATGAGGTGATAAAATGATGCTGACATTTTTTTTTAATCACTGGCTGAAATATTTTGAAATTTGTTAAAGAGTATCAGCTAAATAGAAAGAATGACATATAAGTAAAAAGTAAGGCTTAGAAATCTGTGATAATTGCAGTGGGATATTGAAATATTTAAATCAGAGTGTTATTTACTTAATACTAATTAAAATGAAATATCAGAGTATTTCTGCATAAGCATGCTTATTTTTTTCCAGGAATTCTCTAACACATTCAGATAAGTCGTGCATATATTGATTACATTTTACAGACTACACATGGACCTTACCATGTTCTATTGTGTTGAGTCTGTATTCATACATTTTTTCCTTCCAGGATTACATATGTTTTTACAGCTCTAAGGTTTGTTGTTGTTTGGGGGAATTTTTTATTTGTTTTTAATTTTTGGGTTTTTTTTTTTTTTTTTTTTTTTTT
>JANHMN010000006.1:46995112-47017448 GCA_030674055.1 Rhabdomys pumilio
TTTTTTGTTTTTGTTTGTTTATTTGTTTTTGGTTTGTTGTTGTTCTTTTGAGACAGGAATTCTCTGTGTATCCCTGGCTGTCTTTGAACTCACTCTGTTTATCAGGCTGGCCTTGAACTCACTGAGCTCCACCTGCCTTTACCTCCTGGGTGCCGAGTGCACCACCAACACCCACCTACAACTCTAACTTTTACAAACTAAACAATAAAGAAACTACTCAATACAAACGCATACATTGAAATACTCATAAATATGTTCTTAGATGTTTCTGATAAGCTAGAGTCAGATTACCAATAAATTATAAGGCAAAAACCAAAGAACTCTCTTCTCCAAGGGTTTTCACAAGTGAAAGTAAAAACATTCACAAGATGTTTTACAAAATCAATTAAAAAATTTTTATTCTAATACTTCTGAAGACTAGTACTTTACTCCCCTGGTACACAAGTGAGCTTTATTTTGAATGGTGTACAGAAAGCTTTCTGCTGGAATTTCAGAAATTATAATTTGTAGTAAGAGTTTCATTTACCTTATGCTGGCAAAGCAACACTACTAGTATCTTCTATAGTTCCAGTATTTGGAAGCTTGGTCTCAAGGTTGTCAATGCTAAAGTTGAAATGAGCTACGTAGTAAAATTATCTCATAAAAACAAATGGAAAAAAGACACATAACAACAATAGAAAGATAACAAAAAAAGTATGTGTGTGTATGCCTGTGTGTATAATATATATAAAAAGAACTTATTTAGTGATTAATTCAATAATGTATATTATGAAATAATTAACTATTTAACAGGTTCACTCTTACTTTTATTGACAAGAGATATCATCTTGCCATTTCCAAACAGACCTGCTTTTAATTTGAAACAATTTGGTAACCAGGAACAATGGAGAATATACACCACAGATATGTATGCACCATGATTAACATGTTTGCATAACATGTTTGCATCAGCCTCTTTAAGGGAAAAACTAGGTTTAATTAAACAATGAATATGCTTTGTTTTTCTTGTACCATTTACTCAGTGAAATCCTAAAATTTTACTAGATTTCATAGCATAGATATCTTTTCAAATATTCTAACCTTTTCACTTTTGACTCATCAGAATAAATTTTTCATACTAATTATCAGATAAATACTTGATTAGAATAATTCAAGGAATATAATGAAGTTATTGAATGTTGTCGCCATTTGTGCCTGCTCTTAGTTAGTTAGCATCCCTTATGGATGGGCCTGACTGATATATTCTAGTGTATTATTTTCCTAGCAGTCTTAAAGCTTTGAAATATATTTAAAGAAAGTTTTGAAACTGCAAATACTTTTATAGTTATAAACAAATTGCTTAGGAATACAAAAATCATGTGCCTTCACGTTGAAATTCAAAAGTTCATAAAATGGCCACATCTGAAGTAAATTCTTACTAACAAAATATTTTTTACCTTGTTCAGCCCAACATTATTTCCATGTGATGAAAGATTAAGGCTAAAAGTATGTGCTATCATAGGAAGTACTCAAAGATCGCTAATTCTCCACTCAGGCTGGGGAGGAAATTGTTTAATGATCTTGTAATCCAATAATTTTCCAAATGCAATAATTCCATAGCAACCTTTCTAATAGATTACCTTAGAAAGCAAAGGCATTCCCTCCAAATTTTGCATCAGAAATAGAAAAACCTGATGTGATTATGCAAGATTATATGCTCAAGAAAGCTGATAGAGGACTACAATAGTGTGTGTGTGTGTGTGTGTGTGTGTGTGTAAAACATTGCCACCAATATGCTTTTTTTCTCATTAGATGTTGGTTTCTTTGATATGTGAGCACATATATGTATGTTCACATGCATGCAAGTGCATGTGGAAACCAAAGGATAATCTGGGTGTTACTCTCAGGAGTTGTTCACCTTGTCTTGTGAGACAGCATCTCTCACTGAACCAGAGATTCACAGGTAGGTGCAGTTGGTTGGCAAGTGGCTCCTATCTCTGTATCCCCAGTGTGAGTGTTGTAAGTTTCCATTCCCACACACTGCCAGTAAACCCCATTTTTTGTCCTGGGTTCTAGAGGACCAAATTCAGGTCTTCATGCTTGTGGAACTAGCATTTCACTGAATGAGCCATCTCCCTATCCCTCCTCTGTTTCTGAAGAGAACTAGTAATATCCAATTAGGTGAAAACAACCAAGTACAATGTAAGTAAGTATTTTGCTATATTATCCTTTTAAGCATTTGACAACGAATCTCTTTGTTCTGATGTCACTCATGGGCATTCACACAAACACACAGCTCTAACATAAGCTCATACATTTTCTTTTTAAGGCTGTACTTTTCTTGTTGAAGCTCTGCATTTAAATCCATTGTCACTGCTTTCTTTGCTTGTGTTCCAAGTTCTTTGTCAATCTGCCCAGTTTAATAAAATAAAAACGTAACCAATTTTTTTCTCAATCAACATTCTTCAAGAGTCTGTCATCTATGCTTTAAAATCCTTTCTCATCAGGTAATTATCTTCCCACTAAGACAAACTATGATCTATCTGCTCCCTGATTCTTTAAAGTTAACATTAAATTAAACTGTTATTAGATTTATGTTAACATGAGAATTTCACAAGGCGCCTTCCCCCACACCCAACACATAAAGTTTTCTCCAAAGGCAAAAATCTTCTGCTGTCTTGTACTGTGATTTAGAAAGGTTTATCACCCAGAGCTTCATAAAGCTTCATGCTCTAGAAGACTAGACTCCAATATACTTATGCTAAGGGGGTAGTTATCTTTAAGAGATGTAGAATTCAATCATGACACCTCATCTAACTTCATTGTACTACAAAGTGGAGCCCCTCAACGACATAGACAGAACGAGGTTGAATATTACACAGCTATATTCCACAGCTCTTATCTCTATAGAAGAATGTCTGGTACCACCTGAATGCAGCTGGCCAGTGAAATCTGTGTCTACCAGCTGTGCATTGTATATTTACACAGCTGTAGGCCCTGTTCTAATCTGTGTTCAAGGAAATGAGAAGACAAGTTCTAAGCTGGTTGTTACAAAGATTTTTAGATGCATAGGACTGATAAATCAGTGAGATGGTGATAATTGTATATTTATCTTCCCATCAGACTACTCATAGCTAATTGTCAGAAGCTACATTAGTTATTTCCTTTCTAAATCCCCTTTACAAGTTCTCAGTCCCAAGAGATATACCACAATGCCCTCCCACACTTAAAGTTCAGGGAACATTTCAGAAGGAGGAACAAGAAGATGGTTAGTAGCCAGAGGATCACAGACTTTGCTATGACATTGTGTCCCTTAGTAATGTCAGAGACTGTATCCATAAAGTCTCATCAGCATGACTGGCTAAACATGAGCAGGATAAAGATGGAACAATAGACATAATGAATGGAAAACTGAGGAAAGGGAGAGCACCCACAAGGCCTCAACCCTCCACTAAGGCAACCAATGAGTGCTGAGAGATGGGGAAAATAGTCTTCTAAAGAAAGCAGAACATGGATTGGTTATCAAATACCAAAAGGCCAGCTCTAAATGCAAATATATGTGTAATATTATACAGAATGAATAGGTTATATTTAGTATATATGTGTATACATATATGTGTGTGTACATACATGTATTTAATGACAATTAATGAAAAAGGAGGCTATATATTTGAAAGAGCAGAGAGGGGGTGGGTGGGAAGATTCAGAAGAAGGAAAGGGAAGGGATAAATGATGTAATTATAATCCCAACAATTAGAGGAAAAAAAGAGAAACTTTATTTGAAAGTTGATTGGGGAGAGGAGGTTATTTTTACTCTGAAGAATGTTTAGAAGGGAATGGAGACTTGCTTTGAGAGATGCTATATTCGAACAATGGCCAGGGAATGCTGGCAGCTTTTGGTGGTGGTTATGCAAACATCTGAATCACCTGTAAGACAGAACCCCACAGTGGAGAAATCGTGATAGCATGAGATGGGGAGAAAGATGGATTTGTGTGTTTTATTTATAAATGATAAAAACAACTGCATCCTTTCCGATAATGTAACACTTAAAACTGGACATTTAAATATAAAAATAAATTCAAGCTTTATGGGGAATAAAAGTCCTACCTGCCATCTTCTAAAGCCTATTGAATGTGAATACAATTTGATTACTAGATGATAGCATATTTTATGATTTGTTTTCTATTATGTGTATGTATGTATGTATGTATGTATGTATGTATGTATGTATGTGTATCTGTAGAGGTGTATGTCACATGTCTGGAAATACCTTCTAGGTTGAAGGAGGGTGTTGGATCCCCTGGACCTTATGTTACAGACGATCCACATGATGTGAATGCTGGGAACTGACGCCAAGTCCTCTGAAAGAACAGCACTCTCTTAACTGCTCAGCCATCTCTCCAGACCAACAATATAATTTTAATCAACTAAAAATACAAACTGTAGATTGCAAAGATAGCTTAGAGGTTAAAGCACTTGCTATGAAAACGTGAATACCGGGTTCAGATATCCAGAGCTCACAGAACAAGCAGAGTGTGCATAGTGGCTTATCTGAAATCACAACTGCAAAAGGCAGTGGCAGTGGATCTCAGAGCAGGCTGGCTAGTGAGATGACTCATATTGATAAACTCTGGATGTAACTGAGACTTCTTATCTTAATAAATAAGTTTGAAGAGTGACCAAGCATGATTATGACAAGCAATCTTAGGCCTCTGCATATGTGTATCCACAGACACCCACATTCTCATGCACCCACACATGAATAAACATATACATACACATACAAACAAACACATGAAAAGGAAAAGAATGTATTTTCCTCACTTAGTGTGTCTTCTAAGAGCCTTTTCATGGTACATCTCTCTCAAGTATACATTGTCTTAGAAACAGCATCTTCCCCATGTGTTTCTGTTTCCTCACCTCATCATCTTGCTCCTCTCTCTCTCTCCTCCCTTGTCCATCCTCACCTCTCATCCCCTTTGTCATCTCTCTCTCCTCTCCCCTTTCCACTTTCACTTTCTAAACTCCCTTCATCATTATGCCTCATCATTCTAAATCTAGCACTAACATGTGTTGCTCTAGGAGATCATGATTCTTTTGTCTTTATTGTTTCTCTCCACATTTGGTCCATTCCGTCTGTGTGTTTGCCAAGGCATCTGGGATGATATGTATTCCATGTCCTTTTCTTCTTACTGAGACATGCTTGAGCGAGGCTATCACTGCTCAGTCAAAAAATAATGAAATATAAAATAAAATAAAATGGAAACAGATAGTGGGTATTCTGTGATTGTTGAAATTAGTTCACCAAAGTCACTGTTGTTTTCTGGTCATTGCTGTCTTCTAAGAAATATCAATGCTTTAGTCTTTTTTTTCCCATGTACAAGTTGTGCTCATTGGTGACTCCAGCTTTCTTTCCAAGGGAAGCCATGACCTGCAGAGGGCTTCGATCCCTCTGCCTGGAGCAGATGGTCTTACTGGTGTCACAGTTCACTGTGGTGAGAGCTTGTTACCAGACCTGCTGACTTTGATTCCTGTATATTCCTCAAGCTTGTTCCCCTTTACACTGAGGCAATTCGATATAACCAAAGCAAATGTCCTGTACTTAAGATACTCTAATACAGAACATAAACAACCAAATTATCCAGGCATCTGAGCAGGCTGACGGTACCCCTTCCAAACAGGAAAGAAGGGTAAGGAAGAGTATTTAAGATACAAAATCTTCAGTAACTACCATTTCCTGACACAAATAACCAGGTAAACAAAGAAACCTTTGGAAATTCTGCAATATTCCAAGTTAAGGAATATTCATTTTTCTCTTGCCAGAATTTTGAAGTTCATATTTTTAGCCTAGTACAATTCAAAAGACGACTAGAAATAGCAGAGCTACTGACATTCTGGGGAAACTTTAATTCCCAAAAATTCCAGCTGGAAATTTAGGAGAAACACACACACACACACACACACACACACACACACTATGTTTTTTAGGCTGTTCTTAAGAAATGATGCAGGTTTCAGAACAAGATGAGCTGTGGAATAAAGACAGGTGCCCCTACCTCCATCACAGCCCCCACCACCCAAACCACAGGCACAAAAGCCAGCTATTGAAATGTTTTGGAGTCTGAGAGGCTCGGGTTTCATTTCTCTTTTTCATTTCTCTTTAAGTAGCAGCGGGAGAACTCTCAGTGTTCCTGAGACTACAGATGGATAAAAAACTGAATTTGAGAAAGGTAGAAACTTTTGTATTCCCTGCTTAAAAAGCCAGAGCCAACAGGACTGTTTTACATTATCATAAAGCCTTTAATTCCCTGCCTGTGCCTCCCTGGATATGCCTGAACCATGAATATACACTACCTCTTAGAATATATGGTGCATAATAGGGCTCCCCCATACCTTTCCACCTCCTTGAAACACCTCTAGATAAAGCACAATGTCTTAGTTTACAGCACAGAAAATCTCCTGTCCCAGCCCCACTGACCCATGGCTGTTTGCAATACCCTGAAAATTAGACACCTTGATTTCTAAAGAATTCAAATGTTTAATGTTCTTATTTTTTAAAAACTCCATATATATATATATGTATATATATGATATACCACAAGCCCTAGTTTTATTTTTTACATTAGAATCTTCAAGAAACTTTATAGCAATTCCCTACCTATTCCAGAGTGCTACAAAACATTGCAAATATCGTTATTTCCAACTAAGTTTACTGTTGTAATACTATTCTGCTTTTGCTGTGTGAGTTTGTGTGTGCATGTGTGTGTGTGTGTGTGTGTGTGTGTGTGTGTGTGTGTGTGTATGTGTGTGTGTGTGTGTGTGCATGAGTGTGTGTGTATTTGTGTGTCTGCAAGTAGGAAGCAAGCCAGGGATCTGGGATGCAGGTAGACTCACCACAAGTGGTAAACCACAGGGCAATGTCACAAGGCAGTCAGTGTGATTATCTGCGGGACTGAACTGTTACTAAGCTCCCCAAACCCACACTCTTCTCCAGTCAAAAGCATAAAGAAATGGCCCAGCAAGGTACTATTTTCTCAGTTGAGGTAAAGGGTAGCATTTCCCAGTAGGGCAAATCGTAATGGATCAGATGACAATATGGCGCTGTGGTTTTCTTAGGAGAAAATGCTCCAGAAAATTAACACTTTTCAGCAATACAAAGGCTAACAGCTTCCATCTTTGGCCCCCAGAAGAGTATAGGAACATTGCCTATGCACTAACTGCAGGGCATCTCCAACAACAATTCGCCTAATGCAACAACAGTGTCTGCCCGGGGCTCTGGGAACACAGGGCTAATTGTACCATGTCAGATGGTAGGTGTGTCAGTGGTAAAATTTTAAGAGGCACATCAGTGCAGCTTTATACTGCATAATAGGCACTGATTAAGCAGCAGCAGTGTGCTTAGTGCCCACTGTTAGCTGCCAGTGTTGAGGCTGACTTAAGATGCAGAAAAACACCATGGTGCTAGAAAGAAGGCAGAGCTGAGTCTCCTATATGTTTCTTGGGGAATTAGCTGTTTGCTATGGGAATGAGGGGGATGCAAACAGTGTCAGGTCTTTTCTGGAGCCACTGGAAGGCTTCATAGGTACCCCAAACTCTAGTCAGCTGACATGAAACTGAGATTTCTTTTCACTCCTGGTCCTCCTACAGCAGGTCATTCTGTACCTTGCATGGAGTCCAGTGAAGACCATGAATCACCCCTGCTTTCAGAACTAGGTATATGTTTCTCTCTCTCTCTCTCTCTCTCTCTCTCTATATATATATATATATATATATATATATATATATATATTACACACACAAATACTTGCTGCTACCTCTTCTGTGCATTGATGAAATTTTTTGACAATCTGTGTCATAAGTCCCTATCTTGGAATGTGTGTACAGTAGACTATGACTGATCTTCCTCCTCATAAGTCTCTGACTGGATGACACGAGGTTGTCCCTTGTGTCTTTTCATTGTGCGTGTGAAATGTATGTATTTTATGCACCCATGTGTGTATGATGTGTGAATATATATGTTTGGAGGCATGAAGATTTATCCCTGATTCTGGATTCTGGATTAGGTAAGATTGATTAGCCAAGGAGGTCCAGGAATCATATGCCCAGCAACCTCTCCCTAGTGCTACAAACACATATATGTACTGCCATGTCCAACTGCTTGCATGGTCACTTGGGATCCCAATTCAGATACTCATTCCTACATGACAGACAATTTACAGGCTGAGTTCCCCTCTTAACCCTCACCCCCTTCTTTCTGTTTCTGAAGTTAAACCCCTAAATTCAGGAAATCAATGGAAGGAGGACCTGAAACTGCCAGGCAAATGATACTTAGACAGCAGTCACCTGATCTGCCTTCCGGTGCGCCTCAGATGCCAACAATGGTTAAAGGATGTGTGCCTTTGTTGCTTCATCTCTCCCTGGTTCTCTAGGACAGCACCACAGGCGGACAGACTGGGCTTTTATCTTCATCTCTACATGTGACTTTATCTTGGGTCTTGTTTCTCTGACCCGCTTTGCTACTATTGTCTACTAGCGTCTATGAAAACTACATCTTATACGACCCAAAATGTTTCTCTCTTAAAAGTTGTCCTTTATTAGTCCTTTTGCTTCAGTTATATAGACTGCCTCCTTTATGGACTCTCAGTGCTCAGTGATTAAGAACAAAGGTCTTGGCCTCAGGTAAGGACAAGTCAGGATAAATATAACTTTTAGTCTAAGTCCTCATTTGTTTATGAAACACAGAAAGGATTTCTTCATGTTGAGAGAATTTCATATGATAATTTAAATCAAATGCTTGACACAAGTTGGTGACATAGAAATGGTATTAATGACTATGATAGTTACTGTTGTCAACTTGACTCTACCTAGAACAACTTACGTGATGAATCTCTGGGAATGCTTGTAAGGGGTTGCCTTGATTGGGATCATTGAAATGGGGTAGTCTCTCTACGCTGGGTGGTACCATTCCCTGGGCTAAGATCCTCAACTGTATAAAATGGAGAAGTCAATCTGAGAATGAGGATTTAGCATTTATAGCTCTCTCCTTCTTGACTGTGGATGCAATGTGGCCGGCTCCTCATATCCCCGCTATCAACATGTCCCATTGTGTTAAACGTTAATCTGGAACTGTAAGCCAGAATTAATCTCTTCTCCTTTAAGTTGCTTTTGTCAGGGTATCATCTCAAACTGCCGAGAACCTGATACAAAGACTGCTACTTTATTATTGAACTTCTTATTTTCTAGACATATAAAGGTTTAGCACCTCTGCACGTTGGCTACACTTTAGTACCATTTATTAATGTTATCCACATATGGAGAGTCATTTAAGCCTTAAGCAGCTCAGTGATAGGGATCACGAGTCTTCATTCTTTGGCTTCTCATCCAATATTTGTCTGTCCAAACCATTTAGCATTCAGTTGTGTTTATGGTAAATATTCAGTACATACTAGGATCACAATTTATCTGGGGCAAAAGTTTCAGACATGGAAATATAGTTATTTTACTTTATTTCTTGAACAAGAATTTTCTCTTACTAATTTATCTCATTTTCTTGTGGCCTAGAAAAAATTATAAGAACTTATTTGAGTTTGTTCTGCGAAATTAAAATTTAATTACTCAACACATTATAAAGCCAGAATCATTTTCCTTCATTTTTCAAATATTTTAAAGCACATATTTATAATTAAATACATTTTTTTGCATGCTGGGTAATAAAATCCAGGTAAATAAACCTAAAAATTTAAAACCAAAAACATTTAAAATCACAAATTAATAAATAATTGTCTCTTACATAGTGTCTCCATTTGTGACTTAAGTATAATATGAATTGTGCCAATATAAAGATATTAACATGAAATAGTGTCCTCCAAGATTTATCATGTTTTTCTTAATCTTAGTCATGTAATTTAGGTGCACCCAGATGGCCCCTTACACAGGTTTTCATTTTGATGCAAGGTTTATGAAATAATCATTTTATGTACAAAATAAAGACAAATAGTCAATGTGGGTCAAGCACTTACTCTACGTTAAGCAATTTCCATCTCAAGATGATACTGAACATGCAAGACCTTGAGAAGTATGGCTGGTAAAGGTGAAAATGGAAGGAACAAAGACAGCCATAAGGAACTCTAAACATCAGTGGAGTAAGTGGCAGTAAGAGTTTACAACTAAAGAGCAGCTTTAGAAAAATTCAAGCCCATGATTCATTAAGGGTCTTTGATGTTTGGAAGAACGGAGCCCATGTTAGCACTTTCAATGAATATGGAAGCGGATCTGGGATGTGGTCAGTTGTAACCATCAGTCATGTATGTCCCCTGAAGCTATACACTTGTGGTTTTTAGTCAATGCATTTACATTCCCTTCTTCCCACAATATACAAAAGACAAGGGTTTTGAAACTTGCCTGAAAACATGCCACTAATAAGCAGCATCACTGCTTCTAACATCTGTACTCTGATGTCATAGTTCAGAAGAGGTTCTTAAGTCAGTACCTAGAAAAATAGATAACTATACAGTAAAAGGAAAAAGAAAGAATGAAAGATAGACAGGAAGAACATGTGAAATGATACTAAATATACTCATTCACAGTAACATAAGGAAATGTGTTCAGAACCCCCCTACGTACACCAAATTTCACCAGATATGAATCAGATATATAAAATGGTACTTGAATAATATCCCCATATATATATATATGCACATATATATATATACATATATAAATATATATATGTATGTGTGTATGTGTGTATGTGTGTATGTGTGTATGTGTGTATGTGTATATGTGTATATATGTATATATATATATATATATATACACATATATATATGTGTATGTATATGTGTATATGTGTATGTATATGTGTATGTGTGTATGTGTGTATGTGTGTATGTATATATGTGTATATATATGTATATATGTATACATACATATGTTCTAGATTTATGTAAGCAATAGTTGGTAAAATTTATATACAAAGAGTATAGCTAACTCTCTACAAAATATACATTTAAAATTTAACTGGCACTGCACTTAAAAGAGAGAACTGGATTTTGAGTTCAAGGTCAGCATTGCTACTTAGGTCAAGTCTAGTCAAACCTACATGTCCAAATGCAAGGGCTAAAAATGTAGTTGCATGTTCAGAGTATTTCCCTGACATATATAAGATTCTGTGCTTCATGCTCACCACCAAACATCAGCTGATTCTATTTCATTTATAAAAGTTTTAATCATTCTTAATCTCCCAGATAGGACAGAGGAAGTCCTGGACTTTGACGGAATGTAAATCACACTTTTTACCAAAGGTTGAGGTATTTGGACAGAAGATAAAATTTTATCTCTCCTTTTGGTTTTAAAATCAGTCAGTTGCTTAGATGAAATAATCTTTTTCAAATAAATGAATAAGGAAGGAATTTCAGAAATGCTGGTAATTTTTAATGAGATTTCTTTTGATAATTCTGCTTTCCATAACTGGATCTTTTCAAAACACCAATACATGGATTCATTTTTTGTTGTTTTCTGTCTGCATTATTGATTTGTATATTTCTATTTAAATATACAAATGAAGTAACAGAGACCCAGATTTGAAAGGAAACAGGCTGATGAGAATGTTCTTTTCCCTGTGATCATACATGGATCCAGCTTCCTTTCAGCTCTAAGCCATCAAGATCCATTGAACAGTTCAGGCATACCATAGTCAGGATATTTTCTGAATTAGACTTATAGAACACAGACTGCTTTTATCTTCCTTTTCTTTGTGTATCTTGTACATATGGCTGTTTATGTATTAACACACAAGGCTTGGAATTACAGTTTTATTTTAACCCAAAAGCCCTTGTCAACCATCTTTGTTGTGTTTTCTAGCTGATTCTGCTAAGTCATAATCAATATTCTTACAATAAAGCCATACTCCAAGTTCTTTCAGTTTAATTTCCTTTCCATCATTAAGTGTCTCATTTTTCGACAGAATCCAAAGACCTTTGTATATGCTTGTATGTGAGTATGTGTTTGTGTGTGTTGTGTATAAATTTATTTAAATATGTGGTTAAAATTAGTGTTGTTCTACTCAGAGTCTGATGTTTTATTTATTTTTTAGTCTTAATAGAGATCATCCTAATTTAAGAATGCTCAAAACAAACTACAAGAGATTAAACCATGTCTTGTCTGCCTATTATACTAGTTACTCTTTTGTTACTATGACCAAAATATCTGGTATTGACAATTAAAAAGATAAAGTATTTCTTTTGGCTCATGGATTCAGAGGATAGAATGTATCACATAAATTGAGGAAGGTGTAGCAGAACAATGCAATTCATATCTATTCAAGTGGGTCAGAAAGCACAGAAATATAATGACAAACTTTGACTTTCTTCTTTTCTCATTTTATTTTGTTGGAGTTCCCAGCCCATATATTCCACTTTATATTTTTTTACTTTATAGATTATAATATAATTACAACATTTCTTCTTCCATTTCCTCCCTCGAACCCTTCCCTCACTCACTTTAATATTCATGACCTCCTTTTTTATTTATTGTTGTTACATGCATATATGTGTATGTATACATATGTATTTCCCTAAATACAACCTACTTAATCTGTGTAATGTTACTTGTACTTATATTTTAGGGCTGATCATTTAGTATCTGATAACCAATTGGAATGTTCTTCCCTGAGGAAAACTATTTCTCCTATTCTCAACATTTTTTGGCTGTCTGTAGTTCTCTATGTTGCTGTGATAAAACACTGACCAAAACCTACTTCGGTGAGGAAAACGTTCATTTCAGCTTACAGGTTAGTGTCCATCACAGAGAGAAATCAGGGCAAGAGCTCAAGGCAGGGATGTGGCTGGATGAAATGAAGCAGAGACCAGGAAGAAGTGCTGCTTAGTGACTTACTCTGTCTCCATCAGTGGTCTAAATCTAGTGCTAAGGTTCCGTGATGTTCCTAGAGAGTTGCTGGTCTTTAGTCTTTTCCCATGTCCTTGTTTTGTCTGTGTTGCCACCAGAAGATACTGCCCACATTTAGGTGAATCTTCCCACTTCAAATAATCTTATCAAGAAAATCCTTCACCAGAGTACCCAGCAAGAGCTTGAGCTTTAGTTGAATCCAGATCTAGTCTAGATGATGACCAAGATTAGACACCACATCTTGAAATAGTTCTCCTGATGACTAGGTGGGATACCTCCTTTCAGTTCTTTCTCTCTAGAAATATCCTCATAGATATGTGCCTCACCAATCTTTTGTATGATTCCAAACCCAATCAAGTGGGCAATGAAGATTAACCACGTGGTCACTCGGATTCTAGAGACTGTTTTGGGTAGTATCTATGATTATGGCTCCTTTGACATAGATTCTTTCTCTCCTAATTGTCACCAAGAAGCCTTGAACATGGTATTTTCTGCCTTTGATGTAGTGAAATAAACATTAGATTGCAAGTGAGAAATGTGGAGCTAGTTTTAGATCTGCCATTTATTGGTCATGGAAATATAAAAGCGTAATTTTTCTCTCCATAGCTCATGTTCTCTCCCTGGGAGTCTGGCTGTTCCGATTTCACAATTATGATGGACGGAGTGTGAATGTACTTTGAAGACCATGCCTCAGGTGAAAGGTGTGGCAATCCTTATTATATTCACAACAGAATATAATAGATCAACCTTGCTGAGTTTCCAATTTGCTCAGTTTCTGTACAAGGTACTGCAGAGTGATAAACATGAGTTAGGAGCCACAAGTTAAGTGTCGGAGATAAAAGAAACTGCCAGGAAAATATGATAAAAGATAAAAGATAGCAGCTCAAAGAAAATATAAAAGCAATTTCAGGCTAACCCAGAGTGGCAGAGCAGAGAGTGGTAGGGATACTCTTTTGATCAGTGGGAGAGAGAATGAATTAGGAGGGTCTCACTGATCATCTCTGCAGTCTGTGTATGCCATGCCTTGGGGTAACCAACATTTGCTGATGCTTCAAATACCGCATCAGATTCTCTGTGTATATCTTTGCTTACCACACAGTAGGTAAAGGTTCCTTTGAAACCAGATCCCAGCCCTTCAAGGAGCACCACAAGACAGGTGTGTTGGGGACTTGTGATTGACATGCAAGTTATATTTTTGCTGAAAATGAAAGTCTGTTTATTTATAGCTGTCTGTTTCAAAGCAACCATTGAGATGCAGAGATTATTAATATTGCATCACACTGTCTTAATACAACCTGCTTTATGTATCAGTTAAGAAAGAGTTCACTTGGTCACTAGCATGTACAATAAATTGTCTTTTGAGCAAATACAAAAACAAGATCAGTGCGGGGGCCAAGACTAAACAAATAACTATACAGGATTCAAGGTTGGCTAGCTGAACAGCACAGTGACCACATAATTTGACAGATGTTGGGACACTGTTATACTGCAAGAGAAATTGCAGTCTTATTACAGTTATTGCTAGCGAGTGTTTTCTTTTAGATTTTTAATTTTTTTCAAGTGTACAGCATGTCTCTCGTCCTTAGAAGCATATTGCCAACATGGGCTGAAAATCACCAGATACATTGTAGGAAATTCATATTGGCTGACATTTAGTAATATTGCTTGCACTGGCGAGGGCCAGATGTGGTGCTCATTTAGTTATTTATTGTTTTTTAAATCAGTGAGTTAATACAGTATAAACATGTTCAGATTTGTGTCTATTTGATAGAGGGATGAGGACTAGACTTTTATGCAGTAATTCAGATACCTGAGCCATGGAAAGTTCTAACATTTTTCAATGTATAGTTTCCAAGGTTACACTGGCCATCAACAGCTACCCAGATGCGACAGAGACTCAACTCATATGCTTACATGCCATGCGTTGGAGTTAGATGTACTGCCTGTCACTTTGTACCCATTACGTCAGCCATAACTCAGTCTGATGGCCACTCAAAACTGTAAAGGATGCTTGGAAGCAGAACACATTGTGAACCTAAAAGGAAAACGAGCCCCTGAAGGTGATATATCAAGTTTTGTCGGACACAGGAACATACATTTGTATAGTTCTGTGCCGCTGTAGATCTCTTTTATCTGTTTTGATTCAGAGGGTCATAAAATCCCTATAACTTACGTTTCTCTTCAATCCTTATCTTTGGAACAGAAATAGATCTAAATCTTTCTTATACCATGTGAGTTTCCTATGGTCGCAGACTGGCTGGTGATTCCAGAGTTGAAACCTCAGTTTCCAATCTTCTATCTCTACAGCTCATTCTTTCTCTTTACCATGCTTCATGCATTTCTCCTTGCCTTATACTTTAGTAGGAATGAGAGGACCCTGCCTTAATATTACAAAAAGCACACTAATAAAGCAACCAAAGTGTAATTACTCAGCAATGTGTAGACAAATAAAACCTAATATGTGAAGAAGCCAAAAGCAAAAGCAGTGAGATTTGTTTAAGTGATCCATTTAGTGTACCATGCAAATGATATAAACTTGGAAAGAAACCAGAGATTTTTTTTTTGAAACCCAAGATTTTAATCGAGAAATGCAATAAAGCTTTCTTAGAAATAGAGTGACTAAACCCAACTCTGGCAGCTATTTTTCATCCTGGTACTAAAACAAAGTCATGTAAGAACTGAGTCCATTTGTATAACTTGATATGTTCTCAGGCAGTAATGTATGGATCATACTAAGGGGAAAAAAGTCCTGCAGAAAAAAACTTACAAACAATAAACTCACGTCACTGTTTATAACAAGATAGCAACAAACAACCTAGTTTAGTTTTTAAAAAACGAAAGATTCAATAATTTTAGATTTAGCCAATGCTTGGTGAGCACCTAACAGAATTCTGATACCACAGATGATTTCATACACATTATTCTGTTTGTTCCTATGCTATTGCACAGAAACATAATCACATTTGTATTTTCTAGAAGCCTAAGGTCTTTATGTTATCTTTGGGTCTTTTTAGTACAGAAGAATGGTGTTTGGCTTTAGTGATATCTTTTTCTCCCTAATTAGTTCAAACTTTTAAAAAGTTTGTTCTCAAAAGAAACCACAGATCTCAGAGTACAAGGATCTATGAGCAGCATATCTCCTTTACCCCATTGTTTTGTGAAAACAACTATTTAGCCATGGCCATGTAACTATAACAAGCCATTAGCTACGCCTTGGGAATGCCATTCAATGAATCATAGTATCAACAAGACCTTACTCACGGTTTGCTTATCTACAAGCTAAGAATATCAAATGTTAAGTGTCCTTTAGGGTTTTGTTTTATTTAAACCAATGATCATGCACCAGAAGGGTATTTTTATTAATGTTTTATCCGGCATAAAAAATGGATTTCATTGTGGCAATTATGTGTGGTTTTATTATATTTTCCCTTATATATCTCCCTCTTCCACCTCCATCCCATACCCACTGTTCCCTCCGTGCCTGTCCATAGCTTATTTAACTTGATATGTTCTCAAGCAGTAATGTATGGATTACACTAAGGTAATGTATGGATTACACTTAGGTCACACATGTAACCCGTTATTCTCTCTTCTTACCTACCTTAAGGCTTCTTTCTCACCTGTCATGGCCCCCTTTATAATTTCATCACACACACACACACACACACACACACACACACACACACATCTTTATAACTAAAACAGATAAATTTGCATAGTTACATAAAATATAAATATGTAAACTTAAATCTAGAGTACAGGCATGACATTTATCTTTTTGAATCTGGCTTATTTTTGTTTGACATAACGACTTTTTACTTCCATCAATTTTTCTTTCCAATGTCATAATTTTAATTTTCATCATGGATAAATAAACTAGTTGACGGATGTCGAGACTGGTACCATTTCCTTGCTCTCCTGACTCGAGCAACATCAGTCAAAGATTAACTAGCCTTCATATAGCCACTGCAGTTAGAAACGGGATTCTGTTTCAAGGTGTTCATTCTGAGAATGGATGGGCAAGTGTCTCTGTGGTTTATTGACTTGAATGATTTTGGTTGCCATATGGCAGATGGCCTCTTTGAGGTTCACATTGCAAAACGGAGTTATCAATTGCTACAAAGCCAGATAGAAATCTGTGGAAACCTGGAACCACTAAACTGCCAGGACCACTATTTTGAACTGTTCTAATTGCTTCTTATTTAAAAGACTCCAAGAGCGCTTTATAGTTTTCCCTCTTTCCCATGAATTAAGTAGGTAAACTAGCAGTCCAGAGTATTTTTCCCACTTAGATAAAGGAGGTGAAAGATTTAGAGAGATGCTAACTCTATGAACTTATAATGTAAATGAAAATACAAACAAAGGAACAAACAAACAAGCAAAACTTTTGGGAGGAGGTCAGGATGCCTATCACTAAACCTGACAATCTGGTTTAATCTCCAGGTTCAATCAATATGCTGGAAGGTCAGAACTAACCCCCACTAGTTGTCCTCTGACCTAACACTCCTATCATGGAATGCTCAGCTGCACACACATCATAAACACACATATGGATCACACAACATAAATGAAAATATAATAAGAATAATTTATTAAAGCATGAGCTTATTTTTTAGTAAGTACATACATAGAAGAAACCTATAATATTTACCATATTAAATCACCTGCTGTTTTCTTCCCTTGTGTCCTAGGAATGGCAGCAGTGGAGTGTAGTACACAAAGGGTCTAATAGGACATGATTTCTGTCCTATAATCTGTCAAACATAAGTTCCTCTTTATGTATTTGCTGCAGTCAGGGTCAAAAGCCCATGTCTGAGAAGTCCACTTTGAGAATTTATTTCATTTTCTGGCAAGAATGAGCCAGGAATGATTTGGAACACTGAGTTTTGGCTGCACACCGAGCTATTCAAGGTAGCCTTTTTAAACAAATGAAGGGAAAGTAGTTTTGGTGAATGTGCCCAGAGTCACCATGGCATTGGGGCATTCTGATCAATTGAAATAACAAAGTAATTAATGCCTGCTGTGTGTTGCAGTAGGGATGAGGTAAATTACCATGCTCTTGGAAGCCTCGGCCTTCTCCAAATATTGCTTTAAAGGAATCACAGGGATGATCAATGTGCTTGCATGCAGTTCTCTTTCCAGGAAGAAGGGCCCACAGAATGTGTTTACACATTTAAATATACATATGTATCTGTCCTTGTACTCTCCTGAGGAGAATTTGATCTCTACAGGAAGATGTCTGAGGGGTAGGCCAAATAATGCACAGCCCATCCGGATAACTTTTCTCTCAGATGCAGCACTTCTATCAATTTCAAACAATAGACTCTCACTCTGTGACAGCAAGCAGTGTTCTTTACAAAGCCAGAGTTGTGGCTTATGTGTCCCCTTCAAGCCTGTGCTGCATTTAGTCAGAATTCCTAGTATACTGGACTATAGTTTTATGGGGAGTTGTGATCATTAAGGATGTAATTAAGCTATACAGGGGGCATATACAGGCCTTAATCCAGCAGGCCAGGTATCCTACATAAGAAAAGGAGATGGAGGCAGGCCAGATGGGAAAAGTGGGCAGCCCTCAGGATGGCAGAGGGAGAAGGTTGTTTTGCATATCAAGGAGTGTGTCTCAAGAAACCCATGGCAGAAATCTCTTAAACTCAGGTTTGTGGTCTCTAGAACTGTAAGGGTTCTGTCATTTAGTTTGAATGGTCTGTGAAAGTCTCCTATGGCAACGCAATACAAGCAATATATTGAGGGTACCAGACATCCCACATCTGAAGTCATAATTTTGCAATTATTGACACATGACAAATTTATATATGTGGCTTCAGTGCAGGTGTCTGGAAAACACAAGTCAGAAGGGAAGTCCCTGAAATTTAGATATTCCAAATTCATCAGCTTCTGCAGAGTTGCTATTCAACAGAGGGGAATAAAAGAAATGGCCAGTTAGATATCTTTAAAATCCTGTTGCTCACAAACAAACCTGGTCAATTTTTTTAGGAAAAGAAACTGCTCATCTCATTGATAAGTCAAAGACTAGAATTTACATTATGATTGACTAAACCACCATCCCTCATGTCAGGAAAGCTAATGTTTTGGCGCAGAGTCTGATAGCTCAGCATAGCAAAGAAGGATTTTGGTTTTGTTGTCTGGCTAAGCTTAAGCATTCTCTAATATTCTAAATGTGGTGACCACATCCAGTTTTAGGTGGCCCGGATTTTAGGTTTCATCAATGAATTGCTTTAAATGTTGGGTTGGTTTGTGTCCTAGTTTGCTGCCAGTCCCTGGCTCCACTGTCCCATTTCCCCATGGCTGATAAAAAGTTCACAAATTGTCTGCCTCCAGCATTCTAGGATAGTGAGTGAGGGGCTGTGAATGCAGAGAAGCCTGGCTGCTCAAGATACTTAGAATAAATGACAACTGAGTGTTCACTCCTAAAAAGGATACTTATGCCACTTCCTCTAATGTTCAAAGAACATTGCAGAAAATCAAAACAAAACAAAACAAAATACCAAGAACAATCATTCAAGCAGGAGGACAGGAAGAATAGCTGAAAATGTTGACTTTATGTTCAGACCCAACACTGCCATGTGGCATAGCTGGTGTGGTTATCTGAACTGGGCCAATCATAGACTGGGGAAGGGTTCACAGGGCCCTAGCCTATCTTGATGGAAAGATTGTCTCATGATTTAATCTGAAAGAGAGACAATTACAGTTTTCAATGAGCTAGCCAGCTACAGTGACAAGTTCTAATCTTCTGATCACACAGAGAGCCCTAGTTCAAAGCAGCGACTGACAAATTTAAACCAAAGGACATGAATTCGAGAACTATTAAGCAGGAGAAAGAGATGAGAGAGTTGAGGTGGCAAAAAATAAAAAAAGAAAGGAAGGAGATGAGGACAAACAGAATGCACATGTGTATGAAACTGTCAACATTTATCTTTTATTAAAAATATATTTTCACATGGGGATCCCATCACATGGGGATTGGACAGTGCAAACCAATGGGTGGAAGAAAGCTCAAGATAGAACACAAGAGTCAGAGACCCATTCATTCACACACTCAGGATTGCTGTAAAAATACTAACCTGGCAGCTATAATGTGGACAGAGATAAGACAGTATGAACCAAGCAGGTCCTGTGCTTGCTGCTCCAGTCTCTATGAGATCATAGAAGCTTTGCTCAGTTGACTTAGAGGGATTTACTTCTCTTGATGCTCTCCCTTCTTTCTGACTCTTAAACTCTTTCCGCAGCAAGAAATTTGAGAGTGAGAACCCATGTGTTCCAAGTTCTCTCCTCTCTCTCTCTCTCTCTCTCTCTCTCTCTCTCTCTCTCTCTCTCTCTCTCTCTCTCTTTCTCTCTCTCTCTCTCTGTGTGTGTGTGTGTGTGTGTGTGTGTGTGTGTGTGTGTGTGTGTGTAAAGCCTCTAGCTATGAGTCTCTGTATTTGTCCCTCCCTACTTCAGGAGAAAACAGTTCGATTTGACTGAGGCCTACTCCATGAGCTGGAACTCAAACCTGATACCACTTGGATAAGCAAGAACCAGAGACTGGATATAGCCCAGAGAGCTAGTGTAAAACTACTCCTGACCTTAATTTTTCTTCAGAGATCAGGAAATGTTAAGAAACTGTCCATCCTCTGTCAGTATTAACTTATTACATTTAAAACATTACCGTTTAAAACCATATGCCTTAGTTCTGTTACTGTCCTTAAGGCCATAATTTCAAGATGAGTCTTAAAGGGCTAACATTAAGAGGGAAACAGGGCCATGATTGCTCCCTTTGATGGCGTTAGAGGAGAGTTTGTTGTCTTAATTCTTTGAGTCTTGGATGTTGTATTACTTACAATCTTGGTTCACATCTTCTCTTCCATCAAGTCTGGTTTTTGTCTATCAAACCTCATTAGCCTGAGAAATGTCTAAGTAGGCCTATGTGTATAGATACATAAAATAAGTGTACAAGTCATCTTTTGCTGATTATCAATCATATAATATTATAAAAACAATTATTTGATGTATATGTAACTTATAAATTATTGAAAATAAAATCAAATTTGCATATTAAGATAGGATTGTTTGTTTCTTGCATAATGGACTAAATCCTGGCTGAATATTGGATAGCACAGGGCAGTACATTATTTTCAACAGTTTTCAGGGCTTGTTGGTGTTTTTATTTTATAATTGTCAGTGCTGTGAATACTACTTCACATAGACACATAGATAAAATGGCAGAAGTTTGTTTAAGGGCATTTGAAAAATTGTTGGAAATTCTGTCCTAATCCCTAGTTTAAATATATTTCATTAGTTTTTGGTATGGAATTCAAGTCAGCAACTCAAACAGCAACTTAAAAAAAAAAAAACAAAAAAAAAAACAAAAAAAAAAACCCAGCACATATCCTAACACAATCCAGTTCAAGCCGAGAAGTAACAATTCAGCCTTTGTTTGCTGTAATTAAGATGCTATGTTTCTATAAGAGCAGAAAACTTGGTGTGTAGAGAAAAACTATAGCAACCCATATCATGTAATAGCCTCAACTTTGAGCTAAAAATGTATCAGGCAGTGCCTGCTGTGTCCTTTGGTGTCACAGGCGTGTTGGCATGTGCGATGCAAAGGCGAGGTGCTCTGTTTTCAGGATCACACAATGAAACATGGTAAACACGGCCAGAAACACCTCAGACGTGAGGGGGATATACATTCTTTCGAATGAAGATGTACATTCAGAAACCTGTACTGTTGCCCTTTGTATTTTTGCCTTCACATTCGCTTATACAACACCATATGGGGTCGCGACTTAGTTGAATCTGCAAGGTTTCCAGCTACGGTGTCTCACGCTCAACTTCCCTCCACTTCTGTCATGTGACTTCCTGTTTAATCTATAGTCCAATCTATCTTTATTCCTTATAAAAATACTTGCAATTTGTCTTCAGAGCCCATCTAGATAATAAGAAGATTGCTCCTTATTTAAAGACTCTTAGCCATATAAAGAAACCTCATTTTGTCAATAAAATAACACTCACAGGTTATAGGATTTGTGTCTGGATAGCATTGGGGTCCTTATTTAACTTTGCATAGCCTACATTGCATGATGGAGCAGAAATAGCCCTCAGCCCACCATAGGTATGCGGTGTAAGTTCTTTGTAAACCTTCTTGTTCAAGCCTCTAGGTTTTGACTGTCATAACTGTTATTAACATGGCATAATTTAGAACATACTGACTCAAATGAAAATAGTTAATATGTTTCTATGAAATCAGTTTCTAATGATTGTAAATTTTTAAAGGCCTTTTTAACATAACTATATAATTTAATACACGTTCTATTATGTCTATGATTTCACTGTATTGTCTCATCAATAAATCATTAAACATGTCTTTGTTACCCTTTCAAAAATTTTTCTTTTTAAAATTACATTGTGTGTGTGTGTGTGTGTGTGTGTGTGTGTGTGTGTGTGTGTGTGTGT
>JANHMN010000006.1:47017458-47031175 GCA_030674055.1 Rhabdomys pumilio
TGTGTGTGTGTGTGTGTGTGTGTGTGTGTGTGTGTGTGTGTGTGTGTACAGGTACATAGGTACTCTTGCCATGGTGTCAGCATGGAAGTTAATGGACAACCTGTGAGAATCTGCTCTATCCTTCCACTATATGAATCCTGGGGATCCTGCCAGGTCCCTCAAAAAACTTTATAATAATTACTGAGTAACTGTTTATTTATACTTCAAATGATGTTCAGTTAGGGTTAAAGACTTAACACAGACTAATCAATAGTTATAGCTATTGATTAGTACCATTGTTTGTAACCTTGTCTGTGGAAGGCTTAAAGGTCTATAAAAATTTAGCTATCTCAATAAAGGTAAACTGGGGATATCCAACTAATCAATCCTATGTGAATCTTCCTCATCATTACATGGGTGATACCAATAAGTGGGAAGATAATTTGAAGCCCTGTTTCTAACAAGTCCATGCCTTATATATGGAAATATGCCAAGTATTGGAACAAAGTGTGTTTTTATTTTTTTTAACTTTGTATTGATTCCTTGTGAATTTCATGTCATATACCCCGATGTCACTCACCTCTCTGTCCCTCCATATACCTCCTCCCCAAAAGAAAATAAAAGAATAACAGTTTAAAAATAAATAAATAAAAACTAGAAACATCTTTTTTTTTTTTTTTAATGAATGGCTGGAGGGAAAATATCTACTTAGTTAAGTGCTTGCTTTTATTAATGAAAATAAAAGGCCTTGACTTTGGTTCTCAGATGTCAAATAAAAGCAGTTGAACATAGGCTGCTGGCCAGCCAGGCAAGCCTACCTCAGGAGGCTCCAGACCAATGAGAATGCTCATGTTTCAAAATATATTGGGCAGTGAGATGGCTTGGTAAGTAAGGCACATGCTGCACACGTGTGAGGAGCCAAGTTTGAATCCTCAGAACCAAAGGAACAGCTGATTGTGGCATTGGGCATCTGTAATCCCTGTGCTTCTACAACAAGGTGGGAAGTGGAGACAGAATACCTAGAGGCTTGTGGATCGCTGAGCTTGTTGTACACAGTGATACAATGTTTTCTTTTGAACAATGCAGAAGGGGAGAACCAACAATCAAAGTTGTCCTCCCTCCAAAGTGTGCCGTGACAATATCATGTCTGCATTCCCATACATGGATGTGCATGCATACAGACATACACAACTACATTCCTGCACCAGCATGAAGGCACACACATATACACGCAAATATATATGCACATAGAGGGTTTTTTTAGTATATACACATTAATTGATTTAGATTTTTGACATGTTATATACACTTACAATGTATTCTGGTTACTGTCTTTTGCTCCCCTCTAATACCTACTTTCTGTCTTTTTACATCTCCATCAGCCCCTTTCCTAAGTTCATGCTTTGTGTCGAGGGACTTCTGTGTGACCACTGCATTGGAAGAATCCATTGGGCCCTGATAGGGTCACCAATTGGTACAGGACATAGGCAATGATTTCTCTACTCCATGAAGGTGTTGCTAGCTAATAATACAGCCACGAAGTGCAGGATCCCCTGAGTGCTTGCCTTATCCATGCCTAAATATTTATGGGTCCTTTCAGTGTATGTGTATATAATTTTTAATTTAAAAAGTCAGAATTGGTTTTAGAAAAGACATCCAAGTTTGACTATCTTGGCATACATACACACCTAAGCCTATAAATATGAATTTACATGTTTAGGTGCCTATGAACATAAACATATGAGTGTGCACATATTTGCACATGTAAAGGTGAATCCAAAAAATGGCAAATAGATAACTGTTCTGGGAGAGTCTAATTGAAAAGAAAAGAACTGTGATATATATTGATTATTTGATAGGGTTGAAATATTAAAAACTGTCATCTATGTCTTCAGTATCTCTTCCAATGTTTCAACTTGCTTATAATTCTTGAATGGCATCCACTTTAATTTGTGAAACTGACTCACTGTTTGAGGCAGGGAACTCCTTCACACCAATGAAATGGTGACTTTCTCACTGTCCTATTGATCATTGAGATGCAGAAAGTGACAGAACCCAGTGACTTACCCTCCACCCAGCAGGAACCTAGCGCATCATCTGTGCAGGCACCTGATCTCTACTTGCGAAGCCTGAGACGTCCAAGAGCTGGGGAAGACAGATGTCCAAGGGACATGCAGCCAGGTAGAGAGCAATCACTTCCATGAATTGTCAGTTTTTTCCTCTTTCCCCAAGTCCTGTCACATTCTTCAGTACTATTTAGAGCAGTCATTTCAGCCTTTGTCTATTTGATCACCTGTCTCCTTTGTCAGACCCAGTGAGACATTTGGCAGACATGGTGGTGGCCATCTGTGCTGCTAGAACGAGCCTCTTTTCCCAGCACTTACCTAGCTTTCTCATCCAGAGAATCTTGGCTTGAAGGAGTCAGGTGCTTCAAATTTCTGGGATGCTTGCCACTGACTGGGTGGGTTTCACATCATGGGCCAGCTTTTGCAGTAAAAGAATCTAGAGGGGACTGTGTTTCTTTTTCATTCCCAGAGTACCGGCATTTAGTTGGCCATCCCCACTGGCTTGCTCTATTGACCTTTCTACTTTAAGTGGTTTACTCTATTCCTAAAAGTCTGGTCTGCCCATGCACACAGGAACGGGCATAATCTCAACAACAACAAATGGTGAATCAACTATTCTCTGTTTCTTGAGAAATACAGACTGATACTGAGTCAGTGTAAGGTCATTACAAGGGAATTTTTAAGTTTTAAAATACTGTAAACAGGTCTCCAGACCTGTGGGAATAACCTTAATTAAATATGTACCTTTAGAATATTTTGAAATCACCTGTGCTTAGAGGAACAAAACTATTTTGCTTTTGTACCAAATCAAGAGAAACCTGTTTTGAAACATATACCATCTGTGGAAAATAATCCTTATTCAACCCTGGAATGCCATGATTTCAACAGTCTTTAACTTGGTTAATTTCATCTTTAAAAATATTGGTTAATATCTGTATAACTATTGATTCAATATGGATATTTAAAAAAAAATTTTAAAGGAATTTGGTGGTGTGGTTACCTTGTGGAGCATAGTGTAATCATCTAGGTCAGAATGGGATGCTGTCGTACCCCTATCTCAGGGAAGATATTAACAAGTTACTGAAACCGCTTCTCCTCTTTTTTCAGTGTGCTTAAGTCCAGGGAAATATATGTTTCTCTCACTTCTAGTTTACAGCAATATCATAAAAACACTAGTAATTAATCGCCATAAAGATCTCAGAAACATCATGACATCATAAAAAGTGGAAATGAACTGTATTAGATTGTAATAAATTTTCACTTGTAAAGACGTTTTTAATTTAGAACTGGATGCAACAGACAGAGACACTTCAGTGCTTACAGATGCATCATTTTATGAAAGAGAGATTTACTAAGCAAGTTGAGAGGGTAAACAAAATTTTTAGAATTAAGGAAAAACTTCACATAATTACAATCTCTTGAGTAAGTACTTTAAAAAAATGAGTCTAAACTCACCAGATTCACTGTTATCACAACAATGCTGTATTAAACAACTTCAGGAAGATATCTTGTCAGTTGTATACATTTATTAGACATTTTAAAATACTCTCTTATTTTATTTTGAAAACATAGCTATAATATGACACTAAAATTGTATACTAATTTTTCTTTGAAATATAAAGAAACCTTTCATTCACATTTTTAAGAAGAATAGCTACCTATAAACACACAGTGGGTATATTTAAAAACCATATCCCACAACAGACTGAAAAAAAATTAATTCTGACTTATATTTGAGAATACTATAAGCTATAAAATTTCATGTAATTTTATTACTAGAGATATAAAATCATTTTGAGGGGGAATCACCTAAAAAAACATAGAAGTGAACAATATACTTATAAACTGTCAAATAGTTCCTCACTGTTGAAAAATAGGTTGCAAAATATGCACACAAAGGCAGCTTTTAGCAATACAGAATAAAACATGGCCCTTTCTTTGGCTCCCATGATATGGAGTTTAAAATTTTTCTAGAATACAATGAGAACACCTATCTATATTTAAGCATGTGATTTGTTGAGAGGCTTCAGATGGACCCTAAGAATTACCCTAGACAATAAAAATTAAAAATAAAAGAATGATCCCAAATAAGGAATGGATTTAGATAGCAGAGTCAAGTAAGAGATGGGGAGATGGAGAGGACATGTGGGTTTCTCTTTGCCTCATGAAGTTGGATCCTATATGTAAGAAACCCTTATTATGATTCTGTCTATTAAAATAGTATCATTTGAGCTTCATGTTTTCTGACATAGAGAACCATGAAAAAGAACTTTTCTAGGTAGTTAGATAGGGATTAAAAAAATATATGGGTGGTTTTTTGAAGATTATGGCTTAAAACTGAGAAGCATATGGAATTAGACAGAAATAAATTAGAACCAAGTGGAAAGAGTGATATAAATGAAAATTTTAAGACTCAACTTCAGTGAAGCATTCAAAAGAAATTCTAGAGATAAATAAAAAGTACAGGAAAAAAAACAAGAATGGAGTCCATGTTTAGTTTTTGTGTTTACATGTATGTACTTTCTTTTGTCTTAGTTTAGTTTTTTTTTTTCTTTCTCTTTTTTTTTTGGTTTTTGTTTTTTAAGAGAAAGAACATAGGGTAGGTAGGTAGAGATGTAGTAGAATCTGGGAAGAGTTTGAGAAGGGAAAAATATGATCAAAATATATTAAGCTGAATCATATGTGTGTATAGGTGTGATGTGTATATGTGGTGTGTATATATATAAATATGTATACATAATTTTCAGAATACACACAGTGTGTTTGTGTGTGTATGTATTTCTCCTGTAAACTTAAGGTTTGGAAACAGGGTATATTTAAATCTATAAAGAATAAAACTAATTCAGTAGAAAAGTAAAACTAAAGATCAAAGAGATTGAAAGATCAAACATTCATTTCATGAATATTAGCCCGACAAAAATAACAAGGAGTTGGCTTGAGATGTTCAAGTATGAATAGAATCTCAGAAAGGAAAATAGTGTCATATTTCTTGAAAAAAAAGGAAAAAGAAAACATATTAGGACTGAAGGTTTTGTGTATTAATGTGTTGACAAAGGATATCAGAGGAATTCACAGCAGTAGTCTGGGCTGGCCTTTTCTTAAGTAATATCAGAAATGAACTAGTGGATGAGCAGGAAGAACTGGGTTAGAGATGAGTAGAAACAACTAAGATAGAGGAATAGACTACAGAAACCACAAGAAAATAGGAGAACTATCGTCAAGAATTACCTAGGGCAATGTTGATAGATCACAGGACTTCATTGTGATATAGATTTTTTTTATTTTAAGGGTGTCAGTATATAAGTGTTGAAAATATAATAGCCTATAAAAGAAAATGCAACCACGACACTCTCAAATAAAGGTAAACATTCTGTGCTCCTAGCTAACTATATCTATCTGTTTGTGTGGGGGTGTATAGGTGTGTGTATGTGTGTGTGTAGAGGTTATTAAATACTAATTACAATCCTAGCAGGAAAATATGATATAACCCTCAAATATCCCTCACTTAGGAGAACACAGTAAAATGTCTATTTTCAAAAATAGAGGTGAAGAAGAAACTATGAATAATTAGCGTTCTAGACCTACTCAGTTTAGGATTTATGAGAGGCCTTACTGAGAAGAGGGCATTTGTGATGCTTAGTAAGATCTGTGACTTCAGTAAGACCACACAGTACGATATGGCTTTTAGGGAATTGATTAGATCTTGTCAATGTGTTTCGTCTGGCAGAGTAAATACCAAACTACAAATGTCTTGTTGGTCCCTCTTGGAGTTTTATTTGTCTACTACAAGGGTCTTCTGTTGCCTGAAACCAACCTATGGACTGTCAAAGAGGAAAGAAACTGGCAATTCATAGAGAGCAACTCCAATAAAGAAGCTATAGGGTAAAACTAGAAGGACCAAAAATAGAGCATCCCAGAAACATGAATGAAGTAGATTGTTGAATTTACCCCAAGTGCAAATGATTCAAATAGTGGGGAGAAGAATAATATTTCAAGGGGGAGACAAGAAAATCTAGAATATTTTGAGATTCACGTGAATTATGCAAGCTATAGCTCAATATTCATCAAGAGACAAGTACTCCATTTTAAAAAAAAAAAAAAGATTAACATTTTTCTTCCTCTTTAGCCACAAAGACCCAAGAGTACCAGCCTTTTGCTGGGCTAAAAAGTTCAGACCTGGAATAGGGAAAAATCTTGAATTATTTGGAAACAAACATACAGAAATTTTGGTATAGTTCATTCAAACACTATCTGTAAAACAAGACTCCTAGTTTGGTTGTTTATGTACTTTTATTTAATTTTCTAATTTTTCTCATGCTGAAATTATCTCTCTTTTCCTCGTTCAAAAACTGCCTTTATGTCTACTTTAACTTATACAGTCAAAGACAGTTTAACAGGAAGTAACTGTGGTAGTGTGGAACTCAAAAAAGAAAAGCAGGAAGCACTAAGGTTGACATGATAATTACTGAAACAAACTTTCAATCAGAACGTATCTGGATGTTCTTTTGGCAGGTGCTTATTGATGCAAATTGAATGGAAGATGAAGTAAGCAGATTGCCATTTAAGTCTTAATTAAATTAAGACCTACACATCAGTCCAATATCTGTGAATTCTCAATAAACAAGGGACAAGACTAAGAAAAAGAGGGGAAAAATTAAGATGCAGCTTAGAATGTTTTTAATTTATCATTTACAGCTCAAATGAGAAGATGAAGAAAAGGAGATAAAGATGAATTCCCCAAAGTTTCTCCGATGGCATCTATGAAATTGCTTCAATTATATTTGTCTGTCAGCACCCAGCGCTGTATATCCCCACAATGACATAGTTGTGCTGTGTTTAGAGAACTCATGTTACTTAGCCACACTCCTCTCATAATTACAAAGCAAACTTGCTTATAAAGTATTGTTGGATGTAGTATATATTTAGGACAGAAACCCTGCTTTGAAGTCAGTTACAAATTATGGTGTACATGTCATAATTATAGTTTGTTTAATCCGATTTTTCTCATCCTATTCCAAAGACAGAGAAACAAGCTGTTTTCATAGTGGCCTTACACAAAGTCTCTTGTTCTATTCAATCTGATGAATCTATCATTGACTACAAGTAGCATTTGAAGCTGTCTGTAGCAATCTCTAATATCCAAAATGCATATCACTTTTGCTTAATAAAAATATATTGAGCATCACTTTGAACACTGCTTTATGTCAAACACCGGAGTCACAGAGATAAAACATGCCGTGTTTTCCTGTCAAGGAGTTTATATTCTGCTATTAGAAGCAGTTATGTAAATAAATAAATGTCACACAGTATACCACATGCTGTAATTCCAGCAGAGTTCAAAGCACTTCAGGAGGGAAACAAAGCAGGCAGTGCTGGCTCTATCTAGTATAACATATTCAATGATGAGAAATAAATTGAGTCCTGTAAAATTTTAACAAAGTGGAGTTTCATTTTATTTTATTTTATTTTATTTTACTTGTCTCTGCTTGACTACAAGATTACGTTGGGTTCTCTTCTTTCATTTGTACAAAGATGAAAATTGTCCTTCAAAAAATATTTAAGTGATTAGGCAGAAAAATATTCCTTCACCTGTCTTTGTATATAAACAACCTCAATTATTAATAAATATCTTCATGACAGAGATGGGTACACCTTGAAAAATGTTCAAATAGATATTGATATTATTAATCTATTTGTAAATTTAAGATTAGGTTGATAGCATTGAAAATATAAAGACTTGAATCAGAAACTCATGTGCCTAATTCCTATATTAAAACTTGAGAATGTATATAAAGATACAAAAGAGAAAAAACACTTTTTTTATTGATTATAGGTATTTGACTATAGGTATTGATTATAGGTATTTGACATTTGAGCAAGGGAGATATACATCCACATAAATAAAGTCTGCAATCAAATTGGTCTTTTAACACTACCATGTACGGGTACAAAAAGAGCCATGCTGTAGTGGTGAAAAGAGGATTATGTGAATGGAATCTCCCAACAATTCTTCCAAGAGGTGAGAATTTCTCTTCACATACTTTGAATTGTTTCCTGATTTTTAAAAGCTGGCTAGCACTGACAGGGATCATTATGGTCCCTTGTGTCCAGAATCAACTAGGACCACACATACATCATTGCAGCCTCCATTGCCTTGCTTGTATGCTATAGCAAATGCAATCGAGAAAGTCTGATTGTGGAACCAACATTACCTTTATATGTACTTTGTGAAGCTATGGTGACAAGCCAACCCTGTGAACCTCAACTACCTGGGAAAGGGAAACAAAGAGGGAGATGAAACTGTTAGTTGTTCCTAATGTAAAAACTGTTTTTGCAGAGACTTCTACTAACCTAAGGTACCTGATGGGGCTTCATCTAATAAGGAGTGGCATCAAGTGAAAATGAAATCACAGAAGTCATTGGTACTAACCAGCTAAACCAGAGATACGTTAAAGCTTAAATTTGGACAATGCTTAAGTTTCTGTCTATGCCAGTTTATCAGAGTTTGCAAATATGCAGAGTTCATCTGTGCCAAGACAACCAACTATGTCAATCTGATGGGATCCATATAACACCACAGAAATTTAGTGTTTATAGTACCCTGTAAAGTGGGTTTAATTGTCCCATCAAGATTCATGGAGAATATTAAAAAGTGACTGAGAGAGTGTTTACTTGTTTGTTTGATTGACTGTTGTTTCTTTGTTTTTAAAACAGAAAATAGAAAGTGTTCTATAAATGCTAAATAATATTATATATTATTTTTCCCATCATATTTCTAGGCAAGTTGGCAAATGGTACTATACAAATGCTGCAGATTAGATTCAATTTAATTGACATTTAAGAAAATAGGTGTTTTTGAAGTAATTTTGGTTTTAGACACTATAGCTTCTAAAGAGCCATAAATCTTATTTTTATCTCTAAAGCTCTATAAAATACTTTACTAAAATGAAACTTATGATTTGTCCTCTAAACCTTGATTTTGCTTTGGTGAATATATTCTCCATACTCGAAAGACAAAGGGAGTATAATTGTACTTGTTTTGTTGCAATGTTCTATTGAGCAAGGAAAGTGTGTTTTCGATTTAAACGGGACAGCAGTCTAGATAATGTGATTCAATTGTGGAGTATCCATCTAGGATATGCAAGGCAGTATTTAATATATAGCACTGTAGATATTCTCTCTCTCTCTCTCTCTCTCTCTCTTTCTCTCTCTCTCTCTCTTTCTGTGTGTGTGTGTGTGTGTGTGTGTGTGTGTATACACAATTAAAATTGAGTAATGTCCTTTCAAGTTTCTATAATGAAAATTTAAAATAATGGTAAATTCTGTTATTGAACTTTATACCTTTGATCTGACTTGCCAGTGCAGAGATTTTATAAAGTATTAGAAACTCAAATACATCCAATCACCTTTCTAGAAAGATTTTAGAGGGTTTCTTTACATACGTTTTGGGTGAGAGATCATTGACTTAAGTGTGGCAATGCCACTGAAGGAAAGATTTTTCACATGTTTTAAGTAAGTAACAACTTCAGGTATTTGTGTCAGTTGACCTGAGAAGACACTCACCAGCATACTGAGTAAGATTCAAAAAAGAGCCTTGGCTGTATTTAGTCATTAACATGGAGACCTGTTTGTTTCTATTCCATATTGTTGCTTATACTCACTAATAAATCACCATTAGACTCCTTTTCACTCCTCATTAGATGGTGAAATCAACTGATTTTAATTGCTTAAATAAGATAGGTAATTGTTTCCTTGTTCCCTTCAAGAAGATTTAAATACAGGAGGAAGGAAAGAGAAACCACGGATATTCTCTAATTATTGCTCTATCTTTTCTGGAAATTACGCTTACTTGCCTTTTTGCATTTCTATAAAGCAGTCCCCCATGCCTCTTTACAGCCCCAAAACATAAAGTTTCAAAAAGTGCCTTGCCTGAACAGAACCCTAAGGATGACTATAAAGCAAAGGTAATTTTCCATTTAGTTTCATCCTCAGGATTCATGCCTAAAGACCCTCATTTGACATAATGAGGGAGACTATGGACAGGATATCTTCCAACCTCTACTTATCAACTGTGATACACACATACACAAACAGAAACACAACAAAAAATGAGTAAATAAGTTAGTAAGTAAATAAATAAATAAGTGTGCTTTTAATGCTACAAAGAATCCGGAGGGAAACCTAAAGACTCTCGGGTAGAGGTAGAACTAGCTCAAGCAAGACTCACTACGTAGAGTAAGAAGAGTCATTTCAACAAAGGCATTAGAGCATCATCGCTAACTAGGATACTACAGATGGCTTAATGCTCTGCTGTCACCATCGTAATTCTAAGTCAGTTTCACATAAAAGACTTTATGTTTACAAATAATGCCATGATGTGTACATCATGTAGCTGTCCCTGACTCAGAAAAATATTTTTGTCGTCGCTGGCATTGCCCTTTTTGAAGAACATATTACATTTCAAAATGTTTGACAAAACTCTGCTGCTTGATGTCTGGAGTCACTGGTGTCATTTTGATATTTGGAAATAAATGACTGTGCAATCCCTGTAGATCAATAGGTCCCCCATTTAATACATCTCATGTAAAGCCACCTCAACTTGGGAGGCTATAACCTCAAGGGAAGAAGAGACTGCGATTATTAGCCTCGCCTTTGACATCATTTGATGAATGAAACTGTAGGTGGAGATGATTGCCAGGATCTCAACAATTATGTGCTTTATTGAGGTTCTACAATTACTGACTATGGTATCATTTCCTGCTGCGACAGCAAGTCACACTGCAAACTTGGAAGCCTTTTATCAGAGGTCACCAGCAATCGACCGAGTTAATTGTAAAACTATGACAGTGAATTCAAATGATTGTTTAATGAAGGAAAGTTGAGGAAAGTTTAACTTTTAATATATTCAAAGCATTTAAAGTGGTTGAGCTTCATGAGGATTTACTTACTCTGTGTAGCCTCAAACCGACATATTCAATTTGCCGATAGTTTCAGCTAATAGATCAAAGAAAGTCTGGCCAGTAGAACATTGTACTGCTTTCTACGATATTTTGATATACATTCTCCACATCTAACAGGCTGAAGGGATGGCTGCATAAGTAAATGCACTTGCCAACAGGCACAATAATTTTGGTTCCATCTCCAGGACCCACATGGTAGAGGGAGAAAACCAGCTTCTACACGTTGCCCTCTTGTCTCC
Source organism: Rhabdomys pumilio (assembly GCA_030674055.1). Classification (NCBI taxonomy): domain Eukaryota; kingdom Metazoa; phylum Chordata; class Mammalia; order Rodentia; family Muridae; genus Rhabdomys; species Rhabdomys pumilio. The sequence goes on from JANHMN010000006.1 coordinate 47,028,703, forward strand.
ACATGCATTTGCATGATATTTATACATAGCAAGTTTACACGGGTATTTGTACATGCAAGAACTCAAAAATGCAAACAAATGAGTTTTTTAAAGCCGTGTTCTGTCTCTAATTGATCATTACTATCCCTTCCCTTCATTGATGTACATTTCATAAAAATATTTGTCCTTCTTGTCAGACAATACAAAAAAGGTCAATGGTTTTTCTCTCTTAAAACTTTCAGCACATTGCATAGTATTATAGCCAGCTGGTAGGGATTTTGACTGACTTGGTGGATATTTCCAGGATCAAGAATACTCTGAAACAATAGTCAATGAAATAAATGTGAGTTTCTTGGCAGCGAAGCATTAGGATCCATTTCCATGCTTCTTTACTGTTTTGTTCATGAATGTTAAGCATCTGCACTTAAGGTCTGATGTGCAATGTTTGTGACTGAACTTGAGACTGCTGAGTTATACACTTAGAAATGGTTGTAAGAATACTTTCATATTATGTACTTTTAACCACAGAAAATACATTTTAACAGGAATAAAACAAATGGTCCTGTCAGAATGGAACAAAGTCTAAGCAGAAGACAACTAAATTCCAAAGATGGCAATAAGTCCACGAAGAGAGGTACAATTGAATTTTTCATAGAAAAAATTTAAATGAAGACAACGATGATGCTCTATCTCTGAGAGTCCTGGTATCTTTAAACAAAATGCAAATGTAACAGCAGAGAAAATGAAGAAATCACTGCTGGTTAGAATACAAATGGTACATCAATTTTGGAAAACCTAATTTTTCACAAAGCTAAATATAGACTCTATTAGTCCCACAACCACAGGCCCCCATACTTATCCATTTAGGAAAAAGAATCTTATTTTCACACCAAAAACTTACAACAACTTTTTAAAATATGTAATTACCCCAAAGTAGGAGAAAATGAGATTTTTTTCAATATGGGAATGGCTCTTGACATGTATTCACTCATATAGTACATTCATATAATAAAATAATATTTAACAATTACATTTAGAATTAAGCCATGGAAAATCAATACTAACTGAAGTTCACATTGCTAAGTCAAATAAGCATTTAAATTGCTATAGACTATAGGATTCGATCTGTATGGAATTCTGGAAAAGACAAAAACGTATAAGAGTTTTAGATTAGTTGTTGCCAAGGATCTGTAAAAAGCTCAGGATTAGAGGTGAAATTTGGGGTGTTTTTAGGATGGCAAGCTTTCCAGTATGCTGAGCAAATGGCTGGTTCATGAGAATACGTTGTCAAAACTTATAGAAATCTATCACTAAAGATGTAAACTGTAATGTATGCAAATTTTAAACACAATGACTGAGCCTGAAGAGGGAATGTAGACTGCGGTAAATCTAACTGTGTTTTATGTAAGAAGCGAAAGTGTTTAAGAGTCAGGGTTACAGGGTAGCATCTAAATAACTTTGATGTGTAGTAGAAACTTGAACATAACCAAGGAGACAAGGATGGAATGATGATGTAATGGCTAAGAACAGAAACACCAGGACATACTCTTATTTAGCTCAATGTAGATACATAGAATTGTTTATTGTTACATGTATTTACATGGGTTGATATGAATAAAAATGGGGCCTTATCAAACAAAATGGCTGAAAAGAAATGACACACTAAGTGGCAACAGGCATCCCTAGCACTGAGATACTGGTTTGTAATTGTAATTATTTTATAAAATGCACCAGGGTATGCTGAAGTAAGGTCTTCTTCAAACATTGAAATTGTATAAGACAGTCCTGAAATATCTCATACCATCAAAAAGAAATGGAAGGAAAAATTATAACGGTTCTATGAGTCTACTACAAAATACCTAAAGGTAGGTATAGTCAAAAAAATGAACTTCTTTATGCTCACAGTTCTTGGTGCTAGACAGGATGAATGACCATGTTGGTTGTGGGCTTCTGCTGTGTTATAAACAGACAGAGAAACAGGAAGGAAAAGTATGATAGTAAAAGGATCAAGTGTGTATCATGACTTCATTTTATAATGTCATGCTATTCTAAAAACCAAATATGCTTTATTAGAGCTATGCTAGTCTCTTCTGAGATGGAGGCTGGTATTCTGCTTAGAATCTTCTAATTCTTAATCCCACAGACCAGTTCATGAATATTTGGGGTGAGGGAACTTGTATCCAAACAATAAGAAAAAGCTTTAACACATACCTACCTACAAACACACACACATATACACACGAGCACACACACACACACACACACACACACACACACACACACACACACACTAATTATCAAGATTAAACAACCTTCTAGGAAATATGGAAACTTTTGGAGTATTTCATTCGTGTTTCTAGTTTCTTTTGCTCTAAAGTTGTTCAAAATAAAGTTTATTTTGAATGTTAATATTTTAACTCTATGAATAGAAAATACAATCACAAATAGGTTCTTTTCAAATTCCAAAGCTAGACTTTATTCTCATTGTATTTAT
>JANHMN010000006.1:47031185-47043483 GCA_030674055.1 Rhabdomys pumilio
ATTGGGCCTAAAGTGGGCTTCTGAAATCTCAAAGTTGACCCCCAGTGACATACCTTCTCCAATAAGGCCACACCTCCTAATCCTTCCTAAACAATTCTACCAACTATAGGAACTAAACATGAGCCTATGGGGGCTATTCTCATTCTAATATCTCTGCCTTCTCTTTGCCACAAATATATTCATGTGTTTTATTACTGAGTGAACATAAAACTGCCATTGTGAAAGCTTCATGACCTCACCATTTTCTTTTTCTGTTTCTGTATTGCCAGTGGCTGACATTTAGTGCCCACCCTATGGTTTTCCATCTCTTCTATAAATGCAAGGTCCTTCACTGAACTGGGAGCTCACTGACTTCCTAGACTAGCTGCTCAGTGACTCCTAGGATTCCCCATGTTTTTATTTCCCAGAGCTAGGATTGAAACCACAGGTTATGACTGAATTTTGATTCAAAAGACTGATTCAAAACTGCCTCTGTCCCTATTGTGCCTCACTTCTAAAGTATTGCTCAGGAGGATTGGTGCCTTTTTGTGATACCTGATTGCTGCTTCTTGCTTCAGTAGAAGCTACATTTACCTGAGCAGATTATAAATATGGCTTAGTGTATTCTTTTTTTCCTAAGTTAATATCAGGTTTTTGGAAGAAAGCGTTTAGTTCTGAGACTCTTCATATACGTAATGATCACATAAACGACAGCTCATCTAATGCAGAAAGTCAGTCTTTATTTTTTCATCACTTTGCAACTTCCTTTTAAATTGACGTTACGATTTAGAAACTGAGTTTTACACTTATTTCTTTAGGGGCTAATGTAAATCATACTTTTTATATCAGCTGTGTCATACCATTCCCTAGGAGTTATATTTGGAAATCAGCCAGGTGCATAGGAGGAAGCCCCAAGGTTTAAATGCATACCAGTCAGGCTTGAGTGCAGCCTCTGCCTGTTCTCAATGTGTGATCCCAGCTTTGTCAGCAAGGAAAGGAAGTGAGCATAAATTCATTGCATTGGTCTGAGCACAAAGTACTATGAATTTCCAAAATGTGACTCAGCGCCTGACATGTGGAAGTCACATCTTGTTTCCACATTGAATTTGTAAGGGCCCTTCATTTGGTAGGTAAAAAATATGACAGAGGTTAATGAAAAAAATCCTTCTCCCTATAAAGTGAATATTAAAGTGAAAGAAAACTTCAAGCCTGGGACTTCATAAAAAACACACTGAGTTCCTAAAATCTGAAAGGGGTGACAAGAATTTCCTAATTTTCTGTGTATTTTTATAATATTTTAAATATTGGGAAGTGTTTTTTTTCCAATTCTGTAGAAGTCACATACCAGGAAATAATATCAATAATACAGGAAAGATTGATGACTTATATAACAGCGTCAGTTATAATACCAAATTATTTTTAAATTCCAGTTGCAAATATGTAAAGGTAAGCTTCATAATAACCTCCAAAGATGCTCAACACAAGATCAGCCAAGGTTATGATACATAAAACCAAATTTACCTTTACTTCCCAATTGCAAGAGTAAATTCAGCAAGACCAATATCATCTTGTGCCAGCGGAGATCTAAAGCAACTGTAACTCTCACATAAATATAGCATAACCATAAGCCTGATGTAAGAGGATAAATGACATAAATCCCATGGGAAATGTTCAGTAAGGTTACATGGATAACAATTCTATGTCCTATCAGGTCTCAGAGTAAGTCTCTATACACAAAACAAGTTATTGTGTATATTGTGTACTTGTACAAAATTGCCCAGAGCAACCAAACATATAATAAGTAGAACTGGAGGTAAACCAGATGACTACTCCCAGGAAAATGAAAAGTACCTTGTGCTATATTCATAAAATAAGATGCTACTATGACAAAAAATGATCAAATATGACAGACAATAGCATGGAAATGATGACTAAGCATCTTACTCAGAAGACTGCTAACTCTGTGCTTCTGTTTATGTGAGGTTCACAGCAACAGAAAAGAGAACTATGACCTTTTTTACATTACATTTATTGAGAGAGGTTTTATTTATTGATGGGAACAATATCTCATTTCCATGGTTACTTGCTAAATATTGTTGACAAACTGTAACTTTAAAATTTAAAATTTATGTAATATACAGCACATAATTTTTAAGACCAATAAGATAGCAAATGACTTTAGTTCCAACACATGGGAGACAGAGGCAGGTAGATCTCAACATTTTCCTGGTCTACAAAGCAAGTTTTAGGACTACCAGGGCTACACAGAGAAATTCTATCTTGAAAAACAAACAAAAACAACCCTATAATTATAATTTAAGGCAAAATACCACATTAAGGAAGAACTTTTGAATGTCAGACCATGTTGGGGCTCTGAAATTGCAACCAACATGACAGATCTACTCTCCAAGAGTAATTTTTGCTCTAGAGGGAACATTATTTAGGCTTCATTGCATCAGAATTCACCTACTTGGAAACCATGTCTTACTGAGACCATGGAAACTCTTTCTTGATGGACATGGTTTTTGTGTGTTCAGATGTGAAGATTTTGCCCTATAGGCCTCCATTTTCTCCATATGTCTCTTACCTGTAAGAAATTTGACCTTTGATGCTTTTGATAGTTACCTGCATGTCAAGTCTCTGCTGAAGGAAAACTATAACATAAGAAATGACAAATAGACAGCCTATTCTTGTATTGGTCCCTAAAATATTTGGTTTTAGCTGTAAGTGGTGGTCGAATAAATTGAGTCTATTTATCTTCTGTTTATGTCCGTTTGACTTTAACCCAGATTACGTCAGAAACACTTAACTGGCATCACCTCTTTGATCTTTTACCCTTTCTCCTTCCCTTAGGAAAAACTGAGAAAGTACCCTGTCTAAATCCAACTTTGGGGCACTATGTCATTTAATCAATTCCATCTGCAGGAGTTGACATGGAGAAATGATTGCCCATTGCTAGTGCTCTTATTCCTGCCTTTGTTCCTGTTTCTTTCCCTCATCCACAGACCCTTCTCACATGCTTTACATCATCCTATTTATAATTAGATGAAGAGGAAAGGGTTAAGTAAAAGAAATCAAACTTCTTAGGTCTTAGCATATTGTTTCCATTGGTTACTGTGACCTATCAGAATCAACAAGTGCACATTTACTCACTGGGATTGTATTTCCAATGGCTCTAGCCTTCTGTACTTATGTCCACTGATATCAGTGGTACTACATTTCACATGATGGAAAATAAAAAATGTTCTTTTGCATGCTTATTAGTGAAATTCTGAAAAATCAGAGTATAATTATTATACATATTCACATCTTTGAAATGTTGCTTTATATGTTGGATTTTTGTTAAGAGCTAATGCCAAAGGCAGATTCATGGACAAGTATCTGACACCATTTGTTTATTAACTAATCCCTAACCCTTTATTGAATCATGTACATGAAATTAGAAACAAATTGTGTAAAACATGTTTTCTGAATTTATCCAACACAAAGAAAAACATTTATGGTCTATGAGAACATTCTAATTATATAGAGAAAAATCAGAGTCACTTTTATTGCTTCATTTGCTCAACATCAGAATATTCAATATGAGCAGAGCTTTGCTCTCACTGAGAATATGTTCCAGAGAAGGGAGACCTATAAGATTAGGAAGGAGTTCTGCTTCTTTATACGCACAAGATGAAACTGTTATATTCGGAGTGCCTTAGAAACTGCGTACCCTTGTTAAGTGTAACCTTTGTCTTTGTACAAATTAAGTGTATGCTCTCCTCCTTAAAGGAAAAAAAAAAAGATCATTTTGAATACAGACTGAGCTTTATTTTTTTTTTAGCAGTTTTAGAAAAAAAATATGCATGGAAATAAATGAAGAGATGCTGCTACCTGCCAAATACCTACCTGTCTTCCGACACCAGATACAATGGTTTGTACTTATAGGGCCAGTAGACAAGAGACTGAGGCAGGTAGATCACTAGAAGTCCAAGGTCAGCCTGAACTACATATAAGTTCAATGCTAGCCTAAGCTAAGTGTTGAGACCCTGTTGATTCATTGAAACATCAACAAAAATAAAATGAATCAATGAAAAGTGGGAAGTGAATTGCAGTTGATTCTTGGATCCACTGAATATACCTGGCAATACAATGGTCCCAGAAAATTATTTATCACTCAACTTTCCAACACTCTCAGACTGATAGACCAATTTCAGGTTGCCTGGATTTCTTAAATGCAAACAAAGCATCTAATCTGAGAAATCCCCAGAATTTCTACCCTTATTTTGAAGGTATGGTTACTCTAGATAATTAATGTCTCTGGGACCATTTGAATGGCAGATATAAGATGGACAACCACTTGATAAAACACAGTAAGGTATTTCATTAGGAGAAATCACGTCAAGTTCATCTGTAGAGTTCTCCAAGAATGGTGTCTCTCACCTTACCAAAGAACTGCTCTACCTGTCTCCTTCCAGGGCCCACAGTGAAAGGACGAAAGAATTAGTATACAAATGTGTCTGTTTCTCAAATTTTTATTTTACAATTTATTTCTTTTTTATGTATGTGAGTACACTGTTGCTGTCTTCAGACACACCAGAAGAGGGCACCGGATCCCATTACAAATAACTGTGAGCCACCATGTGGTTGCTGGGAATTGAATTCAGGACCTCTGGAAAAGCAGTCAGTGCTCTTAATCACTGAGTCATTTCTAAGCTTTTAAATTTACTCTACCAAATATTAGAGCAAGAAAATTCTACATTTCAGGGTCATCTGCAATATATCAACATTAAGTCTAGGTTGCCATCAAGTATAGAAACAATGGATGAAAGCCTTTCTTAGACTTCTAAGTTAATATAAGGAATTTGAGATTTCTTCTAAGTGTGTGTATAATGATAGATTTGATAGTTGCTGTATAAAGCAACGGTTCTTCCCTTAGACCTCCTTATATCTGTGCCATCAGCTATGGGGAAGAATCTTCCTCTCAGTCTAGAAAATTCATCCATATGCTACCCTATCCATAAGTTTTGCCTCTTAGCTTATTCCAGATTCAATCAATTTGACAATTCATCCTAAATGTTACAGGTATATTCTATTTTGGTATACATATATTCCAAGATCTTTTCCATTTTCTATTTTTGCTATGCTGAGAATTAAACTAAGTATCACAAGCCTTTGTTTGTTTGTTTGTTTGTTTGTTTTCAGATGAGGTCTTACTATTCAACTCAGACTGGCCTCTAACTCACTATATAAGCAAAACTTGCCTTGAAGTCATAACCTTCCAGTCTCTACTTCCAGAATGCTGTAATTATAGATATGAACAACACAGCCAGGTTATATATCCAAATATCTACAGATGTATATGAGTTGTGTTTCATAGTTTTTTGAGTTCATAAATCCCCTCATAATTTGTTTTACTGAAACTACTGTAGTCTAGAATCCAATAAAAATGGTGAATGTATATATTTTGGAAATAAATACTCCTTTAAGTTGCTAAAATTTCTTCACGGAAGGAGATAAAGATGGTGTCTACCTCTTCTCCCAAATTTCCAATGGCAAACTAAGGTGTGACCTACAAAGTTGACTCTGGGAAACCAATGAGTTTGTTCGGCTTCCTTAGAGAGCACAGGTAAAGAATTATTTGCAGAGTGTAGATGCTCCTCCCCCAATAGGCTGCATCCAGAAAGCCTTTACCCATTAAAACTGAGGACTTTCTCATAGTTGCAGAAATGGAGGCCTTCTCCTCTGGTCTATATACTCTCTCCACATCTCCTGGCCACTTGTGATTAAGCCCAAGTTGTATACAGCAGGTAGGTGTTAAGAAACAGCTGTACACTCAGACAAAGGCCTTTGATCTTCCTCATTCTTTCATGAGGAGTTACAAACTCTCAACAAAGCATCTGGGACAATTCTTTTGCAACAGGACATACCTGAGTTCACTCTTCAAGATGGCGGTTTTCTTAGAGGACATCTACTAAAAACACCTTGCAGTATAAGGCACAGAAGGAGTCTATGCCAATAGAGTAGGCCAAAGGTTTTTACAAATACATCTAAATCCACCTAGTTCCTTTGTTTCACTGGTCAGAAAGCCAATCTTATCTGTAGCCTAGTCACATGAGTCTGCTGAACATGAGCAATCAGTCTGAGTCATAAGGCAGACACCAGGTATGTTATGATCATTAGGGAATCCCGTCTTGGATGCTCTTTTGTGCTGGAGGTAAGCATTTCGTTCTTGACTTCTCCAGTGTGATAACAAGTAGTCCACGTACTGAACTATATCCTTATCTTTGGAAACAGTCACTTTGTTTACCCAGTCCTTCTTTTAGGGGTACATTTAGATATAAGACTTTGAAAATTCATAATTTTTAAAGAAAATTAAAATTCTTTGAAAGATATAGTCTGAAATATGTGAGTAGTGAGTAGGTGATTCAAGTTATTTAACTAAATGCCAGTGCAGTGGTTAAAATGGAAGGTTTACCATCAATAAGTAACTTCTGCTTTGAAGAGCCCGGGGAAATTCTTTGACTAACTGCAAAGACCATAGAAGGCTAAATTACCTATAACTGGGGGGAAATGTGTTCTTTAAAAATATGCTCTCATAGTCTTCCCCGGTGAAAACAAATGAATTGGATATCAATACCAAGTTGTCAGCCCCAAAACATACATACAAGTAACATTGTAAAGATTGAGCTGGTTGTATTTATATATTCAGGAGTGTGTGTGTGTGTGTGTGTGTGTGTATGTGTGTGTGCTTGTAAAACAACAATCAAAACAAAATAGGCGTGAATTTGGACGAGTATAAGAAGGAGTATACGGGAGGGTTTGAGGAAAGAAAGGCAAAGAGAGAGATGATGTTGGTATATTAAAATCTCAAAAATAAAAGAAATAACTAGAAATAAATAATAAAAATAAACCAATAGCAAGAAAAATGCATTTAAGCAGCTATGACTTGAGTGTATTAGTTATCCTCATTACGATTTTGAGGCCCATTCTGAGAATTAGTATATTCTTCTCCCTGAATCCTGGTACCCTTTGCGTCCATCCACAGACTCCCTTCATTTTATGGCCAATTTAAGTCCCATTCCAATTGCATATACAGCATATTACTAAAAGAGACATACGCTCTCTATTCACACTTGGCAAAGCATGTAAGGTATTTTTGTTTTTATGTTTCTTTGTTTCCTTTTTGTTTGTTGCAGGTTTACCCCAAGAAATGTCCCATTTCTGGTTTCTTTTTAAATTTAAACAAATTTAAGTAAAAGAAAAATTATTTTCCTTGGTGAGATTTTTTTTTTTAAATCACCTTATCCTTCATGTCTAGTTGAAAAACGGAAAAGTGTAGTCATGTCTCTGTGCCTGCTTTTCTCGTGGTGATCTGTTGTAAGGGTCAAAGAGAAACCAGGAAAGCAAGGCTTCACACACTTGCTACTCACAATACCTTTTATTGAAGAAAGAATGACATGTGGTTGACTGTCGCCAACATGCTTTATTCAAAGTGTTTCACATAATGCCAGACCAATCTTCCTTCCTTAAGATCTTTTAAAGTGATCAAAAATTTAAAGAACTGTAAATAATTCCACAAGACTAGCTCGTTAAAACTCAAAAATATCAGAAAAACTTTGAGGTGGGACTGCATTGAAGAAAACCCTCAAACACATTTTCAGTAAGCATGCATTACAGCTAGATTACTCTCAAAATGCGAAGGTTACAGTATGCAAGATCTCAAGACACAAGATACAATGATTCAGTTATAACTTATGTACTGTAGTCTTTGACATGATGTCATAGGATTTAGTGTATTCACAAATGCAGCCTTTAGAAATAAGGTGTTGAAATTACACAAATCAAAAATAAAGGTCTTTATTACTTAATTTTCACTGCCGTCTATAAAACCTTCATTACCTTTGAAAATACCTTCCAAGGTATAGCTTAAACGAGCTGGAAGTTTTCATATTTTCTTATATATTTTCTGGGTTTAATTCATATTCAGTCAAGCCCTCAGCTGTTCACGAGTGATTTGATTATGAGAAGTCTGTTATCTCTTTCCAAATCCAGGGCTGTAAAACTGTCTTTAAACACATTTAAATAAAATTTAAATACTTTAAAAATCGCAACACTAAGTGTCTGAGTTTAAGAGCTGTAAGGAATTAAAGAAACACACTGTGCCTTTGTCTTGAACAGATGGGTGTACCCTTATGAAAGGGAACATGTCTCTCAGAGAAACAGTAGATGATGACATTATGTATGTATTTATAGTTCTTACATTGTTCAATGGCTCTTTATATAACCACCTTTTCACTTTGGGGATTTTTGTCCCTAGTGTATGTTGTGATTTTATCTGTTTGCTTTTCTTTTCTTTGGAGACAATGGGTTATTTAGTATCTCTTTTAAAATCTGTTTAGGGGGTGTGCATTTTAACAGCTTTTTTCTAGTTACATTATTTGCTTGGTTTCTTCCCTGTGGCATCTCTGCTTTTTAAAGCAAACAAAGACAGTAATTTGGGGTTTGGAGATAAGAGGGGGAAGCTTGTTATATAAAAAGTGTGGTACAAAATAGGAGAAATTTTACATGTCTATTATACTAGTTTTCCCAGAAATTCATATATATATATATATATATATATATATATATATATATATATATATATTCATACTATCAAGTGTCACTAATAGAAAGCATAATGCATTATACACTCTTTAAAGACATTGTTCTTGGTGGTCAATGTATATTTGCATATGTATATTACTGTACTGAATCTTTCCTCATTAAACACTTAAAAGGCAGGTTTTCTTATGTTATTTCTATATTGAAAACTAAGCTAAGGGAGCTTAAGCAATTTTTCCCTAATCACATGGTCAGGATGAAAAAAAATGAGAACATAATCAGTTCTGTAAAACTGGAAGCTCCAGGCAATTAATGACACAGGTCAGTGAATAGCATAGACCCAGATTAATTTATATTTTTAAGGACTGGAGGTAAAAAATGCCAATGAACAAAAGTAGTAATGTATAATAACTGTCTTTGTTTAACAACAAGGAAAATAACTACAATATTACCCTTCAAAGCCAGTTACCAACCATCACCTAATGCTCAGCCCTCCTCACACTGTAACACTTTAATACAGTTCTTAATGTTGTGGTGATCCCATTCATAAAATTACTTTGGTGCTACTTCATAACTCTAATTTTGCTACTGTTATGAATTATCTGTTATGATATTTGCTGTTATGTAAAATATCTGTGTTTTCCAATGGTTTTAGGAGTTTCTTATAAAAAGTTCATTAGACTATCTGGGTTCATGACCCAAAGGTTGAGAACTACTGATTTGTTTTGTTTTGTTTTCCTTTCTAACAACGCTAAGGAATGGTAATATTATTATTTTTTCTAAAATCAAAACCTAAACTCAGGCAAACCTAAGTATCTCACCAAAAGTTATCCATTAAAGACATAGGAGCTCAGCTGTGCTCCAAATCATACTCTGTGTTCTTCTCTGCTGTAAAGCACATTCTTCCGTACTTGACACTTCATCCCAGAAGTCATCCCTCTGGAGTCTTGGAATTTTTAGTTTCAATACAGACTTATATACAGCCAAGTGACTGGAGGCATTACTGTATTTATAGACCTAGGCATTCTATCCTTGTAAGGTTCAGAAAGACTGTTGCTTAGTATTTTGTTGACTCAACTCAGACTAGAGTCAAATTGGAAGAGGAAACCACAACTCAGAAAATTTCTCTACCAGCTTGGCTTATGGTGCATTTTCTTGATTAATTACTGATTACTAATGGTTGTATGTAGAAGAATCTAGACAAAGCCATATGTATGACCATAAACTCACCTCAACTCCAACTGGATCAAAGATAATATAATACCAGATACACTGAGTCTGATAGAAGAAAAAGTGGGCTATTATTCCTTGAACTCATTGGCACAGGAGAAGACTTTCTGAACAGAACACTGTTAGCAAGGGCATTAAGATCAATAAATGAATCCTTATGAACCTGAGAAGTTTCTGTACTGCCAAGATCATCATTTGGACAAAGTATTAGTCTACAGAATGGGAACAGATTTTTATAAACTACACATCTAATAAAATGTTCTTTATATCCAAAATATACAAAGAACTTAAAAATCACTAAATATCAATGAAACAACCCAAATTAGAAAATGGAATAGAGATAAACAGAGAATTCTCAAAAAAGAAAACTTAAATGACTGAGAAACACATAAATGTTCAACACCCTTAGTCATCAAGGAAATGCAAATGAAAACAACTTTAATATTTCATTTTGTACTCTTCAGAATGACTAAGATCAATAACACAAGTGACAGCTTCTGTTACAAGGACAGAATAACACAGTCTGTTGCAAGGACACAGAGTAATGGAAACACTCAACCGTTGCTGGTGAAAATGCACACTTGTACAGTCACTATGAAAACTAGTGTGGAAGTTCCTTAGGAAGATGTGAATCAATCTGCCTCAAGACACAATTAGATCTTGCATCACTCTTAGACATATATACCAAAAAAAATTGTCTCATTTTAGCACGGAAACATTTGCTCAACCACATTCATTGCTGCTTTATTCATAAAAGCCTGAAACAGGAAGTAACCTACATGTTCTTCATCAGAAGAATAGATAAACAAAATGTGGTACATCTATACAATGGAGTATTACTCGGCCATTAAAAAAATGAAATCATTAAACTTATAGATAAATGAATAAAACCAGAGACAAATATCAACCCAAGTGAGGTATGTCAGAATCAGAAAGACAAACATGATATATTTTTAGTTATATGGGGATATTTGCTGTTAATACAATGATAAGCAAGATATGGTCTATAGAACCAAAGGAAAAAATTTAGAGTAAGGAAGTAGACAGATAGATCTTGTTGGGAAAGGTAAATAGAATATATAATTAGGGATGGGTGGGGCGAGATGGTGCAGAAATATCAAATAGGAAGAGAGAGGGGAAAGAGGGACAAAAGAGGGAATACGGGAAGAGTGAGCTAAATTTGAAGGCCCTTTTAAAAATAGTGTGGAAATCTAATACAATAGAAGATTTCTAAAAATATATACTATATAAAGGCAGTTAAAATTGCAAATAATGGGATAGACAGAGCTCCAACTATCCATCTTCTGTCATGAGATGAAGCTTCCACTATTGCGACTGAGATACATCTAATTGCGTTGTTAACAAAAATGTTCCCATGAAAACCTTCCAGCAACCCTGGCTGTGGCCATGACTATAAGTTTTTCTCCACCAACTAACAGCTAGGACCTATTGCTGAGTACAGCACCTACGCAACTTATTGGCTGTAGAGAAGTAGAGCTGCTGGCTACATAGAACCTCCAGCCATTCATTCTAGTGTCTTTGTTACAAGATACATGCTACTAAAGGAGAAGTATAAACACCAACATCACTACAGATGCTTGAATCAACAGTGGTGTCCTGCCTGCAGCATATGCGAGTGGCACACATTTTGAGGGAATAGCCAAGTATCTGATTTGACTTAAAGCCCACTCTAAGAGACAGAACCCCAAATCAACATTGTTTGGATGACAAGAACATGAGACTAGAGTCCAGGGGCCTAGAGTAAACAAAATACTACTGTCCATAAATAAATAAATAAATAAATAAATAAATAAATAAATAAATAACTCCTGATGGCATTCTCCTACAGTCATAGATCAATGTCCTCCTCAACTATCATCAGAGAAGCTTCCTCCTACAGCAGAAGTGAACAAATACAGAAATCCACAGTCAGACATATTCAAAGAATGAGAAATATGGGAACACTCAGCCCTAAAAGAAATGTGTCCTCCAAATCCTTTCCTTCATGGTTCAGGGAACATCATGGAAGAAGAGGCAGAAAGAAGATATGAGCCAGGCAGAATGGATGATACCAAAGAAAAAAATAAACAAACAAAAAAACAAATAAGACCTCATAAATCAACATGATACATGCACATATGAACTCACAGAGACTGAAGCAGTATGCACAGGGCCTGCACTGGTCTACACCAGTTGAAGTCCTAAAGCTGAAAGGAGAAGTGAACACATGCCTTATCCATAACTCAGAAGCAATCTCCAGTTGAAAACATTTTTAAATGAAAATGTAATTTCTCTCAAGGGAATTTTACCAGGGAAACAAACCACTCTTAAATGTAGGCTCTCTGTCCAGCACTAAATGACCAACACCAAATGGACTCAAAGGCATCTTTGGAGGTTCCTTGTCTCATAATGTGTATTGGTGCTCCTTCTCCTTCATCACTTCCTCCTTCTCCTCTTTCTTCTTCTTCTTCTTCTTCTTCTTCTTCTTCTTCTTCTTCTTCTT
>JANHMN010000006.1:47043493-47063193 GCA_030674055.1 Rhabdomys pumilio
TCTTCTTCTTCTTCTTCTTCTTCTTCTTCTTCTTCTTCTTCTTCTTCCTCTTCCTCTTCCTCTTCCTCTTCCCCTTCTCCTTCTCCTCCTCTTCCTCCTTCTCCTCCTTCTTCCTCCTCCTCCCTCCTCCTCCTCCTCCTTCTCCTCCTTCTTCTGCTTCTTCTTCTTCTCCTTATTCTTCTCCTGCTTCTTCATCACCACCATTATCACCACCACCACCATCATCATCATCATTGTTATTATTCTAAATTTTATCTTATTTTACATTATATTTCATTCATATTTTTCTTCTATATTTTTAGCCTAGAGGTCCTTTAAATATATATTATGCCTTCTGGTTTAGTGTTTTTATGGGATGCCTGAGTGTGCAAAGGAGTGAGTTTCTGATTCTTGTGCCTTTTCTTGAGCTCCTTATGTTCTGTTTGTTGGGTTTTTATTTTTTGCCCAATTCTAACATTTTTATCTTATTATAATTTATTTTATTATTATCTCATATAAGACTATTTTCTACTAAGAGACAAACAGAACAGATCCAGATGAGAGGGAAGGTAGGAAGGGGCTGGCAGGAGTAGAGGGAGGAGAAACTATAATTGGGATATAGAATGTGAGAAAAACATCTATTTGCAATAAAAGTACAAAATATGTGTGTTCTTATATAAATAAGGCCTGTCACTTTGAGCCAGAAAAAAACTGTATGAATCTTTCTGTGCATACACTGCACTATTCTACTTAGGCTACTATGAACAAAAGAATTAAACAACAGTATTGTTTTCTTACCTGTCTAGAGGCTAGAAGACCAAGGTCAGGTCATGTCAGATGGGTTTGGTTCTGAACAGAACTTTGACTTTGTCTGTAGTCCACTGGCTTTTTGCTGTGTGTTTACGCAGTCAGAGAAAAGCCAGGCTCCTTGATATCTCTTCTTACCTATTCATGAATTTTTTTCACTAATGCCTATTTTCATAACTTACTGACTTTTCAAAGACTCAACTCCAGTACCATCATATTTTGTGTTGTGATTTCAAAATAGCAATTTTGAGATATATATAAATAATCTCCTTTTTCCTTCTTTCTATAGATAAATAAATATGTAGGAAGATGATAGGTAACTGGGTAGATAGAAAGATGTGATAGATAGATAGTAGATAGATAGACAGACAGAGACAGACAGACAGACAGACAGATAGAAATAGATGATAAGGACATCAACAGAAATAAATATATAATTACACATTTTACTAACAATGGATGCAAAGATAGCTTAAGTAGAAACAAAAATAGAGGTGATGACATCACCTTTGAGTAGCTACTTAAATATAGCACATACTCTTTTTTTTGAAACATCTGGCAAAAGTGTTGTTTCTTCTTTAGTGTGAAGCTGAGATAGACTTAGCCTGGTGACAAGAGGCATTTACTCTTAATCAGGACTCCAGATGGTCTGACACCTTAAGCCAAGTTTTCTGCATTTCTTTGACTACTGGTCACATCACACATTACTTTGAACCTTAGATGTGATGTCCACAGGTATCCAAAACAATAGAATTCAGCTGCCATTGGTTTATTTTAAACTAAAGAATCAGATAATAATTTTCTTTCCAGAAATCCCAAAGGAGATATGTGTGAAAACATATACATGTTTCTTCAATATACAACCAAACTGTTGTTATTTATACTAGTAAAATGGTTACCAAGCCTTAGAGAATGTTTGAACCAAGATACAGGCACAATTAAAGAAAATCTTATTGAATAATAACATTTAATAATGGTATTTAAACATTGAAATAAATGTGTGAGAAAATTGAGAAGAGAAAGGTTGTAAACGTTCTATTTCATTTTCTTCCACCAAAACTTCTACTTAACCTCACTTAATTAGAAATAGTAAAGTAATGATTGAACTGGAGAAAAAACAATTAACTAATTAATTAACTAGTTAACACAAATAAGAAGAGCAATGAACAGAAATGTCTGAGGCCTTTATAAGACATAGAAATGAAAGGAGATTGAAATCACAGAGTAACCAGAATATATATATATATATATATATATGTATATATATATATATATATATATATATATATATATATATATATATATAATTGAAAACTTTATTTCAAAAGAGCAAAAGATTTAGGTAAAAATTTCAGGAAGCTCAGGGTTAGAACAGAATCCTGAAGGAGCCATGTGATAATTATCCAGCTAAATGTAGGTTGATTTATTCAAACTCAAGCAATTTGGACTGTTCAAGTAATAATGACATCAAGTCCACATATGACATTGTACCCTGTGAGCCATGTAGATCACTTAAAGCCCAAGCTGGGGAGGAGAAGTCATCAAGTCCATGGCTGTTTCTCCCTCCTAATTACCTCAGAAAGATCTTGTCCTCAGAAATAATCTAAGTTAAGCCATTTGAAGTAGTTGCACACACACATACACACACACACACACACACACACACACACACACACACACACACACTTTATAAATGAAAGAGTAGGAACAAACTGCCATCCAACAAAAACTTACTTCAAAGTAAACTCAGCTAATACCCCCTCTGAGATGTGCATAACATAATAATTTAAACATGTTCTCAAAATAAAAATCTCAGTTGAGTTGGCTTGCTATGAAGAGATATTAATAATACCAATTAATTAATAAATTTAAATATCAAAGTTTGTTTATAATTTAGCATATTGCTTGTAAACAGAAAGTATAAAAGAAAATGAAAAAGGTCATATAGGGTACACGGAGAAATTTCTCAAACTCTTTAAGAGCAGAATAGTTTAAAAACTACATTTGTGTAAAGATATAAAAGAGACACATGTAATATGGATTTTAAAATTAGAGCCTGTAAAAGATAGAATATCATTTACACTTCATTTATTATGTGTGTCAGTGTACATGCTTGGGCATCACCTTTCAGGGTGCACAGGTAGGTCATCGAACATCTTGCAGGAATGGGTCCTCCCTTTCATGGAGTAGGACCCAGAGATAGAATTCAGTTTATCAACATTGGTGACAAACATTTTTATCACTAAAAACTCTGACCAATCTCATGAAAATAGTTTTTTTAAAGCCTCTTTAAAAAGAAGCTTTCATAGGCAGAGTCATAGTAACCTGTCACCTGAACCTTCATCCAGCTGATACCCTATTCTGAAAGATATCTGCACTCCCCCTGTACACTTATGCTCCTGTGTCATCCCCTTCCCCACATCCTGCATTTTTGTGTTTATAACCCATGTGTTAAAAAGTAAAAAATTATGATTTGATAATAAAAAAAATAAAAAAAGAAGCTTTCAGGAACTTAAAAATATGGTTTTTGGATTAAATAAAAGACAGACATAAATGTCAAAATAATAAATTAATAATTATAAGTTAAGGAAAAGATCAACATCCGTGCAAGGGGTCAATTTGTTGATGTTGGGAGCAAGATGGTGATGGGGACACTATGGGAAATTAGGAGGTAGTGGTGAATTGATATTATCAATACATATTAATAAATATCTGAAATTTTTCAAGGCAGAGAAAGTTTATTCTTAAAAATCTAGAAAAAAAGATGAATAAATAACAAAAAGAGCTTAAAAGTGAAGAAAAGATTAAAACATTCATTGAATGTCTAACCAGTATTCCAGATGAAAACTTTAAAAAAAAATACAGATAAAGCAGAATTGGAAATATGAGAGCTGTGTTTACCTGGAAGTGCTGATAATTGTGAATCTTCAAATCCTGGATTCCTAATCAATCCCACACAAGAGCTGAAGTGAAAGAAGTAACAAAAATCAAGGTATAAAAAAAGAATTGCAAGAAAGACATTGGAGAATTTATGAGAAAAATCATAATTCTTATTAATTATCCAAAGTAATAGAATTTTAGGGGGTAACCTTGAAATAACAGGGAATTTTGTCACCCAAACTAAGACAAAAGTCAATACAGCTACAGTGCTTTCCAACTCCTGTTCACCAGTTAGAAATACAATGATTCATAATAAGTTTTCAACTATGTTAAAAATTGCTCAAAGACACACAGTATCTAACTTTTAAACCATGAGAAGGAAGGGAGATAAAAATGTTCTTTGTGATCAGTGTGGGAGAAAATAAGAATTCACTGAGCTGGAGAAGGGAGTCAGAAGGATAGCTGGACCTGTAACTTCATCCTGGGAAGTGGAGTGAGACTTCATAATGCAAAATATGCTAAAGAAGAAAATCAATCAAGCCAACAATGAGAAAACAAAAGAAAACGCAACAACTAAATGGAAAAAGAAAGTGAATAAATCAGAATTAAGTTCAAGAAAATAAGAATAAGGAAAAATCAAAGTAAGGACCAATTTTAATGGTAGAAATGTTTATAAATCGAATAAGAACAAATGGATTATTCTGTAAAGAAATTAATATAGCTGATTATGAGTCCAAATGAGCATCGCTAGTCTTTATTGATTTGAAATCTTTCTGTTATTCCCATGAGTAATATAAAGTAACACTTAATTTTCTTATACGTGAATATCCCACTTCTGCTAATTTCCAAACTCCATTAGATTTATAAAATGCAATAAAGTCATGAGATTTGTGTTGAATGGTCTTCTTTGAATTTTGCTTTTAGTATGTTTATATAACATTAAAAATATCATATTTAAACATTTGATAGAAGATGACTAAGCTATTACATAGGTCAAGAATAATTTAATTAATTTTTAGTACTCTAGAATAATGATTGTTTTAAAGATTTAATATGTGTGTGTGTGTTTGTGTGTTTGATGGTGTGTAGTTTCTCTTTTTTGCAATACTTGAAAGTCCTGCTTTGATGCTAATTAATCTTCTTTCCCATTTCTAATAATCCTTATCTGTGCTGTCTTTGATCCTTGATTTGCTACAGTGCAGATTCATCGCTTTCACTTGCCATTTCTTTTTATGACTTCTTTCTATTGTATCTTTATTTTCGCCGTCATTAATTTTAGCTTACAGCTTTCTCACTTCTCTTCTTCACTTTTATGGGGCTTATTTTATTCTTCTACTAAGTAGTACAAAAGAATACAATTAGGCACTTCTATTCCATCCATTGTGAAGTTTAAACAACAGCAACATAAAAAGTTATTTTCTCTAGGATTTACAGTTTTCAGTTTAAATCATTAAGCTTGGAATCCCAAAGAGGCTCAACAAGTAAACATGTGGCTTTCCATGGGTAAAGGCCCGAGTTTGAGTCCAGAGCCCCACATGGTAGAAAGAGACAACCAACTCCTGCAAGTTATCCTTTGACCTCTATCACATGCTTGCTGCTGTAGCATGCACATGTATGGGCCCTACTACATAGATACATAGATACATACATTTATACATACATACATACATACATACATACATACATACATATAAAAATATATCATATACATATGATGTATATATTCTATTCTTGTATGTATTATACTTATGTAAATGTAATATATTACACACACACATATCCCACTAAGATTAGAAAGTCAATTGCCAATAAAAATACAGCTTAGCTTTAAATATCACTATACAAACCCATAAGAGAGAGACAATCACTTTATGTAACTATAACAGTAGTGGTACATCCTCATCATGTAAAAGCAAATTAAATGTTTAGTTGGTAAGCAAAGTTACTGCATGATGTTTCCATAAAGATTTTGTGAAAGTGATTTTATTAAAACACCACACAAATTAAATTCTTAAATTAACATTGATACTCCTTCCTTAAGGGAAGCATATTTAAAATTAAATTTGTCTGTGATTACCTCAAACATAGCCTTATTAACAGCCACCTAGACGATTGTGGGTTTTCATGCATTAAATTTTTGTTCCAGATTATTCACGGTTTGTTAATTGGTGTGATACTTGATGAATATTGATGGTGCATATTGTGGAAAAAAATTTCCATATGAAAGGGGGTAAAAGCATTTCCTGCCCAAGCAAAGCTCTGGAAATAGAAAGAAAAGAATTCTGAACGCCTAAATTCAGAGTAAGAGTTTACACTACTATTTATTTTATGGTTAAGTAGTCTCTATAACCAGGCCTCCCAAAATGTATGGGTGCCAGTTTACAGCTGAATGCTTTAATGATGTCTAAAACAAATTTAAAAATTAATTTATGCATTAGGGCTGTGTTTAAATGCTTAATTTGGAGGCTAAATGTTTGCTTTATTTAAATAAGATATTCCTGTTTTAGAAAAATCTATGAGATTGAGTTCTCTAATGGACTCTCAGGGTGTTTGCTTTCCTAGTTTTGTAGCAGACACATTAATTTCACCAATGCTAGTGCATGGAAAATCCCTGACAAAATGAGGGTCTTCTCCACTCAGCTTGTGATGACTATTTACAAAGGCAATGAGACTACAGATTACTATATCTATAACACTTTGGTTAGCAAAGTTAGTATAATCTATTCCATATCTTTTTTTTATCATGTAGGCACACAAGAAGTACTCAATAAATACTTGATTTAATGTCTCTTTAAAACAAACTTGGAAACACATGTACAGTAGACACTAGAGCTTTAGATTCTATCTGACTCGATCTTCACCAACTTCAGTCTAAAGCCATTAGAGCCTCAAGAATATGGCTCTAGAGTACAGAGAAACAGAAGAGAGAGCAGCATGCGATGAGGCTAGCCCATAAAACTTGATAGTCCTACTGACTTCATTAAGGCTTCAGAGGCTTCTTAAGATTACAGACCGAGGCCATCCAGTGGTTTGTAGATAGGAAGATTAAATGCATAGACTTTTCAGTTTGCACAGGTTGGACTGACTAGACTTAAAAATGATTTGGCAGAAAGCAGGAGGAAAAGGAAAAAATATCACTTGGTAAAGGACTATAAAAATACAAGGAGAAATGATGGTTTATTATTATTAGACTAGGGTGAAAACATGGTGATAGAGGAAATCTGATTGCTTCAAAGATTTATGGGGTAGATTAAACAGAATCTCATGAATAATTAAAGGTGGTCTACCAGTGTCTAGATTGAGACACTGTAGATGCTATGGATGCCAAGGCAGGAAGCCAGAGAACATTTGGAGAAGAAACATTACTAGTTCTACTCAGAATATGTTTAATTTTGGTTGCCACGGATATAAAAAAATTCAAAAGATTGTGTTACAATGAATATTGAAGGACATAATTACTGTTATAAACTAAAGGAAATCTAGAAGAATGTTGTAGAGGAAGAGGTTGGGCCATGGTGCAGAAGTACCACTGTGATGTCATGTGAGGAGAGCTCTCAGCAGAATACAAGTGGTGCTGGGCATGTAGACCTGGTTCTCATGGAAAATGATAACAAGTATCTCTTCCACAAAATATTTTTAGGGCCAGAGAGTGACTCCATAATAATGGCAGGTGCCACAAAGCCTGACTTCCTGAGTTCAGTCCCTGGGATACATGGCATGCAAGATCTGACTTCTGTAAGTGCTCCTTTGATTTCCACACTCATGCTGTAGTGGGCATGCATATGCGGAGGCTCAGTAGACACACACACACACACACACACACACACACACACACACACACACACACCATGAATACACACAGCATAATAAATAATTAGATAAAAATGTAAGGATACTGTTAGGTTCACGCCATGATTATGCCATGATTCTGTCAGATCTCCAATCCTCAATTCTCACTTGTCAATATGAGCAAAGTGAGGTGACACCATTGTCTTTTTTGCAGGGCTTAGGTTTTCCAAGTCCTATTTCATGGACAGTAACTATGTTTTCACTTTTTCATGTGAAGGGAAGACTCAATAGTATTGGTAGACAAAAATCCAACAATAAAACAAAGATTTCCTCTCCCAAAATATTTAGGGACTGAAAGGCTCACAAAGTGTTGGCTCCCAACTGAGAAAGCCCAAGGCAATTATCAATGTCTGGGTAAGATGAGCTCAAAGAACACTTTCTAGAAAGATGATCTTTCTAGTGATCTGTGGCTTTTTGTGCTTTACAGAATTCCAGTACTCTGAATACCTAGGACCAAAGGAGATTGACAGGAGTAGGAGGGTGGGAAGAATGAGTGTGTGGGAAAATAATCAGAATACATAATCTACTACACAAGTGGAGTTGTGAATGAACAAATTAAATTAGTAACGATTTTAATTAGAATGAGCACTTGAGTAGTCTGATAGTTTGAGTGAAAGTGCCTCCCATCGTTTGGGAGTACTTGAGTAGTGTGGTAGTTTGAGTGAAAATGCCTCCAAAAAGCCATACCTCCTTGGCACTCACAGGAGGTATGGCTTTTTGGAGGAAGAATGTCACTGAGGTTTGTAGCTGCTTGTATCCTAATGCTAATTGGGTCCCCCCAAACTGTTTGCTCAAGAGGGTCTGCATGTAGCTTCTGGAAATATGCCCCTAGTTCATTCTGATTGAGAAATAAATTGCCAGCAGCAGCCAATAGCTAGAAAGGGGAGAGATAGGCAGAGTTTATCATTCCTGGGCTTGCAATCATGAAGAGGAGAGAGGAGGGAGACAAGGACAGCTATGAAGTAGAGAAGCAAGGAGACCACCCTAGGCTCTGGGCCAGGAAAATGTGGCTAACTAATTGGAGTTAAGAGTAGCTGAGATGAAACACAGAAATTAGTAAGTTGTTAACTTGGAGTTATCAGTGGGAGGTAGATTCTAACAGCATGGGGGGTAAGCAGTTGCCCAGCTATTGTGCTACTTAAGGCTTATTAAACCATAAAGGCTGTGTGTGTCTTACCTAAAACACTGAGGTTGGTAGTAACCCCATGCCTAAATTTATTAATAAAATCATACTATAGAGGGTTGGCTTTAAGATTTCAGAAGTTCAAACCTGGACCAATGGCTTATTCTCTCTCCCCTTGCTGTCTGCAGATCCAGTTGTAGAACTCTCAGCTCCTTCTCCAGCACCATGTCTTCCTACACGATGCTTTCTCACCATCATAATTATGAACTAAACCTCCAAAACTTGTAAGCCTTATAAATAAAATGAGCCTTCGGGTCTGGGCCTGAGCACTGAGCAGAACCCAGATGGCAGCTCTTCCCCCAATTTCACAAAACCCAGAGGAATCGAGGCTTCCAGAAGGTAGTATCTTAGGTAAGCAGACAGCAATGCCCTGCCCAAACAGGGAGTAACTGGGACCCACAAGGACCCAGGAAGTCACTCCTGGCCCAGAGCACTGGTTTCTTCCAGTCTGGGACTGAGCACTGAGCAGATCCCAGGTGGCAGATTTGCCCCCAATCTCTAAGACCCCAGAGGAAGCAGACTTTCCAGGAGCTCGAACCTGAGCAATATCTTAGGCAAGCAGACAGCAACACCAGCCCTGGCCCAGAGCACTGAGCAGATCTTGGGCCCTAGTTCTTCCTGTCTGCGCCTGAGCACTGAGCAGATTTTGGCCCCCAGCTCTCACCCCAGTAGTAACAACCACCCCACACGGTTCTCATACAACCAAGGTAATAGGAAGGACAGGCTCTAGTCAGAGACAGGGCAGG
This sequence comes from Rhabdomys pumilio, assembly GCA_030674055.1. Classification (NCBI taxonomy): domain Eukaryota; kingdom Metazoa; phylum Chordata; class Mammalia; order Rodentia; family Muridae; genus Rhabdomys; species Rhabdomys pumilio. The sequence continues at coordinate 47,052,938 of JANHMN010000006.1, forward strand.
TAGCACTAAGAAGATCCAGATGGCAAAAGGCAAGCACAAGAACATAAGCATCAGCAACCCAGGGTACTTGGCATCATTAGAACCTAGTTCTCCCACACAAGAAAGTCCTGAATTCCCCATATTACGAGGAAAGCAAGATTCAGATGATAATAGAGGACTTTAAGAAGGAGAACACAGGTAAACAGGTAGGAGCCCTTAAAGTGGAAACACAAGAATCCCTTAAAGAATTATAAGAGAACACAACCAAACAGGTGAAGGAATTGAACAAAAACATCCAGGACAGAAAAATGGAAGTAGAAATAATAAAGAAATCACAAAGGGAGACTACTTCAGAGATAGAAAACCTAGAAAAGAAATCAGGATTCATAGACACAAGCATCACCAACAGAACACGAGAGATAGAAGAGAGAATTTCAGGTGCAGAAGATACCATAAAAAATATTGACACAACTGTCAAAGAAGACACAAAATACAAAACGTTCTTAACTCAAAGTATCCAAGAGGAGTTAACAGGCAACAGTCCAGATACCCATACATGGATAGTTAGTTTTCAAAACATCAGAAGCCCCCAGAATTGATGTTACAAACATTTACGTAATAATGTTCATTTTGATTAGAGACCTGTCTGCACCTGACAGCTTCCTGTCTTAAATTCTAAGAAAGTGAGCATCTTTGGAGTTATTCCAGTTGTGGGGAGACAGCCCCTAGGCCTTTTTTCATCTACAGACAAATCACTGTCCAGAAAGGGACACATTTGCAGAATAGTTGACTGATTATATCTGCCAAGACAGAGTAATCAGCCCTTAACAATTCTGCATCACTCGGTCTGTCAGATGATCCTTGGCTAGAAGGCTGAAGATCAGATGCTCCAACGTTTTGTAGTATAGGGACAGTCCAGGTGTTCAGTGGTCTCTATAATTTGGCTAAGTTTTAGAAACTATGCTTTGTGCTTTCCATAATTTCAGTTAACTCAGTCATTCTGGATTTCTGACGGGGTTGAAGACTTATAGTCTCATAACCAATTCTAGCTATTCACTTTGACAGAAAAGGTATGAAAGGATGGTTTTCAGCTGACATTCATTCTAAAGTCAAGAAAAAAAGCCATGTCCAGAACTAAGTCTTTTAGTTATAAGGGATGACAGAGGTTCTGTTTAGTCAACAAAATGATGGACTGGGTATTAGGTCTATATTGTACCTTACTGACCCAAATGGGTATAGTTATGCTCTAATTGTATTTTAAGAGAAAAGTTTTATTTTAACAGGAACGATGTTATGTAGGAGGAGCTAAGGTGGGAGGAGTAAGGAGCGGAAGAGGAGGAGTAAGAAGAGGAGGAGGAGAAGGAGAGGAGTAGCTAGGTGACAAGAGGGGGGGGAGATGGAGGCGGATGTTTGTGTGTCTTCTCCAGTCAAGGATAGTTGATATATCTAGGTTGGGTATTGGGTTACACTTCTAATTGTATGGACATCTTGTTATTGAGCATTATCAAACTTATAAAGCCTTTGATTAACATTTAAAAAATAGTATAAAAGCAAAAATGACAAGTGGCCTGGGATAGGTGTTTTCTAGGGAGGGGAAATTGAGAAAGAGGATGGCATCAGAAATGTAAATAAAATATCCAATAAAGATTTTCACATCTCAAAAAAAAAAATGCTTATGAGTTCATATCATCATGGTGTCTCCTCACATCAATAGAAACCCAAACTAAGACAAAGAATCTCATTCCAGTTTGTCCACTGGGTTTGTTTGTGTTTTTGTTTTGTTTTGTTTGTTTGTTTGTGTTTGTTGTGGTACAAACAGCAATGATGAATACAGAGAGACAAATACAAGATGAATGAGGTAATGTAATGTTTCTGTATACAAGTTTTAAATACAGACTGCATGTAAGTCAAGAATATCTATTCAGAGGCTAGACGTATAGCTCAGTTGATAATGTCCTTGCCTAGCATTCGGAAAGCCCCAGATGCAATTCCTAGCACCACAGAAACTGGTTATAGTGGTGCATGCTGATAATTCCAGCATTTGGAAGGTAGAGGCAAAATGCTCTGTAGTTTAATGCCAAGAAGCTCTGTAGTTTATCACCATTCTTGGCTATTTAGAAAGTTAAGACAGGCTTTGAATATATAAGACCCTGTCAAAAATATTTTGAACAATTTTATTCAACAAAGAACACAACTATGGATATATCTCAGTTGACTGTCTTGTATGCACATGGTTCTAGGTTTAATCCCTAGTCTCACATAAGCCAGAACAGCGGCACTTGCTGATAATTCTAACACATCTCAGGTTAAAAAAAAAAAAAAAAGAAAAGAAAAGAAAAAAAAGAAAGAAAGATCAGAAATGTACGGTTGTTCTCAGCTTCATGGGAAAATCTTTGGCAGGCAGAAACATAGAACTCACTCAATGACTTTGAGTCTAGCTTAGGATACAAGGAGGCCAACCAAGACCAAATTAGAATTAAAATCAATTAGTCCAATTATTATAATGTCATGTCATAATCAAATTTGGGGAAAAACCACAAAACATTGTTTGGTCCCACATTTTGCATGCTTCGATCCGCAATTAAATTACTTGTTGCTTTGGTCCCATGGCAACAATACAGAGAGGTGGGGCATGCTCTCCTCTCTGTAAAGCCATGCTGCTCACCTGGCAGCCAGGTAATAAAAAAGAGACAAGAGGAGGAAGCCATGAGAGCCCACAGCCCCTTCAGTGTAGCACACACATAATGGTCTAAAGACCTCCCTGTAGGCCTTACCCCTTCAAAGCTCCACCATGTACATCCTTGTAACACTCAGCTGGGGACCAAACCTATAACCCATGGGCCTCTGAGGAACAGTCAAGACACAAATCTCAGCATTAAGAATGTGGAAAAATAAGAACCACAAGTCGTGCTAATGGAAAAAGAGTGATGCCAATTTCCAGAAAGCCATCTGGTAGTGCTTAGGGAAATGAAATATGTTTATGCATATGCTACAATTTAGCAATCTTTTTCCTTGAGTAGGTACCAGACAGACTCTCCCAGGATTTCATAAAGAGATATGTATGAACAAGATTTCTCGGGGGATATGTGGAACTCAGAAGAATATTTTTGGCAGAACATGATCTGCATATACAAACTTTTCAAAATATATTTTAAAATTTAGGGGTAGCTGAGTATCACGAGTATAGTCAATGATGAAGGTTTGGAAAATTTGCTCATAAAATAGCCTCTTCTTGTCTAAGGAGTATATGAGACCATTCCATAGCATTTAGACATTTAGACATCATCTCATCCTATTCAGGTGATCTGTACATCCTTTCCCATCCATTTTTATCAGAGGTGCCATTTCTGATTAATTTCACATTTCCTGTCACAAGGAAAAGCAACATATTGTTGATATTCATAATTTCATGACTATTTGTAGGTTGTTTTCAACAAAACAAAATAGTCTGTCTTGACTCTGCAGTCGCAGTATGTCTGTTATTTAATCTTGGTTACTTGACGTAAAGTTGTACCATCGGCTCTCAGTTCCTCCATCCTGAATACTGCCACCTAGTGGCTACCACCATAAAATCTAGTTTTACTCCATTCATGTACTGCAATATTAATTTTCTGTGCATATCACCTAAACCCAAAACCTACTGTGAGCCTTTTGCACTACAATCCATGGGTTTCCTAAGGTGTGATTTCTCTCTCTAATGACTATATTGTTTTACTCTATGCATTATCATCAAGTAGGAATTTAAGGAGTTGTGAAACAGTTCTGTGATCTCAGGAAATGGCCAGCCTTCATTGTTCACCTATACAGAAACAGGAGACAGAACACAATACCATCCTATTGGTACTGGAAGATAAAATATGAGGAGAAAATTTCTGTTAAAATAGGAAGACAAGAGTACAGTTCTCAAATGCCCTTGGAAGAGACTGACATGATTAACCATGAAAGATATGATTTATAGAAAAAGTAATCAATTTAGGGTCTACAAGTTGTGGGGGGGTGGGCATCTAAGTGTGGCATAGTGTAGAGAACAAATTCCATTTTCTCATAACTTTCTATAGCACCCCTAAATTGGTGTGCTAAAAAAAAAAAAAAACATTGCTTAGTCTGTGGTGTCTGGACCCTAAGCACTCAGAAGATCTAAAAAGGTGAGCCAAGTCCTAGAATTAAACATCACAAGTTAGAAATTCAGAAGAAAAAAATACAAAGAGAGAAATGGAAAGTGAAATATATATATATATATATATATATATATATATATATATATATATTCTGCCTCAAATCAACACCCTTATAAACAAGCAATCTCTAGCATCACAGATGAACCAGGAACTTTCAACAATGATGCTCTAGTGTACAGCATCTCCTGAAGCCTGAATTAAAGGGCAGGAGTCTCATGACCAAATTTGCAGCCTTGACTCTATAATAGTGTTCTACTTAGTGATGATTACAGTTAGAGGCAGCATAGGAAATTCTGTAAGCAAAATGTGGTATATACAAATAATGAAATATAAACTGAGCCAGACAATCATGGGTTCACACTGCATAGCCTAATATATCAGGTGTGTTTTAGGGGCCCTTCCCAGCATGTTGGCCCCATCACTGCAATGGCCAGTACACTTGTCCAGATGCTACATGGCAGTTACTGACCTGAACTTGTGGTAGATTATTTTTCCTCCTCATGGCATTTCTGAACCCATGCTATTGCTTATCTACTGAACTCTTGTAAGCATAAGCAAGTGCTGTCTACAATTGTGGAAGTTAGTTACTGGAAATCCCTAGTTGGTTAAGGGGGAATAGAAGCCAGCAAATAAACACATTTCTTGCTTAGGTTCACCCAAAGAAAACAGTAAAATGCATTTCATGTCACACTTACATAGGTTTCACCTGGGTTTCTGTCCCTGATCACTTGATTTGTCACTTAAATATGCATGTGGCTATCATTCTCAAATACAGTATGAAAAAAATTAAAACACATGGGCAGCATTCATTTTACAGTATTGTCTAAATAGAGTAAGAGATTAAAATGAATGAATTCTGTACCAAAGTAAAATTTGTTTAAGCTCAACACATATACAGTCATGAAAACCCATATAATAGTGTATTTGGGAGTTGTGCATATGCACAACACACGCACACACATGCCAAGCATTGATGAAGAAGGACATAAAAAATTGGGAAATGAAGTGTGTGGGTCTTTGTTTTTGGTAGAAGCTCTGGCTGGAAGTAGCCCGGAGACCCCGCAAGGGATGGGCATCAAATACGCAACACTCTCCGAATCCAGGCTCCTAACACGTGGTTTGGAACTCCATTAACCCGCGCAGTTCATTCACACAGGATGCAGCTCCTGCCTAAAAGGTTTACACAGGTAGAGGGCGTGACTACAGGCTTCAGCCTCAAGAGATTTCCATATTAATGAGATACCTAAAGGCCAGAGGGTATAGCTAATTAAGTGACCCTCCTCCCCCTCTCCCTCCCAATTTAAGTCAGGTCCCCCCGGCTTAAGGGGGGAGGGGAGTGCACATCCAGACCATCATCTGCCATGCCAATAAAGCTCTTGGAACCCCAGACTTTCTTGAGTCACTGGGGCCTGCCATCATGCTGCCATCCTGGAAGATTTTTCTGCCTTCCAGCCACTGGAGGCGTCATTCAAGCTAAGTGAGTAGAACAAGGGGCGCCACCAGAGCCCTCTCTTTCCCCCTCATCTCTCTTGGTGTGCAGTCCAGCACAGCACATACACACTCCTTGTCTCTGTTCTGCTGTGGCCTCCCAGAGCCCCAGCGCTCCCGGAACACCAGAATTGAGACCAATTGGCCCCAGCCGCCTCCAGGTCTGTGAGGTCCCTACCAGAGAGCCCTGTGCCCCCATGGAATCAGGCTGAGTTCACTCCCCACCTGGGTGCACCCCATCGGCCCAGCACCTGCTGGGTGTCTGCCAAATAAACTCAGTCAAGATCCTGCGCCTGAGCTGCAGTTCCAGCCTGCTGAGCCTTGACAGACCCGTGGGAACACCACCACCCAACGCAACAGAGAACTCACACCCTCACACCCTCACGCGAGCACAGGCCCTTCAGTTTTTTTCCCTCCCCCGCAGAAGTGGTAGTGAATGATTACAAGCTGAGACCTGAAAAATTTTCTCTGCACAAATTTATATGGAAACAGGAAAGATGTGAAAGAAGAAAATGGGTGTGCCTTTAGTAAAGCCTGACACTTCATATCACAACAGAATCCTTTATCTTCCTAATGACTTTGAGGATGAACACAAGCAAACCAGTAGAGCAATGCAGGACTTTCTATGTGTCAGCTGTGTCCTCTGCTCAGTCATCTTGTTCAGGAACTGCTGATTCTTCTTGCATGTGTCTCTTTCTCGTCTCTGCCTCATCTTTGACCTGCCTGCCGGAAGAACAGAATAATAAGGAATTTAGAATAGGGACATTGTTTCCCATCAAAGTCCAAACCAACAATCTCACCTCTTCTGGTTTATTTCATCTACTTGCGAATTTTCTTGTATTTGACCTGCCTGCTGGAACCATTGCTTTTCTGAGGTTAGAAGGGTGAGGGAAAGGAAGAGATTTCTAATCTAAAATTAGCAACACTGCCTTCATGCATAAGCATTCTGAGTTTTCACCCAGCCATCCTGCGTATTTCAAGAACTGCTATAATTATTTGCCAGCATTTTTTTACATTTGCATCCATTCTGCTTTTTTATTTCTTCAGACTGTGTGAATCTTAACATGGGAGAAAAGTCAGTAGAGAAAAAGAAGGCAAGATAAATGTGTTCTATGCTTCTTGATCCACAGGTGAGCTGCCCAGCTTTGGTTTGGCCTCAGTTATATTACCTTACAAGGAAGGCCATGTCAAGTGATTTATCTGGCAAATATTCGCTTCTTATTCACTTTGAAGGAGAAACATAATGGGGCTTCTCATTCTGGTGGTGGGTACTGAGAGAGAACCATGGAAGTCAGGTAATCGACAGCAACTGAGTTGTCTCCTTGCAATTCACACTTATTCTAATAAATTCAACCTTTTTCTGACACCCAAATGAATTAAGGAGGGGCCTCACTTAGAGCCAAGCATATGTGTAGAATCCTGAAAAAGGAGCTGAGAGCTGAAAACCTCAGTGGGCTTCTCTGCAGTCACCATTCCCTGGAGCCTGGACTTCTGTCTGCATTAAGGGGTCCTTTAAAAATGATTGTTCCTTCCAGTCACTGTGCCCCTTGTCCCTAAAATTTTATTCTCACAGCTAAAATTTTATGAGGTTAGAAAGATTTCTTCAGCCCTTTGAAATTAGAATTTCCCAGCTAAAAGGCAGGTGGCATAAAGCTTCAATAAGCCCACGTTTAGTATCTTGGACTCACCTTGTGTTATTGTTCCCTTGGGGAATACTTGGCAACTGTGTGTGACAGTGGGAACAATAGTTTGTAGGAGAAAGTACTTTCATCCATGGCATTTATACTGCTTAGGGTTTGTTAGAAAGTAAGGAGCCCTCATTGTCCATGGAGGATATTTCCAGGAACCCCTGTGAATGTCTTAGACTGTAGACAATAAGAATGCGATGCATACTGTACCTCACAATTCAAATTATAAACTGGGCACATAAAAAAACCAATCATCACAGAAAAACTGTAACAACATACTATAATAAAATTTTAATATTCTTGCTGTACATGTATGTGTATATGCATATGTGTATTCACATGCATTTACATGTGTGTACGCGAGCACACACACACAGAGGTGTGTATACGGAGCCTTCTCTCTTCTGTCTTTGGATTGCATCCATGGAAAATACACTGTAGATAGAGAGTGGCTACAAACAAGAAATGAAATAACTGCCAGTGTTCTCAAGCTCTATAGAAATACCCATCACAGAATACCAGGAAGAAGACACACGCTGGTACTGCTCATGTCTTGTTCCTTTTCATTCTGCCTTAACACCAAGTACTTGAAGCCTTCATTCCTCCTGGCAGAAAATGCATCCAAACTACGCTTATGTCTTCCTCCCTTGATTTAAAAATAAATCTTTTGTTCACTAAGTTTTCGGGTGGCAAGAGAATACTCTTAAAATAGCAGAGTGAATGCTTAATGTTCAGAAACTTTCAAACATCTTAAGACTGTAGACACTGTGAAAATGCTATCCTAATGATTATAAAATTATGCTTCAGTGTACACGTTGACGGAATATATCATTCTCTTTATTTTTAGCCACAAAATTTGAGACTTCTACCATCATAGAGAATATTTTCTTCTCTTTTTAGCTTTATTTTTATTTTAGTGTGTATATATTATGTGTATGTGTATGTATGCATTTGTGTGTGGTGTTATCTGTGTATATGGTATATGTACATTATTGTGTAGGTATATGCACCCATGCAGGTACACATAAAGAACAGAGGAAGAAATCATTCTCTGTAGCTCTCTGACATTTTCCCTTGAAATAGGAACTCTCATAGAACCAAAATTTCAGCATTTCAGCTAGACTGACTGACTAACTAGTGAGCTCTGGGAATCTGACTGTCTCTATCCTTCCACACCAGGGTTTCCAAGCACTCAAAGCCATGCCTGGATATTTCTATGGGTGCTTGGGATTCAAACTCAGAAACTCACAACTGTATTACAAGGATTCCTACCCATAAAGCTCACCAGGAAAATCCATTTCTACCTTAACACTCTATTGTCCTCCACATGTGTTCTAGCATGATATTGACAAATATGACAGAACAGATACATGAAAGGGAAAGAAATGAAGGAAAGAAGAGAAGAAAGGAAGGGCAGACAAAGAGTGAGAGAAAGGGAGGGATGGAAAGAAGAAAGATGTGGAGACAGAGACAGAGACAGAGACAGAGACAGAGACAGAGACAGAGAGAAACAGAGAATAAAATGTACTATAAATAATAGGTTTAAATGATTATTGTGTCTGAAAAGACCCATGTTCTGATACCTGCAACCCAGAAAATTAGTACATCAAACTCTAGACCAAATCCAAATCCAAAGGCCTGGAAAACCAAAGAACATACAATGTCAGTTTCATTTTAGAAACACAAAATGGAAGAAAATTGACATCTCTGCACCCTCAGACAGGTTTGACCAGATATCTGGGTATTGTTTACCCAGTAAAGCTGACACATAAATAATCCATCACATTCCTCATCTTTAAATGTACCCTTTAATCCAAGTACATCAGGAGAGAGATTCTAGATTACCCTAAGCATGAGAATTTCAGAGGTCTTCAATTAAAAGTCATAGTTAGAAGTTTACAGTTTTTCTTGGAGACGAGCTGTGATTGGCATGTGAAGTGAATAAGTAATAAGAAAAAGTTTACAAATTTGTCCTCATTCATTTTGGATGACTACATTTTTAAAAGTCTGACCATGATCTATTAAATGGAAGTAATGGAAGTATTAAAAGATTTAAATTTTTTCTTTGTTCTAAAATAGTTCCTTGGAATCTTCCAGAAAAAAAATGACCTGGTCTTTTCTGAAGAGAAGATGCTTCATCTAGAGTACAAGCATACCTGCTGCTCTTTTATTGAATGGCCCACTTAAAATGTATTCATTTATACTTGATAATGCTGACACTTGTTTCAATAGGGTGCCACATTGGTGTGCTAATATGCTGGTATTTTATCTGCTGAGCACATGTTCAATGGTTCACATTACCCATGAGGTGTCTTATCAGCACTTATGTTGGACTTAAATATAATGCATATTAGTTAGAAGTCCATAAAACCAAATTCAGTTGCCTGATTAGTAATCATTGTTCTACTAGTTACACAGCATGGAAAATTTTTAAATATAGATTTCCTTCTATTTCCTAACCCGGAGAGTGATGGGGACTAGAAATTAAGTCCATTTGGTTATATGAAGGTCATACAGAGTTATATATATCATTTATATGAGTTACTATGATTGTTAGATGTAAACTAGAAAAATAAGCAAAACACACATTATATACAGCTAGGTGTCTGACTCTCATGTTCTTTCGCATTTTCCCGATAAGAATTATCTTCCTCTTAAGCATCTGTCCTTCAGTGCAGATCTTGTTGCATGATACAGTAATAAATCTCCCTTGGGCTCTACCTGATTGAGAAACCAGACTCTTAAAGATCATATATAAAAAAAGATACCCATTTCTACCACAAAACTGTCATACGGTGCTTTCAGGTGTGAACTTTCAAAAAATTCCTAATCCAAGGTCATTGGTTCATTATTGCCGACCAATTTGTATTGTCCTCAAGCCTTGATTAGATGATAACCAAAAAAATCCCCTCCCCTCCTAAAA